>JAHHFK020000509.1:0-340000 GCA_024533555.2 Aedes koreicus
GTGTAAAAAATATTTCAATATTGAGGTCATGAAGTAATCCTCGTATTTCCACTGATTTCAAGGAGGGTTCATTGTCACATACTATTTTTCTCGGTGTTCCATAAATTTTAAAGAACTTTTTAATAGCCCTTTTCTTACATCCACAATATTACGTGATTTAATATTTGTCAACGATCCAAATCGAGAAAAATTTATCTACTGTTGAACGGAAACACATTTTTTCTGCAATGAAGATGTCTATGTGCACGATGTCTAGAGGTCTGTCAGAAATAGGCGTTGCTCCTAGTAAAATTTTGAAAGGGTGTCGGTCATATTTGTTTTTTATTGCAGGTTTCTGCACAGTTTAATATATTGTTGAATTTTTGCTTTCATCCTTAGGAAACTAAAATTCATTCGAAATTTGTTCATTTATTCTCCCAAACTGCTCTATGCGAACGAGATCATGAGTCTGTTCCGGGCTCAGGTTTTCTTCTCTCTAGTTCTTAAGTCGATTAACAACTTTTGAGTTATATAAATTTTAAATTGTTTCGTCCTATTAAAGTGGTTTTTATACTCGGTTTTGATTACATTCATTAGTTTCTCCGGACAATAAATACAATTAGTCCTCTTCAAGTCCATGTAATCCTTGAAAGTTTTGAATATTACTGGCACTTCGAATACAAGTCTAGTGATTGTTCTTCGGTACACCCTTGGAAAAGTAATATTTCTTCATATTGGTCTGGCTCATCCGGGCCTATTTTAAAAAATAATTTGGTTACTGAAAACATTTAGCGGTTTTTCAGTACACTTTATAAACTCTGAATCATCTGTGTCGGCTGAATGGACAGACGTGTCATCAGATGGAGGAGTTTTCATGATTGTTCAATTCGTTTCGGACTCTTGGAAAGACTATCGGTGACAATATTCTGCTTACCAGGACGGTAGCGTATGTCATAATCAAGCCCACTTAGTGGTGTTATTTTCTCCAATGGACAAGTCTGTTATTGGTGTCCTTCAAATTAAGCCCATAGGGGGGAGGCTTATGGTCGTGTTGAAATAAAACAAACTTTCGTACGAATAAGTACGAACTGTTTAAAATACAAGGCGCTTCAACTAATAACACCTTTTTTTTTACTGCTTAGTTTTTCTGTTTTATTTTATTTTGGTTCAAGAAGCGTATTCTCTTTTCTCTTCACATAGTCCTGTGCGTTGTGAAAGGACTGCAACGACAGCAGCATTAGTGGTATAAGTGAACTAAATGAAGAAGTCATAGAGGAAAGTGTTACGTAAAGTGTTACTTGATTTTACAATGCTCGAAGGCGCTAACAAATTCTTTTGAATGAGAAATGCTTTCACCTTTTCTCAGAGCATTTGTAAGAGGCTTGGCGATTTTTGCGAAGTCTCTAATAAATTTGCGATAATATCCTAGGATTCCTAGGAATCCTCGCAATTCCTTTTCATTCGAGGGCAATGGCCACTCTTCAATGATTTTAATTTTGTCTGGGTTTGGTTTAACCCCTTCTGGCGTGACAACATGGCCTAAGAAGGCGACTTCTTTTTGCAAGAACTCACTCTTGTCCAGTTGCACCTTAAGATTATGCTTCTGTAATGTTTTAAAAATTTTGGATAAATTGTCTATGTGTTCTGTCAGGCTGGATGAGAATATAATTATGTCATCCATGTACACCAGACAGATGACACCTATATGGTCTCGAAGAACGTTGTCCATCACCCGTTGAAACGTTGATGGGGCATTCTTCAATCCAAAAGGCATTCTTAAAAACTCATAGTGCCCATTTTCGACACTAAAAGCGGTTTTAGGAATGTCTTTTTCCTCTACCTCGACCTGGTGAAATCCAGATGCGAGATCTAAGGTGGTGAAATACATGCACCGTCCTAGTTTGTCTAAGATATCAGTGATGTTCGGTATCGGATATCTATCGTCGACCGTTTTCTCGTTTAATTTGCGGTAGTCAATTACTAACCGCCATTTTTGTTTCCCCGAAGCATCTAGCTTCTTCGGCACTATCCACACTGGGGAGGTCCAAGGGCTGTTCGAATGACGAATAATCCCTTGATCTAGAAGTTTTGAAATTTGTCTTTTCACCTCGTCCCTGTGACAAAATGGATATCGATAGGACTTAGTGTGTATTGGCACTTCGTCCTTTGTTTTAATGTTATGTTTTATGGCACTCGTGAAGGAGAGTTTCGTGCCTTCCATGAAAAATATATCGTCATATTGAGAAATTATCTTAAAAAGTTTATTTTTCTCATCGTCATTCAGGTGATCAGTTCTGATTTGATCTAATAAAGCTTTCTTCCGGCGAGAATCCTGTTGAATAATATCTGGCCTTCTAGCCTCAAAGTTATTTATTTCGGGTTCGAACATATTGGATTTCAAAGTAACATTGCAAGCTTCATCAGAATAATTTGTAATTGGCATATGAATGTTAAAATTTTCTGCTGAGTACAATCCCGAGTGGATTGTAACATGGGAGTTAATTTTCAGATCATCTTCTAATAGAAAGTCACCGTTTGCGTCAGTGGGTATGGGTACAATTTTTGTTTCGTGTGCATTTAAATGTATGGATCTGCTGTCAGGGTATTTACGCTTCATTTTTATACTACCTTTGGGAAATTTTAATTCGTTATTGGAGGTGATAATATCTGCATTTAAATTTGTCAAAGATTCGTAGCCTATAAGGCCATCAAAGAAAGGGTGGAAATCAAAAATGAGAAATATTTGTTTTTGTGTATCAGGAATAGTAGAGAAAGGGTTCAATTCTACATATTGATTTATCGTATGCGTACCTTTTACATTTCTTACTGTGGTAGGTGCTGTATATCTGCAATTTGGAAGGTTTACATGTTTTTCTGAAATATAATTACGATTGCTCCCGGTATCTACTAGAAATTTGAGTTCACCTTTAGTTGTCTCTATGGTTATGTAAGGGATAAAATTGTTTATGTCGTTGCCTGTATACCGCTCACTTGTTGAAAATTTAGATCGTCAACATGTAGCTGTTCACTCTGATTCGTTTGAGGCTCAACGCTTTCTGCTGTCGGCTCGTGTGTCTCGACGGCGTACCTTGCTGAGTCATATTCTGCGGGTGGTTGATAATTGTAACATTCAGGGTATGGTTCGGGATAATAGTAATAATTGCTATCGTCGTATGGTTGCTCGCAATAATTTTCTGGATTATGTTCTAAGTGAAAATTTGGTCTATTCATGTAATTTATTTTTCTAGACCTGATGGAAGGATCGACTTCCATCGGTACTGGTTTTGATTGGGGATTGAATCTTGGGGCAAAAGAATTTTGAGTAGGAGGTTGTTGTCTTTGTGGAGTGAATGGATTTGGATTAGTGTATTTTCTGAATGTGTTATTGGTAGCGTTGAAATTGAACGGTCTTGGTGGTGGATGGGAATTAGATGGGAATGGTGTTGGTTGGAAAAACTGTTGTTTAGGTGGGTGCTGTGGGAATTTAAATTGTGGATTAGATGTTGTTTGGTGTTGAGGTTTGGGTGGTACGGGTGGGGTGTGAGTCTTGAAGGGATTTCTAACGTAGTTGTAATTACTTTCCTCTGAGCATAATCTCAGAGCTTCTCGCATGCTGCTAGGAGCTTGCGCTCGGATTATTGGTCCTAAGGGCTCTTTAAGCCCAGCCAAGAAAACTTTTAGTCCTATTTCTTGGTAAAATAGTTTTTTGGATGCTCTGATGGCTCCATTTAGTTCGTTCAGACATAATTGGTTTAGAAGTAGGGATATAATGTTTGACACTTTACCATAAAATTCTTCCACAGTTCCTGCCTGTGAAAGCTTGAATAAGTCTCTCGTAAGAGAGACCTCATCTCGTTTGTCACTATAATGCGTGACGAGATTGGTTTTAATTTCGTACCAAGAGAGATCGGTGCCATACAGCTCAAGCACTGTATCTGCGTCTCCTGTTATTTTTGAGCGTATGGATTGCATCCATACGCTGTACATAGGAGTCCCACGGGCCTCTTCGAGTACGGGAATTATATTATCTATCGCTCGTAGAAATTGATGTAGTTTAATGGGATTACCGTCATAACAAGGTAGGTCCCTTAAGATATGCGGTGTTTGCAATTTTTTTAAAACACTCTCTGAGGGCGATTGCGTCCCTTGTGGAGCATTTCTTAATTGCTCGTTCAATTTTCTAAGAATTTCGTCCTTTTCTAGAAGGGACTGTTGGGCAGCTGCTGCTTCTGCCTGAGCAGTTTGAACAGCGTGTGCTGCGCCGTTTGCCTCAATCCCGAGATGAGCAATTTGATCATCTCGGTCGGCTAGAGCCTGTTGCAACTGTGCGATCTGTTGCTGAATGTTTTCCATTTTGTATTATTACAAAAGGTTTTATACTATTGGATTTAGTCTAAATTTACACTTTTCGATTCTAGTCACAAATCACTTTTCAACTCACAAATCACTTTAAGTCTAGATTATTTAGCTATGTAAACTTAATTCTAAGCACTCACCTGGTAAATCCTCCTTTCGTGTAGAGTCTGGCCCCAATGCACAATATTCACTTGTACCGCGATATTCGTTCGCGACTTGGTTCTGCGGATGATTTCTAAGTTTTTTCACCGTAAATCACACAATATTCTTTCGCGGACGCACTAAATGCAGATGAAAAGTCCTTTGAAACTATCCGCGCCGACTGCGCCACTTAAGTTGGTTAACCGGGAATTTCACTTTTTAAAAAAGCTAACTACGAACTACACTCGCTTGATGCACGAACTGGAATGAATTTATTGTAATTATCAAAGACCTAACTGCCCTAGCTGTGTCCCTAAAACTGCTGACCTTGTGCCTAGCAACGACGGTCCTCCGGTGCTCACGTTGTCCAAACTGCCGGTGTGGCTATCTTGTGCTGCGTGGTTTCCGATGACGCTCCACTTCGATGTCGCCACCTTCGATACTGCTGACTTCGCGGGTCCGGTGCTACCATGGGTTGAGTGCACAGGTGCTGCTATGTTGGTGTTGATCGATGAGGTGGTATTTTCATGTTTAACTTATATATATATATATATATATATATATATATATATATATATATATATATATATATATATATATATATATATATATATATATATATATATATATATATATATATATATATATATATATATATATATATATATATATATATATATATATATATATATATATATATATATATATATATATATATATATATATATATATATATATATATATATATATATATATATATATATATATATATATATATATATATATATATATATATATATATATATATATATATATATATATATATATATATATATATATATATATATATATATATATATATATATATATATATATATATATATATATATATATATATATATATATATATATATATATATATATATATATATATATATATATATATATATATATATATATATATATGTATATATATTTTTTATATTAATGATTGTGGATGTTGTTAATCCTGTAAGGGTCCTTGCAGATCAAACCCATTGGGTCCCATGATAGACACTACGCCGTCATCTGCAAGTTGTATCAACGTACAGTTGTCACTTAGGCAACCGTCAATATCTTTGACATAAACATTATACAAAAGGGGGCTTAAACATGAACCCTGGGGGGACCCATGTAGCGAAATCGGGAAACTGTAGTATTTCCATGAGAAAAGCTCATATGTTTCTCTGACAGCAAATTGTACAAAAAATTATTCATTAATGGAGAAAAGCCACAAGCGTGCAGTTTATCTGAAAGAACTTCAACAGATACTGAATCAAAAGCCCCCTTGATATCCAAGAATACAGAAGCCATTTGCTCTTATTTAGCAAAAGCTAACTGAGTCTCTGTGGAAAGCAACGTAAGACAGTCGTTCGTTCCCTTACCCCTACGGAAACCATATTGAGTATCTCAAAGCAAGTTGTTCGTCTCAACCCATTTGACCAGACAGAAAAGGATCATTTTCTCCAACAATTTTCGAATACATGATAACATCGCGATGGGTCGATAGGAGTTGTGGTCGGACGCGGATTTTCTAGGCATTTGAATGGATTTTGAATGGCATTAACTCTCACCCGTCTCCAATCATCCGTTATAATGTTGAGTTCCAGAAACTGATTAAACAAGTTCAACATGCGACATCTTAGCGACGTCTGGGAGCTTTTTAAGCAAATTGAACTTGATTCTATCAGCTCCGGGAGCTGATATCGAATAAACGGTTTTGCGAGGAATGATCCGTGCCGGCACAGAATCTGGACAAACTGTTCGAACGTATCTGAGGATCCATTAGTCCGAGTACTCCTCGCTCTCGTTGTTCGTAGTTCGGTCACGCAATCTTCACGCCGTATTCCAAAGAGTGTCCATCGACGTTTCCCGCGATAGCCCATCCACAAATCGTCTTCAGTATCCGCGTTTCTTAGCCTTGATGAGGCTCTTAAGTACGCGGTCGAGAGCCGTGTATACTTCGAAGTGCTCCGGTGTTCCACGTCTACGGAAAACTTTAAACGCGTCGGACTTATCACGGTAAACCTCGGTGCATTGCTGATCCCACCATGGAGAAGGAGGTTTCCTGCAAAATGACATTCCTTGAGCTGGTCGAGTTTGAGCTTGAAGCGCGCTGTCTAAGATCGGGTTGGAGAGGAAGTTATATTCCTCCAGCGGTGGAAGCCCTTCTACCGTCGTTACGGCTTCATCTTCTGCTGTCCTAAACTTTGTCCAATCGATGTAACGGGTAAGATCATACGCGACGTTGATAGATTCCAAAAGATTGAACCCGATGGCAATCGTTATGTGTATGGGCAAGTGATGACTACCGTGGGGATCCTGAATCACATTCCATGTGCAATCTAATGATAATGAGTTCAAAACAAGTCTACTGCCAACTGAGGATGGGCCAACCAAACGTGTAACTTCTCCATTGTTAAGAACTGTCATATTGCAGTTGTCACAGAGGTCATAAGGAAGACCGGTTGTCACCGTATAGTTCTCCCCAGCCTGTACCGTGACAGTTAAAATCTCCCATGATCAACCGTGGAACAGGAAGAACCGAACAAATATCTGAAAATTGTTTTTGTTTAATTAAGGCTCTGGGAGGAATATACACAGAAGCAATGCAATGGCTTTTATTTTTAATTACAGCCTGACATGCGACAATTTCAATACCTGGAATAGGAGGAAAATTCACTTTATAAACGGAGTAGCACTTCTTTATCCCCGAAAGTACTCCTCCTCTCCGCGAATCTCTCACGATCTTCCACGAGGGAAGGCTGAACCAGAGAAGGACACAAGAAACGAGTCTGACGGTGTAAGCTTCTTTTCACCCTTAGTGATCGATACTGTGCCTAGTTTTCGCACATCCAGTGTCTTCGCTGGAGAAAGCAGGTGGTTCTTGAAACGACCAACCGCCTGCTTCAGCAGGATCTCAGGGGTCAAACTATTTTCGGTGACCACACCTTCAATTTCAATACCCCGAGCTGGGATATACACTCTATACTAGAGTGTAAAGAACTGAGAAACAGCAATCTCGTTAGCCTGTTTCAGGTTAGACACAACGACCCGAAGTTTATTGGTCTTATCTTAAGAATTTCAGTCAAGGCCGCGAATCGTTTCGTCAGATCGTTAGTAATCTGATAAACATTAAGAGGTTTCGTTCTGGCCTGAAAATAGACAAACCATGGACCAGCTGGGTCATCTGGATAGTCTCGTGACTGGCCGACGTTTTAAGACACCTCATTATTTGGCGGCATAGATGAATCATCTTCCGACAAATCATCCATGTCGCACGTGTAAGAGCTTATGACGCTCAACCACTGAGGCAATTACAAAAACAGACTATACAATACAATAAAATACAATACAATAAAGATAAAGCTCAACACAAACGAAAACACAAAATGGGAATAAAATCTATTCAGGGGAGAAAAAGAAAACAAAACTCTTATCTTATATGTATTATTGAGCTGCTATTGCTGCTGCTGCTGCTGTCGGTTGACCGTGTGTGGCTGTCTAAAGGGTGATACGGTCAAAATTTGGTCAAGGGAAAACGCGTGTAAATCGGTGAAATCGTTTATTTAAAAAATCAAATTAAATTTCTTTTTCAAGTTCAATTAGTATAAAATTCAGGAAAAATATTCAGTTAGGCTTCCGCTTTTCCAAATCCGAATTGCCGGGCCTTACGCTTGACCCCTGCCATCAGATTTTGTACAGCCACCTTGTCCACCTTCTTCGCCGCAGAAAGCCAGTTTGCCTTGAACTGCTGCTCGTCCTTAGCAGTTTTTTTGGTCTTCTTTAGATTCCGCTTGACAATAGCCCAGTATTTCTCAATTGGGCGGAGCTCTGGCGTGTTGGGAGGGTTCTTGTCCTTGGGAACCACCTGCACGCTGTTGGCGGCGTACCACTCCATGGCCTTTTTACCGTAATGGCAAGATGCCAAATCCGGCCAAAACAGTACGGAACAACCGTGTTTCTTCAGGAAAGGCAGCAGACGTTTATTCAAACACTCTTTCACGTAAATTTCTTGGTTGACAGTCCCGGAAGCTATGAAAATGCTGCTTTTCAAGCCACAGGTACAGATGGCTTGCCAAACCAGATATTTCTTTGCGAACTTTGACAGTTTCGTGTGCTTGAAAATATCTGCTACCTTTCCCCTTCCATTAGCCGTATAAAACTCCTGTCCCGGAAGCTGCTTGTAGTCGGCTTTGACGTAGGTTTCGTCGTCCATTACCACGCAGTCAAACTTCGTCAGCATCGTCGTGTACAGCCTCCGGGATCGCGCTTTGGCCGTCGTAATTTGTTTATCATCGCGATTTGGAGTCACTACCTTCTTGTAAGTCGATAGTCCGGCTCGTTTTTTGGCTCGATGCACGGTTGATATTGACCAAATTTTGACCGTATCGCCCTTTATACTGGTGAGTAGTGGGGCGCAACGAGTGTGACGCGACGAACCGTTACAGCCGATGAAATGGAACGGAGAGCCTCTATCACTAGATGAACTGCTAGTGTGCGTGATCACGCAGAGATGCGGCAAAACGGCTTTTCACTTGATTGCAGTAAATTAAATATTGTTCAACACTGTTTTAACTTCAGGTTTTCTACTTTATAAAAATAAAAACTCGACGACAACTGCGGCCAAAATAATGTCGAGGAAAAAAAAACTGAACTTTGAACTAATGAACCTTTAGAAACTATTAACGGAACGGAGCACGGAAGAAACGAACTGTACCGTTTGCTTGTTTACTGGGGAATGATCTGCTGTATATAACATACATTTTTTTAACGTACTTGCTTAATTTGTTGCATATAATAAAACCTACACAAGCTGTTCAAACGGAACGATAGCCTATTAAAACAAGCGCTTCCTAAAATAGTTACATTCACTTGAGAAGTTTTGCGCTTCAAATTAACACTTTCAAGCACTTATTGATAATTCAGTCGATTGTCATAGATAGAGGGCCACGGAGCAAATGATTGTAAACAAACCAAAACCGCAGATATGTGCACGACGCTGTGGGAATACTCATAAACTAGTGGACTCTGATTAGTTTGCCTTGAATAGGTAAATCTAGCTATATCCTTCAAAACCTATTTGATTTATTATGGCTTTCGACCCTGTTTTATATAATCTAAATGCATATTTTTAATCTATGAATACCTTTTTTTGATCCACATTTATTTGAAAATGAATAGAATGGAACTAATTATATTAATCGATGGTTATGTTATGGTTGTTATGGTTTATATACTTCGAAATTTTGGAAACTAATGGATGTATCTTATTGGTGTTAATGTAAGAGTTTCAAACTGTTTGAATATTGAATGGGGACTAATACAAAAATGGTAGCTGATTCTAGTTTAAAATTAAACTCCGATACAAGAATCGAAAGCTCTGTATTTTAAATAAATATTTTCACAGAAGGATTAAATGCTCTTAAAAATCAAAATAATTTTCAAACCCACCATTCATTAAATTTTTAATATATATCTCTTTTTTTTTAAATGTAACTCACTTCCTTGCCAGATATGACTATGATTTATGTAGACTAATGCAAAAGCTGTAGTTTTAACGACGAAAATAAACTTAATAAAAACCTTATATTACAATCATATCTCGATGAAACGAAACTCCAAAAAAAAAAATAGAGGTGGGGCCGGCGGCCCGTTTTTTTTTTTTTTTTTGAAAAAAAGGAATGGTTGTTAAGGACAAATCACGAACATTTCACATTAACACAAACTCTTTTATTGTAAAATTAAATTGGTCGTCCAAAAAAGGACGGTGGTATGATACGAAATTAAAATTAATTTATATTTTTGGCTTATTTGGCCAGCAGGACACCATCATGTGCTGTATTTAATACAGCATAGTAGTTTATTGAACTCCTCGTCGCTGTAAATGGTGGACGGCAAGATACTTGGGATGATTTTAGTAATCTAGTTGTCACAAACATCGTTTTCCGCTGGGAGGTGCCCGGCTCCGGTATGGTTTCGGAAGCGGATGCCACCCACGCGGATTTTCGATTTTTACGACCGATTGCCACGGCAATAGGTCGAGCGGGGACACTTGCAAACCTTTGCATCGCTTCCTTATGGCTTGTAGATGAGCAAGCGCAGGCGATCAATCGCGAGAAAACGGATGAGATAGAAGAAATCTTCGTAACGAGAGAGCGAAAAACACAACCGTACGTGCCGCTCAATCGAACTTGAATATCCCAATGAAATCATTTGAATGAGAATGCAGTACGAAGCAAATTTCATAAGAGGGGATGGGCTTCAGTTATAAAACCCGACACAGGCAACAAAGCCAACATAAATTTGCAGCTGAAGGGGGGGGGGGGGGGGTTATGGATGTATTAAACATGGAATGAAAGCTAATGAAAAAAGAAGAAGACAATTCGAATCATTTGTCACCCGTATGTGGTTTATAAATGAAGTCATTCTATTCAGTCAAACGAGATTTATTAGCATTCAAAAACCTTTCACTTTTGCGTAACGCTCTTATTTTTCAACATTTTGAAATGACACCCGGTATTGAAAAGAGAAACGTAGTCCTACGTTAAAAAAATGTATGTTATATACAGCAGATCATTCCCCAGTAAACAAGCAAACGGTACAGTTCGTTTCTTCCGTGCTCCGTTCCGTTAATAGTTTCTAAAGGTTCATTAGTTCAAAGTTCAGTTTTTTTTCCTCGACATTATTTTGGCCGCAGTTGTCGTCGAGTTTTTATTTTTATAAAGTAGAAAACCTGAAGTTAAAACAGTGTTGAACAATATTTAATTTACTGCAATCAAGTGAAAAGCCGTTTTGCCGCATCTCTGCGTGATCACGCACACTAGCAGTTCATCTAGTGATAGAGGCTCTCCGTTCCATTTCATCGGCTGTAACGGTTCGTCGCGTCACACTCGTTGCGCCCCACTACTCACCAGTATAGACAGCCACACACGGTCACCCGACAGCAGCAGCAGCAGCAGCGGCAATAGCAGCTCAATAATACATATAAGATAAGAGTTTTGTTTTCTCTTTCTCCCCTGAATAGATTGTATTCCCATTTTGTGTTTTCGTTTGTATTGAGCTTTATCTTTATTGTATTGTATTTTATTGTATTGTATAGTCTGTTTTTGTAATTGTGTATATCCCAGCTCGTCGTATTGAAATTGAAGGTGTGTTCACCGAAAATAGTTTGACCCCTGAGATCCTGCTGAAGCAGGCGGTTGGACGTTTCAAGAACCACCTGCTTTCTCCAGCGAAGACACTGGATGTGCGAAAACTAGGCACAGTATCGATCACTAAGGGTGAAAAGAAGCTTACACCGTCAGACTCGTTTCTTGTGTCCTTCTCTGGTTCAGCCTTCCCTCGTGGAAGATCGTGAGAGATTCGCGGAGAGGAGGAGTACTTTCGGGGATAAAGAAGTGCTACTCCGTTTATAAAGTGAATTTTCCTCCTATTCCAGGTATTGAAATTGTCGCATGTCAGGCTGTAATTAAAAATAAAAGCCATTGCATTGCTTCTGTGTATATTCCTCCCAGAGCCTTAATTAAACAAAAACAATTTTCAGATATTTGTTCGGTTCTTCCTGTTCCACGGTTGATCATGGGAGATTTTAACTGTCACGGTACAGGCTGGGGAGAACTATACGGTGACAACCGGTCTTCCTTATGACCTCTGTGACAACTGCAATATGACAGTTCTTAACAATGGAGAAGTTACACGTTTGGTTGGCCCATCCTCAGTTGGCAGTAGACTTGTTTTGAATTCATTATCATTAGATTGCACATGGAATGTGATTCAGGATCCCCACGGTAGTCATCACTTGCCCATACACATAACGATTGCCATCGGGTTCAATCTTTTGGAATCTATCAACGTCGCGTATGATCTTACCCGTTACATCGATTGGACAAAGTTTAGGACAGCAGAAGATGAAGCCGTAACGACGGTAGAAGGGCTTCCACCGCTGGAGGAATATAACTTCCTCTCCAACCCGATCTTAGACAGCGCGCTTCAAGCTCAAACTCGACCAGCTCAAGGAATGTCATTTTGCAGGAAACCTCCTTCTCCATGGTGGGATCAGCAATGCACCGAGGTTTACCGTGATAAGTCCGACGCGTTTAAAGTTTTCCGTAGACGTGGAACACCGGAGCACTTCGAAGTATACACGGCTCTCGACCGCGTACTTAAGAGCCTCATCAAGGCTAAGAAACGCGGATACTGAAGACGATTTGTGGATGGGCTATCGCGGGAAACGTCGATGGACACTCTTTGGAATACGGCGTGAAGATTGCGTGACCGAACTACGAACAACGAGAGCGAGGAGTACTCGGACTAATGGATTTTCAGATACGTTCGAAAAGTTTGTCCAGATTCTGTGCCGGCACGGATCATTCCTCGCAAAACCGTTTATTCGATATCAGCTCCCGGAGCTGATAGAATCAAGTTCAATTTGCTTAAAAAGCTCCCAGACGTCGCTAAGATGTCGCATGTTGAACTTGTTTAATCAGTTTCTGGAACTCAACATTATAACGGATGATTGGAGACGGGTGAGAGTTAATGCCATTCAAAATACATTCAAATGCCTAGAAAATCCGCGTCCGACCACAACTCCTATCGACCCATCGCGATGTTATCATGTATTCGAAAATTGTTGGAGAAAATGATCCTTTTCTGTCTGGTCAAATGGGTTGAGACGAACAACTTGCTTTGAGATACTCAATATGGTTTCCGTAGGGGTAAGGGAACGAACGACTGTCTTACGTTGCTTTCCACAGAGACTCAGTTAGCTTTTGCTAAATAAGAGCAAATGGCTTCTGTATTCTTGGATATCAAGGGGGCTTTTGATTCAGTATCTGTTGAAGTTCTTTCAGATAAACTGCACGCTTGTGGCTTTTCTCCATTAATGAATAATTTTTTGTACAATTTGCTGTCAGAGAAACATATGAGCTTTTCTCATGGAAATACTACAGTTTCCCGATTTCGCTACATGGGTCCCCCCAGGGTTCATGTTTAAGCCCCCTTTTGTATAATGTTTATGTCAAAGATATTGACGGTTGCCTAAGTGACAACTGTACGTTGATATAACTTGCAGATGACGGCGTAGTGTCTATCACGGGACCCAATGGGTTTGATCTGCAAGGACCCTTACAGTATAGACAGGTTCTAGAGCTAGGTATCGAATTCTCTACGGAGAAAACTGAGTTGGTAGTTTTTTCTAGGAAGCATTACTCTGCACAACCGAAGCTTCCAATTTTGGGTACACCGATAACTCATTCCATGTCATTTAAATATCTTGGGGTCTGGTTCGATTCAAAGTGCACCTGGAGATCCCACATTGAGTATCTGAAGCGAAAATGTCAGCAAAGGATTAACTTTCTTCGGACAATTACCGGAACCTGGTGGGGAGCACATCCTCAAGATCTTTTTAAGTTATACCGGGCGATTTTGTCGGTTATAGAATAAAGTTTGCATTAAAAAAATGGACTTTTTTCGGATGTATGTATGTATATATGTATGTAGGAAGCCACTGTCCTAGCGTGGGCCTTGCCCTGCATGCGAACTCACTTAACAGAAAGATCATGCTTTGTTACCGTTCTAAATTCAACATATCGTTGTATGAAGGGCCAAAAAGGGTTGGGCAGGCCCGTAAGCAGACACACTTACGCGAAACCTGCGGGAATAAGAGAATCTCCTTCCAGCAATATAATCCTATAAAACGAATAACAAAATACGCAATTCAGTTAAGCTTTCCACTAGATGGTTTGTTTAAGAAAGGCGCGTCAAATTCATTACAACTGTTGGAGTGGAATGTACCAATCATAAATGATAGACACATCCCCTCCTAGACTCCGGTTGGCCGTCCACTCCATTGTCCAATTGCAACTTCAATGATGCCCTGATGCACCCTCCCATCCCAGTTATGTTTTAAATCAATAAAGTATTAGGTTTTTACAATATATATCAAATATAGAATATAATAAAGAAATAAGTATATATATAGAGTGCGTATGAGTATATATAGTGTACGGAAAATTGGGTAGCCTGGACTGGATAATGTTTTCGAATTGTACACCTTGCATGTCAAAATTTCCTAAATGATTTTTATTTAAATTACATGTTTGCATACTGCTGGCCTACTGCACTTGTAGAAAAACCTGCAGAAAAACCTGAAAATTTAGACAATGTATCGTAACCATGAGAAAAAAAAATAAATTAAAAATTATTTAACATAAGTTAGTAGTTCCATGGATGACTTGAAATAATTTTTATATAATAGTATAACTTAAATTTCGGCATCTTGTTCCGTTTCCTTGCATCGCAATAATCATTTGTAGAGGATCTCATAGGTACTACAGTGATTTTAAATGATCAAATTAATTTAAATGTAATAATATACTTTCATAT
Organism: Aedes koreicus; assembly: GCA_024533555.2. Classification (NCBI taxonomy): domain Eukaryota; kingdom Metazoa; phylum Arthropoda; class Insecta; order Diptera; family Culicidae; genus Aedes; species Aedes koreicus. Next base: position 14,902 of record JAHHFK020000509.1, read on the forward strand.
CATAACAATGACGTAACAAAATGATAACATGAGCACGACAGTTATCGATAATAGAATGTATATCTGTGACTAAGCTGTTCATCCTCTCGTCGATAGACTTCACCTTTTTCAGCAGGCATTAATGTCAAGTAAGATTAATATTTGTATCCATAATAATAATAAGAGAATATAATTTATTAATGTACAAAAAATATCTGACATCCAACGATCCAAGCACATCTAATATGAACGTTATGCTGAAATAATGAAAAACAAATTGAGCCTTTAATGCTTGTAATGTTGCTCCATGCTCATAAGATAAGTGATTTTAGAACGAAAAGATGATCCCAAAGCGTAGTGAATTTATAAATTTAATGTAGATGATCACACCCCCTCACTTCGCTATTGTCAGATTGACAACATTGCCCAAGCTACGCCAACCAGCGTCTCCATGTTTCAGCTGGCAGTCTTGTGATCATATGACTCGTGGAGGCGTGAGGTAGGAACTTGTGAGGACTAAAGGTCTGTCGTATCCTTCTTTAATGCTGTCAACTTACCTTTTGAAGCCCAAATGGACTTTTTTCGGATGGTGATAAAAAAAAGCTAAGACAGATAATTGCTTTTGGTAAATATCCCATGGAAGGTAATTATTTAAGCTTACTTACAAAAAAATTCTACGCCCTTGCGAGCGGCCTTCCGGCAGTTAACCGAAACATTCACCATGGCGGACGAAAATATGCGTGTAGGCATGTTTTTGAGTTCTTTCTTCGTTTTGTTTATTACTTTCTCCTCAGTTTTCGCGACAAAATTGTTGGAGTAGATCTTACGCTTCAGGTTGGCCCAGAAATTCTCAATAGGACGCAGCTGGGGGACGTTGGGCGGGTTCGCCGAGTTGGGTACCACATCGATATTCAGCCGCTCCATCTCCTCCAACGATCGCTTTGAGTAGTGGGCCAACGCCAGATCCGGCCAGAACACCGCGTCTTCGCCCTTATGGTATTTCTTAATGAACGACGCAACTTCCGGCAGGCATTTCGTACTATAAATTTTCCCGTTCACGGCCAGTCCGGAGCGAAAGAAGAGCGGCTTTGACATCCCCTTCTCGCTGATTGTCAGCCACAGCAGCACCTTCTTGGGGAACTTGGTGTGTGAAATGAACTTCACCTCGGAACTCACTTCCTTCGAGGGGGAAGTAAAATACAAAGTGCCCTGCCAGTCGTTGCCATCCAGGGTGAGATAGGTCTCGTCGTCCATCATCACCGCCACGTCGCGATTCGCCGGGAAAATCGAGTTGACCATCTGATTCAGCCGCTGCCGCTGCGTCATTTCCTGCAGCTCCGAAACCAGTGGATGCGACTTCCGCTTCCTGACATGTATGTTCATGTTCGCCAGGTACTTTTTCACGGTTAGGCCGGATGAACCGACCTTCCGGCCAAACGCACGCTGCGATGTAGCCACTTTTCCCTCGGTCTTCCTCTTCAGCATCCTTTGGAGCTTCTTGTCGCTCAGGGTCGTCGTCCGTCCGGAACCGGGCTTTCGATGCTGTGATTGTTGTCTAATAGTGCCAAGATGTTGTAGATGCCGGAACGGGCGTATCCGGCGTTCAAAAATGCCACCCAATGTCCGTTTTCGACGCGGCGGGGTGCCGTTCTTTAAACGCGCACACTTCTGAACGGAGTTGCTTAACTGTTTTTGCCATCACGGTTAGAGATAGAGCTGTCAAATTTTGTCTGCTGACTATGATTGATACTGCATGCGTAGTTTCGTCAGGGCGGGAAGGTAAACCCATGAAAAATCGGCAATTTTTGTCCGTTTTTTTTTTAATGCAAACGTTAGGGTAGTTCTTGTTTTCAGTCAGCGGCTTGGTCGCACATCATTAAAGTGGAACGTACTCAGTATCGGTGTCTTCGTATCGCGTTAGGTTGCCAGACTCATACCATGAGTCTTGAAGTACTGGCTCGCATGTTGCCACTCTCGGATCGGTTTTCAGAACTATCTCTCCGGCTTCTCACCAGGTGTGAAGTTATAAACCCTCAGGTAATCGAACATTTTGAGAAGCTCCTTGAGTTCAATCCTCAAACCCGCTTCATGACTTTGTACAATTTGTACATAATACAGGATGTCAGCCCTTCACAAAATATTCCTAATCGTGTTTGCTTTTGCGACTTCGGCAATTCGGTTCATTTTGATTTATCCTGATTAATCATCGTCCTATGATTGCTCCTGTGATATTTGCTGCAAAGTTTGGCCAAGTTGATTCCACTAAACCGTTCGTCACTGACGGGTCATTGATTGAGGAGTCCACCGGCTTTGGTATATTTTATGAAATTTTAGCGCCAATCGTAAACTTCAAGCTCTTTGTTTCGTATATGTCGCTGAATTAGCGCCAATGAACTTTACGCTAGAAATTGTCGCCTCACGTACACCGGATCAGTATTTCATTTTTACGGATAGTCTCAGTTCTATGGAGGCTATTCGCTCCTTGAGGCCGGTAAAGCACTCCTCGTATTTTCTCATTAAAATTCAGGAGCTTCTAAGTGCTTTATCTTCGCGTTAAGATAGCTGATGTATATAAATATAAAAACTGAAAGAGCTTAGAGAATCCCAAGAGCTGTTGAAGATAAAGTACATTTGGGTGGGTAGGGATGGCGTAATATTGGTCAAGAGAGATGACAACAGCAAGCCAGAATTAGTAAAAATAGAGAAGATCTCAGGGAAGAGAGAAGATCTCAGAAAAATCAGAGAAGATGCCATGAATCACTATCTACATATAGCACATGTGTCTGAGGTTGGGACTAATTCTGAGCATTCTCCTTCGCCTAAACGGAAGAAAAATGTACATGAATATGCATGAATAAATTTGCACAAAATTTTCCTTTCATATGTTTTGTTTCTAATTAAGTAATCAATGGATTCTATACCGATTATAAATTTGAAATATTTATTTATTTATTTATTTCGTCAAGCAGTGTAGACAACATACAATGGTTACAATGTTTTACTTATATGTTATACATTATTTCTGTTGTCTTTTAGATGAGATTTTACTTGTTCTTTAGACATAGTGATGCCAATGATTTCGCAATGTAAGTTATACTGGCGCATCATTCGATTTATGGGGCCATTTCTTGCATAATTTGTTCTGTATGATTTTTCTAAGAATAATTTCCGTGTTCTAAGATGCCGGCTGGGACTATAAAAGTTCAATTGCGAAAGTAGTACTTCTGATTTTATACGTTGTGAAATAATGTCATTGATGTAGAAAAGCACTGCAAATTCACGGCGTTCTTTAAGTGTCTGTAAATTGATAAGCATGCAGCGTGCTTCATAAGATAGCAGTGGAAATACAGTCCAATTCAATTTCCTTAGGGCATATAAAATAAATTGTTTTTGGACGGATTCTATGTGGTATTCATGTATGGTACAGTACGGATTCCATACTAGGTTGCAGTATTCCAAAATTGGCCTTACATATGTAATGTATAATAATTTAATGGTGTATGGATCTTGAAAACTGTGGCTGAACCTCTTATTGAAGCCCAGCATGCTATTTGCTTTACTTATAATAGTGTTGTAATGTTCTACAAAAGTGAGTTTAGAGTCTAGGATAATGCCTAAGTCCCTTACTATTTTGCATGTTTCTACTTTATGGTTTCCTAAAAATATTTCCGTACGAGATGTTTCAATTTTTCTGCTAAATGCTATTGAGTTACATTTTTTCACGTTAAGTTGAAGTAAGCTTTTGCTACACCATGTGTTGAAAAAGTTAATTTCGTTCTGGACTTCTTCTGCATCGCTAGAATTATTTATTTCCATGAAGGGCTTCATGTCATCTGCATATATGAATATTTGGATTTTTTTTTATGTATGTAGGAAATGTCGTTTATGTACAAAATAAAAAGAAGTGGTCCTAAATGTGAACCTTCGGGCACCCCCGAGGTAACAGAGATGGGGTCTGAAAGTTTATTTTGAAAACGAACAATTTGTTTGCGATGCGTTAAATATGACTGCAGCCAATTCAACAGTCCAGGTTCCATTCCAATTTTTTGCAATTTGAAGAGTAATAATGGTATGTCGATTCGGTCAAATGCTTTACTGAAGTCAGTGTAAAGGGCATTCAAAATAAAAGTTACAAATTCAAGAAGATTATAAGTAGTTGAGCGACCTTTGAAAAAGCCGTGTTGTTTGCTTGTAATTTGATTTTTTACTTGCTGAAAAATAAATTTCATTTACGAGAGATTCAAAAAGTTTTGGGATGCAAGAGATAATGGCAATTCCACGATAGTTGCGGATGCCAGATTTCGTGCCTGATTTGAAAATCGGAACCAAATAAGAGGATTTCCAAATGTCGGGAAATGTTCCGCTCTTCAGAGACATATTAAAAAGAAGTTCTAAAGGAAGGGCAAGTTCGTCTGAAAGGTTCTTTAAAAATACGGGTGCAATACTGTCTGGACCTGATCCCTTAGAAGCATCTAAGTTTTTTAGTGCTTTGAGAATTTCGTGAGGAGGTAATTGATTTACAGATATATTGTTGGAAAATTCAGGAATGAATGCAAAGAAGTCGCGATCACGGTCTTTTTCGGAGAATGTAGTGTATACTTCTTGGAAGAAATTTGCAAAAAGTTTGCAAATTTCAGAAGGATTATCACCTACATTTCCGTCAAAATGCATTCGTGGGGGAAAATTGCTATTTTTCAATTTCGTTTTTACATAATTGAAGAAATTCTTGGGGCATGATTTGACTTCAGTTTCGACTTTACGATTACATTCTTCATGTGCAGAATTAATGGCTGTGTTAAGTTGGTTGCATATGTTATAATAATTTTGTAAATTTGTGCTAGAGTTTTGCTTTTTATATAATTTGTGTGCTTTTTGTTTTTGGTTTTTTAAATGTTTCAAATGTGAATTGAACCACACTGCTAATTTATTGTTTTGAGTTCGCCTTCTTCATTTCATTGGTACAGTTTCTGAAATAAGGTACTGAATAATTGAATGAAATTTGCCTACTTCAGTGTTGACATTTCCTTCAATACTTATTATGTTCTGCCAATTTATTGTACATAGTTTACGTTTTGCTTCTTCGTAATTTGCTTTATGATATTCCAGCACTTCCTCGAATTCCCAGTCGCTGGGGAAGGGAGTATTATGTACGAAGATTGAATATTCAATTTCCGTGTGAAATACTTTTTTCTCCATAAAGGTGACAATGAAGTACTCACACAAAAGTCTTCAGTGCAGTTCGTAAATAAGAGGTCTAAAAATGCATTTTGCTGATTCTTTATATGATTAATTTGGTGTAGGCCAAAATGTGAAATTTGGTTAAATAGAAATTGTAAAGTTTCGTCTTCACCTACGACTGGGAGTAGAATTGATTCATTTTCGATGGCAGGGATGAAGTTCGCATTCCGTTTAAGTCACCATAAATATGTAGTTTTACTTCCGGTTTGACGGTTTGACATGATAATTTCAACATTTTGAAAAAATAATTCGAACGATTGTTTATTGGCATGTTCGGGTGGGAAATACACAGATGCAAAAATGTGTGTTTCATCGGCAATGAGCGCTTTAACCCAGACATAGTTTTTAGTTCTAGAGAAGTAAACTCTGCATTGATGGCAATCAAGCATGGGAAAAATCGGTTCACTATGCACTCATTTCTCACTCCTACGCATCAACGTTCAGAAGTGAGCCGTACCATGTGGGAGTTATTCCGATTCTTTTCATTACTATTTTGCTTTCATGCTATTCGTAGAAAACAAATTGAGCAAAACTGGCATCTGATCGTATACTGAATGAATCGGACTGTAGCAGTGTGGACGATTCCTCAGTGCCTATTTTTTACGCGCTGAATCATTAACGATTGCATTCAGTTTGATTGAGCTGAGCGAGAATAATCGAATCACACTCATTTCTTCAAATCATACCTTAAACATGATTTAACATTTTAAATAATGATCTAACATGATGTTAAGTAATCAAATGCAACATAAAAACATAAAGTGTCATATTAAACCGAATCTCTGCTATGATCATTCCAGCTGATTGCATTCACTGAGTCAAATTAATCTCGTTCGGTGTATTCAAATCGCTTGCGTTCAGTGGCAACGCATTCATTCAGGTATAACGTAAAGAAGAAAATTTGTTTCGCATGATTCTGTTTTCCTCGTTTATCCTTTCTACTGTTTTCGTTTTCGAGGATTCGTGTGTAATCGTTTGATAGGAAACATCACACTCGTACACTATTCTGTTAGCAACCGAGAGTTGCTATATTATATCGGTGGTGCTCATGCGAGTGAATGAATTTCCCCATGCTTGATGGCAATGAGAACTCCACCTCCCGACTTTTATTGCTATGTTGCAAATTACGGTCATGCCGGAATACATTAAAGTTATTTCCAAAAATTTTTTTGTTTTTTTCCCGGGTTTTTGGGGGGGGGAAAAAAATTAAAGGAAAAAATTAGGTTTTTTTTTTTTTTTTTTTTTTTTTTGTGGGGGTTTTTTATATTTTTTTTTTTTTTTATAAAAAAAAATTTTTTTCGTTTTTTTTGGGGGGGGGGGGAGAATTTTTGGGGGTTGTTTTTATATTATTATTTTTTTTTTATTTTTTTTTCCGGCGCGTTAGTGTTTCCGAAGTTTGAGGGTTATAGAATTTCAGGGCGGCCTCCCTACTACGCTGCAGTCGTTCTGTACGTTCACTAGACAGGAACGATCGATGTGATTGAAGGTCTTCCAAGGCGTCCTTGCGTGAGATTCCTAGTTCTGCATGGACGTCCAGGTAAATTTCGCGCAAGAATTCTTTTTCTTTTTCAAGTTTAGTTAATACAGAATGCAAGAGAAATATTCAGCTATGCTTCCTTTATACCGAATGCGAATTGGCGGGTCTTTCGTTTAACACCTGCCATAAGATTTTGTACAGTCTCGTTGTCCACTTTATTCGCTGCAGAACGTCAGTTTGCCTTGAACTGTTTCTCGTTCACAACAGCTTTTTGAGTCTTCTTAAGGTTCCGCTTGACGATGGCCCAATATTGTTCGATTGGGCGGAGCTCTAGCGTGTTGGGAGGGTTCTTGTCCTTAGGCACCACTTGAACGTTGTTGGCAGCATACACCTCCATGGCCATTTTTCAGTAATAGCCAGATGCCAAATCCAGCCAAAATAGAACGGAACAATTGTGTCGCTTCAGGAAAGGCAGTAGACGTTTTTGTAGGCACTCGCTCAGATAAATTTCCTGGTTGACGGTTCCGGTCGCAATATAAACGTTGCTTTTCAAGCCACGGGTACAGATGGCCTGCCACACCAGATATTTCTTCGCGAACTTTGACAGTTTAATGTGCTTGAAAATATCTGCCACCTATCCCCGTCCGGTTGCCGTATAAAATTCCTGTCCAGGAAGCTGTTTAAAGTCTGCCTTGACCTAAGTTTCATCGTCCTGTACCACGTGTTTTGTTTATCGTCGCGATTTGGAGTCACCACTTTCTTGTAAGTCGACAGTCCAGCTCGTTTTTTAGCTCTATCCACGGTTGAAGGCGCCACTCCCAGCTTCTTTGTGACATCTCGGACGGAGAGGTTGGGATTCCGCTCGAAACAGCGGGCAACTCTTTTTGTCGTCACTGTGGCCTCCGGCTTTCGATTCCCCCCTGATCCAGCTTTCCTGGCTGTCGACAAACGTTCCCCGAACACTTTTAATACGTTGGTAACAGTTGATTTAGCCACATTCAACAATTCCGCCAACTTGGCGTGAGAGTAGTTTGGATTTTCGCCATGCACGTGCAAAATTTTGATGCGTTGCTTCTCTCCCTTAGACGACATTTTGATAACTGAAGTGCTAATCACAAAATTAAAATAGAGTCATGATGCTACACGCACACATCTTCAAAATGAGGGGTGTGCGATTTTTTTTAATGCACTATGAAAGGAAATGCGTCAAGTTTTAGTCGACCAAATTTTGATCGAAACACCCTTTAAATATCATGACAGTATGCAAGATTTCAATTAAAAATGTGAAATGAATGGCACTAATTGTTTGAATGTAATTTAATGGAATGTTAGAGGGATAAATGATTTTGAAAAATTTGATGATGTGATTTATTTTGTTAATGCATCTAAAGTGAATGTTGATGTTATAGTTGTTGGTGAAACTTGGTTGAAGAACGACAATAGCAGAGATTACAATATTCCAGGCTATCGTGCATATTTCTCATATCATGATAGCTCTTGGGGGGGTTTAGTGTGTTTATAGAGTTATTGGAAAATAAATTGATGGGGGAAAAATGGATGGGGGGTAGGATTGGAAATAAACCGGGGGAATGTTTTTTTGGGGGTTTGTTCTATTGTTTTGGTTTGAAATTTTTTGGGGGTTATTTTTTTTTGGTGTTGGAGCGCTAGCCCGGCTCCAATGGGAAAGGTAACTTTTCGGCCTCAAAACTGTGTTGCGATTCAATTCTTTTAGGATGCTCTCGCTAGAGCGGGTGGTGGCTATCTTGTGGAAGAAATCAACTCTCAGAGTCCTGAAAAGGACGGAAATTTCCACGCAAGCCAAAACAAGATGCAACACAGCCTTGAAGTTAAAGTCTTCTTTTGGATGGACTGTCTTGGTTGGATCGCCTCTTCTTCTTTGGGTGGATTGCCTGGTGGACTTCTCGGTTGGATTGCCTTGTTCGGAATGCAGAAAGAACACTTTTGCTTCTTGGTTTCTTCTCTTTATTTCTTGTTTCCTCTTCTAGGTATAAACATAAACTGATACTGGTAATTTCTGCTGTCGGGTTTATATACCTGCGGCGATGTAGTGCAACAAAACAAAACAGCAAAGAGGGGTGGAACTTTTGTTGCTTCTCCGTTTTGCGTCAATCCTCAGCGGATACGCAATCACATACATACAAATCATTCATACACAGCGGATATTTTCATCACACACACACACATTCATTCCAGAGGCAGATACAAATTAGCATCGCGCATGCGCGCTGCGAGCACCATCAAACATGTTTGATCCTGTTAATTGGCGTTGGCGCCAACATACACCCGCCGGGCTGAGATGAATTCTCTGACACTTTAACCAAACTAGCATTATCAATGATAGGTAGTACAGCAATTTTATGTATTGCACGCTTATAGACCGCCTTGCCAACTTGAACATCAACAGTACGCACCAAGTCATCTGTACCCGGATAAGTTTTTGTGATTTTACCCAATCTCCACATCTGTGCTGGTGTGTCTTTTTCTTCGAGCAAAACAATCATTCCGGGTTGGACATTTGAAGATTTAGTACGGTTTTTACCCCGTGGTTGGAGTGTTTGTAGGTAATCGCGATGCCATTTCTTCCAAAATTCGTCACGCAGCCGCTGCATATATTGCCACCGGTTGAGACGATTCAACTGAACTCCTTCAACGCTAGGCTCAGGAGTGGCGGTTAGTGGGCGTCCAATTAAAATATGACCGGGTGTTAGCACCTCTGAGTCATTCGGATTTGATGAAAGAGCATAGAGGGGACGTGAATTCAAAATTCCTTCCACCTGAGTCAAAACCGTTTGGTATTCCTCAAATGTTAATTGTGCGTCCTTAAGGGTTCTCTTTAGGTGAAATTTAGTACTTTTTACCGCAGCCTCCCATAATCCACCAAAATTGGGAGCTTCTGGAGGAATGAACGACCAACTTATTTCTCGAGGCTGACAGAAAGAGGATATACCATCGAACGTTGATTGAGATTTTAATAGTTCATATAACTCATGTAATTCGTGTTTGGCCCCACGAAAATTAGATCCATTATCCGAATGCATCTCTTTCGGATTCCCTCTTCGACCAACAAAACGTTTCAATGCGGCTAAAAAGGATTCGGTACTCAAATCGGAAACGAGTTCTAAATGTATGGCTCTGGTTACCATGCACACAAAAACTGATATATAAGCCTTCACTAGTTTGGGTTTATATCGACCCTCCTTTACATACACCGGACCTGCGAAATCAACACCTGATATCTCAAACGGAAGAGCTGGCGTGACACGACATGAAGGTAAATTACCCATCAACTGACTAGCGAGCTTAGGACGAGATCGGAAACACGTTATGCAATTCTGGGTAATCTTTCGGACCGACGACCTTCCATTCAACAACCAAAATCGAGTTCTTAGAGCGGCTAGTAAATTTTTCGGACCTTCATGCATTTCTTCTATGTGGTATGCGCGAATCAACAGATCAACAACTGGGTGTTTTGGTAGAATATACGGGTACTTGGAGTGGAACAACAACGACGAGTGCTTGAGCCTTCCTCCTACTCGAAGGACTCCATCTAGGAAAAAAGGATTTAAATCTGCAATACGCTTACACGGTTCGTCGTTCTGAACCCGCTGGATTTCGTCACTTAGTTTATCGTGCTGAACAACCTTAACGATCAACTCCAATGACTTTCGCAACTCTGGAATAGTTGGGTTAATTGTCAATACCCGGAGAGATGGATCTTTCTGGCGACAATTACTGATGAACCGTTGCACGTACGCCAATACACGCTGCAACCTTCGGAACGAGCTAGTACTTGAAAATATCGGGAGCTGATCTTCATTGTAAACAGGAGCGGCAACAATTGATTGTACTTTCAATTCGGGTAGTTTATCATCTGGGATATCTCTAAGTGGTTCCTCAGAATATTTATCCATTCTCAAGAAAGGTGGACCCTCCCACCAGTCAGTATTGGACCTAAGAACACCAGGTAGCTGTCCCCTTGACACGATATCTGCCGGATTATCGTTCGACCTAACGTACTTCCAGGTGAAATCCTTGGTTTCATTCACAATAGCAGCTACCCTATTCCGAACAAATACGTCGAGATTGGCTAATGGTTTCTTTAGCCAGGCAAGGACAATCTGACTATCGGACCAAAGAACAACTTCATCTACGTTAACTTTTAAATCCTCCAGAGCTGTCAAGAGCAAACGTGACAGTAATCTTGCTGCAAGAAGCTCTTTGCGAGGTATGGTGTGTTCTTTCTTAATCGATGCGACTCTTGACTTACTGCAAACAATGCGGAGACGAGCAGAACCATCGGATAGAATGCTACGAACATAGATAACTGCTCCGTAAGCCAGAACAGAGGCATCGGAGAATCCATGGATTTCGACGGCGATTGTTGAAGGAAAGAAAACACAACGTGGTATGGTAATTTCGCCAATCTTGGGAAGAGCGTTACGGAATTGTAACCATGATGCAAGAAGATCTCCCTCGATTTTCGTATCCCAATCAAGTTCAGCATTCCACAGTTTCTGCATATACATTTTGGCTAGGACTATCACTGGCGATAACAAACCTAAGGGATCGAACAATCGTCCGATCTCGGAAAAAACAATTCGTTTAGTAAACGTGGTTACGTCTGGCGGAATTTGAACTACAAATAGAAACTGGTCAGACTGGGGACTCCAAGTCAGACCCAGAACCTTGATCACTTCGTCTCCTTGGTTGAGACAAACCAGCTTCTCTCGGTCCGTTTCGGGGATCATACACAGCAGTTCCTCACAATTTGAGCTCCATTTGTGAACTCGAAAACCACCAGACTCAAGCATTTCACTAATCTGCCGTTGCATTTCAAAAGCTTCGTCCGTGGAACTGGCACCAGACAAAATGTCATCGACATAACAATCATCTCGGACAACCCTAGATGCGAGCGGAAACCTTTCTTCTTCATCATCACACAACTGCACAAGACATCTGGTAGCTAAAAAGGGGGCAGAGGCTGTACCGTAAGTTACTGTTTGTAGTTCTAGCACCCTTAAAGGCTTGGATGGGTCACTTCTCCACCAGATGCGTTGGAATTTGGATTGGGATGGTTCTACAAGCACCTGCCGATACATCTTCTCAATATCGGCAGTAAACACAACTTGATGTTTACGAAAGCGAAGAAGAATACTGATCAATTCACTTTGAACTGGCTTGCCAACATGGAGAACGTCATTGAGCGATTTCAGAGAGGGATTAAGTTTGGCGGAAGCATCGAACACTACTCTTAATTTGGTGGTGGAACTCGTTGGCCTCAATACAGCATGATGGGGCATGTAAAACCGATTCTGATCCACGTCTTTGGACTCGTCTACCTCACGACAGTGGCCAAGTGACTCATACTCTTCAATAAACCTGGAGTACTGCTGTTTCAAATTCAAATCCTTGTTGAGGCGTTTTTCTAAAAATAGAAAACGACGTAGAGCTAAGGCACGATTGTCCTGCAATTCTGAAACGCATTCCCGAAAAGGCAAACGCACTACAAATCGACCGGATGGTAAACGACGGTGTGTTTGGCGAAAAGACTTCTCACATTCGTCGTCAGAAACTAACGGGTTTGGATCGGCAACATCTTCAACTTCCCAAAACTTCGTAATAGTTTTGTTCAACGAATCAAGTGAAGCGGTATGAGACAGTTGCGCTTGGCTTACATCATCATCAATCTCCCCTGAGAAAACCCAACCAAAATGAGTTTCCTGAAGCTCGGGTAGGCCGTCAGCTAGGCGAAGTTGTCCTGACTTGAGAAGACTGAAAAATTTAGAGGCACCAATCAACATATCGATGCCTTTAGGTACGTTAAACTCTGGATCTGCAAGTTGGATTCCAGCAGGGATCGGCCAAGAAGAAACATTGATCTTTGATCCCGGAATGATCCCAGTTACTTTTGGAACCACTAAACACTCTACACTTATAGCGAACTGTGAATAAGTTGATTGTACAGTAACCGTCAACTTCTCCCTTGCGTACATCTTAGAACCACCTACACCTGTAATAGGAACACACATAGACTCTCGAGGGATATTTAACTGGTTAGCTATGCGTTCGGAAAGGAAATTAACTTGCGAACCACTATCGAGAAGCGTACGACAAGGAATTGACTCGCCATCATTATCAAGCATGACAACAGCGGTCAACAACATCACAGTCTTTACGGTTTTAGAATGGTTACAAGAACATGTAGAATTCACGGTAGGTTGTTGTTGCTGGCTTGGGTTCGTCCCAGAGGTGGAGGCTTGAATCGAGGAATCGGGCTGTGGAAGTACTGGCTTTGGAGGTTGGGGTATTGACTCAGGTGTGGACTGTTGGGGTTTCGAGAAAGACTCATTGTGTAAGAGGGAATGGTGCTTTTTATGGCAAGTTGAACAAGTTTTCTTGTTGGAACAGTCAGCAACTCGGTGACCGGGTCGGAGGCAGTTGAAACAAATTTTCAACTCCTTAACCTTAGCATTGCGCTCAGTAGCGGTCATTGCGTGGAATTTTGAGCATTCAAAATGGCGATGGTCTTCCCCACAAATTAAGCAAGTTTTTGTATCTTTCGTAGATGTTGAGATGTGAGATTTGAGAGATGGTTTTGGGGTTGATGACTTGGTGATTGGCTCCTTTGTAGAGCTAGCGACACGGGAATTGTTACATCGATCAAGTATTTGGCACTCATTTTTCAAAAATAGCATAGTTTGGTTAAAGTCAGGTAACTCACCATGTTTCAGCGTCCTTTCCCAAAGTTGGCGGGTATGATCATCTAGACGGTTGACGACCAGCTTAGTTATCAAAAGACCAGACAGTTTGTCGATGACCAATCCCTGGTACTCCAGTCCAGCGACATGGCGGTCGCAGGCCTTCGTCAGCGACACGAGATCCTTGAGGTTTCCCTTTACTACTGGCTTGAGCTGGATAAAACCGTCGATGTGGGTGTCTACGATGACTCGTTGATTCTCGAACTGATCGGTGATTTGTTTCCACACTTGTTGAAAATTATTATCTTGTATCATTTTGGCGTTGATCAAATCAGCTGCTTCACCGACAAGGGCCTTGTCTAAGTGATGCAACTTCATGGCATCAGAGTCGCGGCTTCGGCCGACTAGATCTTCGAACATGGCCTTGAATTTAGGCAAATTCTACGTCTTGCCGTCGAAGGTTGGTATAGGTGCTCTCAAGGATTGTTGTTGCACTATCACTTGTGGTGCTGATCCGTCAGCATGAACTTCGGTTGGGTGGTGTGCATCAGCAGATTTGGTAAAAAATTCCATCAGTCGCTCGACTCGATCGAGAGCTTCGGTGTGAAGTCGATCGAACTCATTGAGCTTCTCGTCTTGTTCTTCGACCTTTGACGGTGGTGTGGCGGCTAACACTTCACGGTGTAACGAAATGTATTCGGTGTAATGCATTTCGAGCTTCTTTGAAAACACTTTTAGCAATGATTTGCTCACTTTTGTAGGACGATCTTCACCGTCTTCTAGTGTCACATTAATCTTCGTCACTTTGCCTTTAATTTGCCCTCTTTGGTGGATCAACATCTTCAGTTCTTCAAGATCCACGGGATGCTTCTTTGGCGTGTGTTCGATAGGCACTTTTCACTTCAATCACTTTGGTTACTGTCTGTTCAGTTTTTCACTACGCTCAGCCAGACAAATAGCTGGTTCACTACCGGTATTGGCCGACGCTTCACACACTATTCGGCTGTGGCTTTCACTTAGCACTACTTCACTTTTCTTCACTCTTCACTGTTCGGCGAATTTCCGGCGTTCGTTGCTGGCATATCCGGCTCGAAGGACCATGTTGGAGCGCTAGCCCGGCTCCAATGGGAAAGGTAACTTTTCGGCCTCAAAACTGTGTTGCGATTCAATTCTTTTAGGATGCTCTCGCTAGAGCGGGTTGTGGCTATCTTGTGGAAGAAATCAACTCTCAGAGTCCTGAAAAGGACGGAAATTTCCACGCAAGCCAAAACAAGATGCAACACAGCCTTGAAGTTAAAGTCTTCTTTTGGATGGACTGTCTTGGTTGGATCGCCTCTTCTTCTTTGGGTGGATTGCCTGGTGGACTTCTCGGTTGGATTGCCTTGTTCGGAATGTAGAAAGAACACTTTTGCTTCTTGGTTTCTTCTCTTTATTTCTTGTTTCCTCTTCTAGGTATAAACATAAACTGCTACTGGTAATTTCTGCTGTCGGGTTTATATACCTGCGGCGATGTAGTGCAACAAAACAAAACAGCAGAGAGGGGTGGAACTTTTGTTGCTTCTCCGTTTTGCGTCAATCCTCAGCGGATACGCAATCACATACATACAAATCATTCATACACAGCGGATATTTTCATCACACACACACATTCATTCCAGAGGCAGATACAAATTAGCATCGCGCATGCGCGCTGCGAGCACCATCAAACATGTTTGATCCTGTTAATTGGCGTTGGCGCCAACAGTTGGTGATGTGAATGTCTTAATTAATCTGCAAAATAATGAAAATGAAATCCCGGCCTGGCGATTCTCGCAAAGGGATTTCAAACATTTTTTTTTTTTTTTACTTCAAGCGAAGTGAATTTAATAACTTTAGGGGTTTAGAAAAAAAAGCCTTTTTTTTGTTGGTGGGGGGGGGGGGGGGGGATTAGGGGGGGAGGGGGGAAAAAACCCAACCCCCGCCAGGGGGGGGGGGGGGGGGAGGGAGAAAAGAATTGGTTTTGGTTGGGGAAATGATTGGGTTGGGGGGGGTCCCCCCGAGGGAGGGGGGGCGGGGGGGGGGGAGAAAAAAAAAAAAAATTAAAATATTGGGGTGGAGAAGAAAAAAAAAAATTATGGGGGGGGGGGGGGGGAAAAAGAAAGTAAGTTGGCGGGGGGGGAAGGAAAGGGTGGGAGAAAACCGACCAGCTACTACCCATTCTGCAGCTGTTAACAACGATCAGCAAAGAACAAATTCCTACCAAACCGTCGGTAGAAACAGCGGACAGGTTTTTCCATCCGCAACCGTAACTTCAAACGCTCAACGAGGAGCAAATACTATTTCGATACCTGCAGGCACCAACAGGGTTCAATCTGCAAACCCTACATTCTTACCTAACCGTGTTGTTAACAATGTTTAACATGTAAATGGACCTACCTACGCTGCCGTTGCATGTAATAAGGTCAAAAGAGATCCAAATTATTTTGTCTACCGAAATGATCGCCTTAATGGTGGTGGCGTTGCCATCATTGTCCATAGGCGTATCAAACATCACAGTCTCTCTTCATTTGAAACCAAAGTTTTTGAAACTTTGGGGGTTTCAGTTGAAACAAAATTTGGCCTATTTGCCTTTTCAATGCACTGGCCAGCAAAAGAACTGGCTCAAGGGTGACCTCCACAAACTTACTCGTCAAAGGTCTAAATTCTTCGTTATTGGTGATTGCAGTGCATAACAACGCTCATGGAATAATTCGCAAAGCAATGCCAATGGTATTGCTCAAAAGTATATTTTGACCATTGTTCTGCAGGCTACTATGTAAGGAGGATCCTGCTGGGGGGTTTTCAAATTCTCAGCTTAAGCGCCAGACGACAATGTCGTCTGCCAAGAACTCCGGATCAAAAATGCACATACAGAATCCTCCTCCCACTTCTTTCAAACCAAATCTCCATGAAAAACCAAATTCTTTCCCAAAAACGCTTCACAAATTTTCTGAATCACTATTTAGCCAAATAACTTAAAGTTTGCATAGAGATAAAAAATACTTTATTTAAGACGAAAACAAAACAAATTTAAAATCTCTGTGGAAGGGGAAAAAACAAACTTAGTGGATTCAAAATTGGCGATCATTAGTTTTGATGATTTTGTTTTAATTTTGTAGTTATTTCAAACAAGGTTATACAATACCCTGTTCTGTCTCCTAGTAGAGTGAGCTTTTCTCTGATCAACCATCGGCTGTTCTCCCGGAGCTATCCAACGGTACCGAACTTGCCGATGATCACTCAGTCCCTGCTTGTGACGTCACTCCCTGTTGTGTTCGTTCTACGTGAGTACCCTTACGTCCCTAACCCTACTTTCTTCCCCTACTACATACAATTCTTTTTTCCCTACTCGTATCCCGTGTGTTGGTGTTCAGAGGTTCGCGTACTTACGGTTGCAGCTGTTTGACGATTCGATACCTGTCACCAGCCCCCCCTGGGGTGGTAATATCGATGTGATGACTGTCGATCATGATTGGAATCGGTTATCGACGAGAAACCGATCGTGAACGTGAGACTGACTCTGGCGGTTCACGAGGTGGTGCAGAGGTTCGGCCACGTGGATGAGGAAAACGATTGACCAAGGTGCACTGCGGAGCGACTGGGTTGGTACCGTACGGAGGGCCTCCGATTTCGGGACGTGAGTCAGGCGGTTTACGCTGTCGTTGATGCACGTAGGCCGAGCACCTTAATCGATGACCAACGCTCTCCGAATGTACCTATAGTGGTACGCAACCACGAGGCGATAGGTACACCCAGGGTAACATGCCGGGTACCACCAAAACGGTCGCTTCGGTCTGTCACCGACGGAAACCGATGAAATTCGATCGGATCCGCAATCGCACTTGCCTACAATTTCCTAGCGTCGAAACCCAAGATGACTTCGCCACCCAGTGTGACTGCTACTATCTCGAATTTTGTTTCCGAATATTTATCTCTTCTGTCGACTCACTTTTTCCCTTGCTGATCTTTTATCAATTAACTATTTTAATTTTCGACTCACGATTTAATTTTGCTATTAATATGACTTAAACATTTTTTAATTAACGACTGTTCCAAAAAGTATAAGCACACCTTATTTTAACGGTCACTTTGAATATAATGAAACATTTCAACATGTTTTGGCTGCGTCCTTTTGTTTTCACATTTCTGAATGACATAGCATCAAAAAAGTGCTCAGTTTTATGTTACCTATCAAAATGCGCGGTCTTACTCCGGAACAACGAAAAAGTATCGTGCACAAATGGTGCACTGTGAGCGGACTCTCACAGACAAACAGTGTACGTTTGAAGCTGCGCCAAAGAGTGGTCGGAAATCCGGTCCTGTTAGTCCGGATATCGATAAAAAGATCAGGGATGCCTACAAACGAAAACCAGCGACTTCCGTTCGGGATTTTGTGAAAAAACTAGGGACCTCGTCGAGTAACGTCATGCGTGCCAAAGAAAGACTTGGGCTAAAAACATACCGGAAGCAGAAAAATCCCAAAAGAAACTCAAAGCAGGCCGCGTCCGTGAAACCACGGGCCCGCAAACTCTACGATTCGTTATTGTGTAGAAATTCTGGGTGTATAATAATGGACGATGAAACGTATGTGAAACTAGATAACAAAACGCTTCCTGGATCACAACTCTATACTGTAAGCGAAGACATCCCCGAAACGGAGAAGGCAATTTTTACCGAAAAATTCGGTAAAAAGGTTATGGTTTGGCAGGCAATATGCGAATGTGGTAAAATATCTAGTCCGTACATCACAATGGAGACGATGAACACTCAGAAATACGTTAAGGAATGTCTCCAGAAGCGATTATTGCCGATGATCAGGCAGCACGAAGGTCAAGTAGTGTTTTGGCCTGATTTGGCGTCATGTCATTACGCAAAGGACACTTTAGAATGGTACGAAAGTCAAAATGTATGTTTCGTGCCGAAAGACATGAGTCCGCCGAACTGCCCGGAGGCACGGCCAATCGAGACTTTTTGGGCTTTAACCAAAGCAAAGCTTCGAAAATTCATAAAACCAGCGGACGACATTCAAAAATTTAAAAAAAATTGGCCAAAAGTGGTCAAAATGGTGGGAAGTACCACTGTGCAGAAGCTTATGGGTCATGTTCGAGGAAAAAGTTAGCAGTCTTGGCTGTGATTAAATATTTTGATTGAACGAGAGTAAAATATTATATTAAACACAAATACAAATATGATTTGCCAAATAAAATTATTAAAACTAAAAAAAAAAAACTTTTTGTTATTTTGAAAGTGTGCTTATACTTTCTGGAACAGTCTATATTCGGAACTTTGTTTCTCACTGCACTTTATATTTTTTTTAACTTTTAACTTTATAGCTCGGCGGTCCAAAAAGGATAGATCGAGTTGATCTTCCAGACCAACCAAGAAACTTCTCCTACGACCGATTCTACACCGATCTGCTGGTTTCATCACTCCCAACTACTCCAAAAAAAAATAGGAACATTTTTTTTACCTAACTTTAAACTATTTTTTTTTAAATAATCGTTTATTTGTACAGGCTCAATCGAATCAACTTTACAAAGCCAAATTTTCATATTTATATACATCATTTATCTTAAAACTAAAGTTAGGAGGATAGAGCCGATTACTCGCGGCCGTCTCGAGGTTAATAGGAATTACAAATTACGGATGGGAAAGAGGGTGGGAATTTAAGGTATGGTTTACATAACACATTAAATTTAAATTCTAAATTATCTAAAAACTTATAACTATACAATTTAAACCATAAACCTTTGGGATGATACAATGTTGCCATCGCCCCAAATCTCCTTTACTCCATTTATACTGCCAGCTGACGAGTGACTGTTGACGAAAAATAGGAAAAAATTCGTTAAAGGCGATTTGTCGTTCACAAATATCGCCTTCCATAGCGCCCACCTTTGCAAGCGAGTCCGCTTTCTCATTGCCCGGAATTGAACAATGAGATGGGACCCATACAAAGGTGATGATAAAATAACGCGAAGATAAAGCACTTAGAAGCTCCTGTATTTTCATGAGAAAATACGAGGAGTGCTTTACCGGCCTCAAAGAGCGAATAGCCTCTATAGAACTGAGACTATCCGTGAAAATGAAGTACTGATCCGGTGTTAATGAGGCAACCATTTCTAGCGTAAAGTGTATTGCCGCTAATTCAGCGACATATACGGAACAAGGAGCTTGAAGTTTACGATTGGCGCTATAAATTTCATTAAATATACCAAAGCCTGCTGACTCCTCTATCAAAGATCCGTCAGTGAAGAACGATTTAGTGGAATTAACTTGGCCAAACTTTGCAGCAAATATTACCGGAGCAATCATAGGACGATGATGCTCTGGGATTCCATGAAGCTCTTGCTTCATGGATAAATCAAAATGAACCGAATTGTCGAAATCGGAGAAGCAAACACGATTGGAAATGTTCGGCGAAGGGCTGACATCCTGTGTTATGTACAAATGGTACAAGGTCATGAAGCGGGTTTGAGTATTCAACTCAAGGAGCTTCTCAAAATTTTCGATCACCTGGGGGTTCATAACTTCACACCTGGTGAGGAGCCGGAGAGATAATTCTGAAAACCGATCCGAGAGTGGCAACATGCCAGCCAGCACTTTAAGACTCATGGTGTGAGTCGAGTGCATGCAACCTAACGCGATACGAAGACACCGATACTGAATACGTTCCAGTTTAATGAAGTGCTACCGAGCCGCTGACTGAAAACAAAAACTACCGTATTCCATAACCGACAAAATCGTTGTCCGGTACAACTTTAGAAGATCTTGTGGATGTGCTCCCCACCAGGTCCCGGTTATTGTGCAGAGAAAATTGACCCTCTGCTGGCACTTTCGCTTCAGATACTCAATATGGGATCTCCAGGTGCACTTTGAATCGAACCAGACCCCAAGATATTTAAATGACATAGAATGAGTTATCGGCTTACCCCAAATTTGAAGCTTCGGTTCTGCTGGGTTATGCTTCCTAGAAAAAACTACCAACTCCGTTTTCTCCGTAGAGAATTCGATACCTAGCTCTAAAGCCCAAGTAGACAAATTGTCTAAGGTATCCTGTAAGGGTCCTTGCAGATCGACCCCATTGGGTCCCGTGATAGACACTACGCCGTCATCTGCAAGTTGTCTCAACGTACAGTTGTCACTTAGACAACCGTCATCTTAATCAGGTTGGAGAGGAAGTTATATTCTTCTAGCGGTGAAAGCCTTTCTACCTTCGTTACGGCTTCATCTACTGCTCTCCTGAACTTTGTCCAATCGATGTGACGGGTAAGATCATACGTGACGTTGACAGATTTCGACGGATTGAACCCGGTGGCAACCGAAATTTTTATGGGCAAGTGATCACTACCGTGGGGATCTTGAATCACATTCCATGTGCAATCCAATGATAATGAATTCGAACAAAGTGTGAGGTCTAATCTACTGCCAACTGAGGATGTTCCAGCCAAACGTGTTACTTCTCCATTGTTGAGAACGGTCATATTGAAGTTGTCACAGAGGTCATATATCAGGGAAGACCGGTTGTCATCGTACAGTTCTCCCCAGCCTGTACCGTGAGAGTTAAAATCTCCCATGATCAACCGTGGAGAAGGAAGGACCGAACAAATATCTGAAAGTTGTTTTCGGTTTATTGAGGCTCTAGGAGGAATAACAACAATTCACCCACACCAGACGTCCAGACTATGACAACAAACCCAATAAAAACTTCCAAGGAAATGAAAGACACACACAAAAATCTGACAAAGAACTACTGGCTACTGTAAAAGTGCAATTTTCCAGCCCACCAACGTCCACTGACCACCCAATTGCAGCCCTTTCGGTATCAAAACTTATCAACTTCAAAAAAGGTGAAACAATCAACCCATACCGAGCAGAAAACCAGACACAACAACATACTGAAGCAAGCACCTTCGAAAATACCGACACATCAACACATCGGGAATCGAATTCTATACCTGGCCGGTCATTTTACACTATACGCCCACCGCCTAGCGTAAGCATGACGCAGCAATCAGCTGTTTCAATCCATCCACCTTTACTCACCGAACAACTATCATCAGCCGGAATTGATCATCCACCACTTTTGGACCCAATGCGGCCGCCTATAGTCAGACTGACGGAACAATCAGCATCTGGCGACCAACGCTTTCTGAAGGCGCGACTACGGGACCCTAAAATTTTGGACTTAGTGCGGACATACCTTTCGTTCCTACATGACCAACCACCTTCCGTATGCATTCGCGGAATCACAAAAATTAGTGCAACATTAATGCTAGCAGCCGAAGGACTACCAACAGACATAAAATTCTTGCGCGAAATTTTCCTGGACGTCCATGCAGAACTAGGAATCCCACGCAATGACGCCTTGGCAGACCTTCAGTCACATCGAGCGTTCCTGTCTAGTGAACGTACAGAACGACTGCAGCGTAGTAGGGAGGCCGCCCTGAAATTTTATAACCGTTCAAATTTTCGGAAACACTAACGCGCCCTTTGGAAGAAGTATCATTTAATAGTATTGTAAGTATAATTAATCCTCCAAAACTGTCTTCGCCTTCTCAACAGAATGCGACTGAAATTTTGGTATATTGCCAAAATTTCAATCGCATGAAAAGCCCAGCCAAAATGAAAGAAATTCAACAAAAACTTCTAGCTTCTTCTTTCAACGTTATTCTGGCAACCGAAACAAGCTGGGATGAAAGCGTAAAAAGCGAAGAAATTTTTGGAAATAAATTTAATGTATTCCGGCATGACCGTAATTTGCAACATAGCAATAAAAAATCTGGAGGTGGAGTTCTCATTGCCATCAATGCAGACTTTACTTCTCAAGAACTAAAAACTATCAAGCACAAAGAATTTGAGCATGTCTGGGTTAAAGCACTCATTGCTGATGAAACACATATTTTTGCATCTGTGTATTTCCCACCCGAACATGCCAATAAACAATCTTTCGAATTATTCTTTCAAAATGTCGAAATTATCACGTCAAATATGGAACCGGAAGTAAAACTGCATATTTATGGTGACTTTAATAAACGGAATGCGAACTTCATCCCTGACATCGAAAATGAATCAATTCTACTCCCAGTCGTAGGCGAAGACGAAACTCTACAATTCCTATTCGACCAAATTTCACATTTTTTTTTTTTTTTTTTTATGAATTCATTTATTTGTACAGGCTCAATCGAATCAACTTTACAGAGCCAAGTTTTCATGTTTATATACATCAGTTATCTTAGAACTAAGGTTAAGGGGGTGGAACCGATTACTCGCGGCCGTCTCGAGGTTAATAGGAATTACAATTTTATGGATGGGAAAATTGCGGTGGAAATTTTAAACAAAGCAAAAGGAACAATGGTTTTCTTAAATCAAGAATTTCAAATTACAATTTTTTTATTGAACGTTTTCAATTTAAAAAAAAAAATCACTCACTCACACACACACACAACACTCAAACACACAACCACAATCACACACCGATGCACACAATCCTCACAAATTTAACCTAAACAAGTAAGTTAATCAAACTACAATCTAAGGCTAATGTTAGTCAAAAACACATAAATGAGTTTCATAAATTCCAGATCGCGTGCAGCCAAAATGTCTCGAATCGGTACATTGGGTTGTCTACCTCGAGCCCGAAGGGAATCATAAAGCTCAGATCTGACTCCACGATGCTCAGCACAATACCAAATTACGTGATCTGCGTCCTGGTAACCTTGTCCACATTCACAGAGATTGCTATCTCCCAGCCCAACACGGAACAAATGAGCGTTTAAAGAATAATGATTGGACATGAGGCGAGACATGACACGAATGAAGTCTTGACCCACATCCAATCCCCTGAACCAACATTTTTTAGACACCTTAGGAGTGATAGAATGTAGCCATCGCCCCAAATCTCCTTTACTCCATTTATACTGCCAGCTATCGAGTGATATCTGACGAAAAATATAGAAAAATTCGTTGAAGGCGATTTGTCGGTCATAAATATCGCCTTCCATAGCGCCCACCCTTGCAAGCGAGTCCGCTTTCTCATTGTCAGTAATCGAACAATGAGAAGGGACCCACACAAAGGTGATAATAAAAGAACGTGAAGATAAAGCACTTAGAAGACCTCGTATTTTCATAAGAAAATAAGAGGTGTGCTTTACCGGCCTCGAGGAGCGAATAGCCTCTATAGAACTAAGACTATCCGTGATAATGAAGTATTGATCCGGTGTAAAAGAGGCAACAGTCTCTAAAGAAAAATTAATTGCTGCCAATTCCGCGACAAAAACAGAACAAGGTGCTTGAAGTTTACGAGCGACGCTATAATTTTCATTGTATACACCAAAGCCAGCGGAGTCCTTTATCAAAGACCCGTCAGTGAAAAACGTTTTGGCGGAATCAACTAGGCCAAACTTTGCAGCAAATATCACCGGAGCAATCATAGGACGATGATGCTCTGGGATTCCACGAAGCTCCTGCTTCATGGATAAATCAAAATGAACCGAATTTCCGAAGTCGGAGAAGCAAACACGATTGGGAATATTCAGCGAAGGGCTGACATCCTGTGTTATGTACAAATGGTACAAAGTCATGAAGCGGGTTTGAGTATTCAACTCAAGGAGCTTCTCAAAATTTTCGATCACCTGGGGGTTCATAACTTCACACCTGGTGAGGAGCCGGAGAGATAATTCTGAAAACCGATCCGAGAATGGCAACATGCCAGCCAGCACTTCAAGACTCATGGTGTGAGTCGAGTGCATGCAACCTAACGCGATACGAAGACACCGATACTGAATACGTTCCAGTTTAATGAAGTGCGACCGAGCCGCTGACTGAAAACAAAAACTACCGTATTCCATAACCGACAAAATCGTTGTCCGGTACAACGTTAGAAGATCTTGTGGATGAGCTCCCCACCAGGTCCCGGTAATTGTGCAGAGAAAGTTGACCCTTTGCTGGCATTTTCGCTTCAGATACTCAATGTGGGATCTCCAGGTGCACTTTGAATCGAACCAGACCCCAAGATATTTAAATGACATAGAATGAGTTATCGGTGTACCCAAAATTTGAAGCTTCGGTTGTGCAGGGTTATGCTTCTTAGAAAAAACAACCAACTCAGTTTTCTCCGTAGAGAATTCGATACCTAGCTCTAGAGCCCAAGTAGACAAATTGTCTAAGGTATCCTGTAAGGGTTCTTGCAGATCGACCCCATTGGGTCCAGTGACAGACACTACGCCGTCATCTGCAAGTTGTCTCAACGTACAATTCTCACTCAGACAACCGTCAATGTCTTTGACATAAAAATTATACAAAAGGGGGCTTAAACATGATCCCTGGGGGAGACCCATGTAGCTAAATCGGGAAACTGTAGAGGTTCCATGAGAGAAGCTCATATGTTTCTCTGACAGCAAATTATACAAAAAATTATTCATTAATGGTGAAAAACCACAAGCGTGGAGTTTATCTGATAGAACTTCAACAGATACTGAATCAAAAGCCCCCTTGATATCCAAGAATACAGAAGCCATTTGCTCTTATTTAGCAAAAGCTAACTGAGTCTCTGTGGAAAGCAACGTAAGACAGTCGTTCGTTCCCTTACCCCTACGGAAACCATATTGAGTATCTGAAAGCAGGTTATTCGTCTCAACCCATTTGTCCAGACGGAAGAGGATCATTTTCTCCAACAACTTTCGAATACAAGATAACATCGCGATGGGTCGATAGGAGTTGTGGTCTGACGCGGGTTTACCACGTTTTTGAATGACAATAACTCTCACCCGTCTCCAGTCATCCGGTACAATGTTGAGAGCCAGAAACTGATTAAACAAGTGCAACATGCGCCTCTTAGCGACGTCTGGAAGGTTCTTAAGCAAGTTGAACTTGATTCTATCAGCCCCTGGAGCCGTATTGCCACACGAAAGGAGTGCGAGAGAGAGTTCTACCATTGAAAAAGGTTGGCTGATCTCATCTATCGAATTCGTGGTTTCGCGAGGAAACATTTGTGCAGGCACAGAATCTGGACAAACTTTTCGCGCGAACTTGAGGATCCATTGGTCCGAATACTCCTCGTTCTCGTTGTTCGTAATTCTGTTACGCAATCTTCGCGCCGTATTCCAAAGGGTATTCATCGACGTTTCACGCGATAGTCCGTCCACGAATTGTCGCCAGTAACCGCGTTTCTTGGCCTTGATGAGGCTCTTAAATTCTCGTTCGAGAGCCGTGTACCTTTCGAAGTGCTCAGGTGTTCCACGTCTACGAAAAACTTTGAACGCGTCGGACTTTTTGCGGTAAACCTCGGTGCATTGCGGATCCCACCATGGGGAAGGAGGTTTCCTGCGAAATGACGTTCCTGGAACTGGTCGAGTTTGAGCTTGTAGCGCGCTTTCCAAAATCAGGTTGGAGAGGAAGTTATATTCCTCCAGCGGTGGAAGCCCTTCTACCGTTGTTACGGCTTCATCTATTGCTGTCTTGAACCTTGTCCAATCGATATTACGAGTTAGATCATACGTGACGTTGATGGATTCCGCCGGAATGAGCCCGGTGGCAACCGAAATTTTAATAGGCAAATGATCACTACCGTGGGGATCCTGGATCACATTCCACGTGCAGTCCAACGATAATGAATTCGAGCAAAGTGTAAGGTCTAACCTACTGCCAAGTGAGGATGGACCAGCCAAGCGTGTAATTTCTCCATTGTTGAGAACGGTCATATTGAAGTTGTCACAGAGGTCATATATCAAAGAAGACCGGTTGTCATCGTACAGTTCTCCCCAGCCTGTACCGTGAGAGTTCAAATCTCCCATGATCAACCGCGGAGCAGGAAGAACCGAACAAATATCTGAAAGTTGTTTTTGGTTTATTGAGGCTCTAGGAGGAATATAAACGGAAGCAATGCAAAGGCTTTTATTTTTAATAACAGCCTGACATGCGACAACTTCAATACCTGGAATTGGAGGAAAATTCACTCTATAGAAGGAGTAGCACTTTTTGATCCCCAAAAGTACTCCTCCTCCACGTGAATCCTCACGATCAAGCCGAATAATGTTGAAGCCGTGAATCGGAAGATCGATTTCGGGTGAAAGCCATGTTTCACAAAGAGCAAATGCATCATAACCGATATTGTGAGCTAAAAATTTAAATGATTCCAATTTAGGAATAAGACTTCGACAATTCCACTGCAGAACAGTGATCAAATCCCCGACCTCATTTGGAAAATTATCCATCGAAGGAAATGATAGCTGCAAGGAGGGGCCACTTTAATGTTAATTTCTTCAAAAAAGTTTTCAGAGTGGGAAGCATTGCCATAACAATGCTTTTAAGAGGGTCAGACATTTCGAGGTACTTGAAAATACCTTCCACAATATCATCAAATGAGAACAGCCCAGATGAAGAGGGGGCTTCTGTTCTTAAAATCGGGGCATCAGGGGTTTTGGATGTCCCCGGGAGAGATGGGAAATCCTGTGTGTAGTTGGCACTTCGAAAACCAGGAGGATTCGGATTATCCTTCTTTACACTGCTCTTTGAATTGGGCATGTGGATTTGGGGCTTCTGTTCAGCTACTTTCCCTGCTCGGATGCGTCTTCGCTTCCGCGAAGCACCTTCCGGAAAACTGAAAGATGTCCCCTCCTCAAGCAAGTCCGAATCAGACTCGTCATCTGATAGAGGAGCAAAAGGATTTGTATTGACATCGGGTGGCGAGGCTTTCTTAAGCATTTCTGCAAAAGATTGCCTTGAACGTTGTTTCAGAGAACGTTCCAATTTTTCCCCGCGTTGTTTGTACGCCGGGCATGACGAGAGAGCATGGGGAGGAGTTCCCTTGCAGAAAACGCATTTTAGTGTGTTATCTGCACAGGGACCAGCCTCATGTTTCTCCCCGCAAGTTGAGCAGCGTGCTTTATTGCCGCAATGGGAGGCCGTATGCCCCATCTGCTGGCAGTTTTGGCAGATCATTACCCGGGGTACAAATAACCGCACAGGTAGCCGAAGTTTGTCCAGTTCTAAGTAGTGAGGAAGGGCAGAGCCAGAAAAGGTCACCCGAAACGAGTCTGTGGGGGTAACTTTTTTCTTACCCTCGCTGTGCGACATTTTAACTAATTTTCTTACTTCCAGTATCTGAACTGGGGGGAGCAGAGGGTTATTGAATCGGCCAACCGCCCGCTTCTCCAAAATTTCAGTGCACAGACTCGCCTCTGTGACCACTCCTACAATCTCCACATCACGAGCTGGAATATAAACTCTATATTCCAGTGTAAAATGCTGGGAGGAAGCAATCTCATTAGCCTGCTTCAGGTTAGAGACGACAACACGGAGTTTATTAAATTTAACTTTCGTGATCTCTGTCACGGCTGAGAATCGCTTCGTCAAATCAGTAGTTATTTGGTACACGTTCAGAGGTTTAATTTTGGGCTGAAAGTAGACAACCCATGGACCGACCGAGTCCATTGGATAAGATCGCGGTCGGAAATTTATTTGTGCCTCCCCATCATCAGGTGGCAAAGGCACTTTTTCAGCCAAACCGTCCATGTCGAAGAAACCTCTTCAACATGCACGATTTGCCTTACTGGTGGGAGCGTTGGACTCCCCCAAAAATTTAAATCACACACAAACACAAAACAGGAACACACACAAATTAACGCTAAACTCTAGTGGGATGAGAGACAGAGGAAAAAAAAAACTTAACTAATATTACTGATCTGTTGCTGCTGCTGCTGACGCACCGTATGCCTGAACGTCGCACTTCTATGCGGGCAGCGGGGAGCGGTGCGCTGCGTGGGTGCACGGGTGTATCCGATCGCCTTCGGGTGCACTCGCTCTACGATGTCGGATGACCGTTGGCGATGTAGTAGTGTATCGCTGATTAGCGTCACCACGCGGAGATGAAGCGAAAATGAGCGGGATGATAATTCGCCAGCAAGCACTACTTGATTTTCTTATTTCACTGGAAAACCACACTGCCTTCTTAGAAAAAAAAACTCACATTCACTCCTTTCACTGAAGTGAATAGATTTTGAGAAAAAAAACTAATTATTTCCAAGGATCGCACTCTAATAAATCTTCCAAAATAACGGAGCGCTGGATCGAACGAACTTTCTTCTTTCGCTGAACGAAGTGAGATGAAATTTCACATTTTGGCTTGCACCAAATTAATCATATAAAGAATCAGCAAAATACTTTTTTAGACCTCTTATTTACGAACTGCACTGAAGACTTTTATGTGAGTACTTCATTGTCACCTTTATGGAAAAATAAAGTATTTCACACAGCAATTGAATATTCAATCTTCGTACATAATACTCCCTTCCCCAGCGACTGGGATTTCGAGGAAGTGCCGGAATATCAAAAAGCAAATTACGAAGAAGCAAAACGTAGACTATGTACAATAAATTGGCAGAACATAATAAGTATTGAAGGAAATGTCAACACTGAAGTAGGCAAATTTCATTCAATTATTCAGTACCTTATTTAAGAAACTGTACCAATGAAAAGAAGAAGGTGAACCCAAAACAATAAATTACCAGTCTGGTTCAATCCACATTTGAAACATTTAAAGAACAAAAAGCACACAAATTATATAAAAAGCAAAACTCTAGCACAAATTTGCAAAACTATTATGACATATGCAACCAACTTAACACGGCCATTAATTCTGCACATGAAGAATATAATCGTAAAGTCGAAACTGAAGTCAAATCATGCCCCAAGAATTTCTTCAATTATGTAAAAACGAAATAGAAAAATAGCAATTTTCCCCCACGAATGCATTTTGACGGAAATGTAGGTGATAATCCTTCTGAAATCTGCAAGCTTTTTGCAGATTTCTTCCAAGAAGTATACACTACATTCTCCGAAGAAGACCGTGATCGCGACTTCTTTGCATTCATTCCTGAATTTTCCAACAATATATCTGTAAATCAATTACCTCCTCACGAAATTCTCAATGCACTAAAAAACTTGGATGCTTCTAAGGGACCAGGTCCAGACGGTATTGCACCCGTATTTTTAAAGAACCTTTCAGACGAACTTGCCCTTCCTTTAGAACTTCTCTTTAATATGTCTCTTAAGAGCGGAACATTTCCCACCATTTGGAAATCTTCTTATTTAGTTCCGATTTTCAAATCAGGCACGAAATCAGACATCCGCAACTATCGTGGAATTGCCATTATCTCTTGCATCCCAAAACTTTTTGAATCTCTCGTGAATGAAAATATTTTTCAGCAAGTAAAAAATCAAATTACAAGCAAACAGCACGGCTTTTTCAAAGGTCGCTCAACCACTTCTAATCTTCTTGAATTTGTAACTTTTATTTTGAATGCAATGGACAATGGCAAGCACGTAGAAGCACTTTACACTGACTTCAGAAAAGCCTTTGACCGAATCGACAAACCATTATTACTCTTCAAATTGCAAACAATTGGAATGGAGCCTGGACTGTTAAATTGGCTGCAGTCATATTTAACGCATCGCGAACAAATTGTTCGCTTTCAAAATAAACTTTCAGAACCTATCTCTGTCACCTCGGGGGTCCCCCAAGGTTCACATTTAGGCCCACTTCTTTTTATTTTGTACATAAACGACATTTCCTACATACTTAAAAAAATCCAAATACTGATATATGCAGATGACATGAAGTTCTTCATGGAAATAAACAATTCTAGTGACGCAGAAGAATTCCAGAACAAATTAACTTATTCAACACATGGTGTAGCAAAAGCTTACTTCAACTTAACGTGAAAAAATGTAACTCAATAGTATTTAGCAGAAAAATCGAAACACCTCGTACGGAAATATTTTTAGGAAACCAAAAAGTAGAAAAATGCAAAATAGTAAGGGACTTAGGCATTACCCTAGACTCAAAACTCAGTTTTGTAGAACATTACAACACTATTATAAGTAAAGCAAATAGCATGCTGGGCTTCATTAAGAGGTTCAGTCACAATTTTCAAGATCCATATACTATTAAAATATTATACATTACATATGTCAGGCCAATTCTGGAATACTGCAACCTAGTATGGAACCCGTACTGTTCCATACACGACGAACGCATAGAATCCGTCCAAAAGCAATTTCTTTTATATGCCCTAAGGAAATTGAATTGGACTGTATTTCCACTGCCATCTTATGAAGCACGCTGCATGCTTATCAATTTACAGACACTTAAAGAACGCCGCGAATCTGCAATGCTTTTCTACGTCAATGACATTATTTCACAACGCATAAAATCAGAAGAACTACTCTCGCAATTGAACTTTTATAGTCCCAGTCGGCATCTTAGAACACGGAAATTATTCTTAGAAAAATCATACAGAACTAATTATGCAAAAAATGGCCCCATTAATCGAATGATGCGCCAGTATAACTTACATTGCGAAATCATCGGCATCACTATGTCTAAAGAACAAGTAAAATGTCGTCTAAAAGACAACAGAAATAATGTATAGTATGTAAGTAGAACACTGTAACCATTGTATGTAGTCTACATTGCTTGACGAAATAAATAAATAAATAAATAAACAATCGATTTGGCCAAAAAACGATTGTCATTTTTACTATGAGTTTTGCATATTCTCCTCATAAACAAACATAATTTTCACAATCACAACAATCTTAACAATCGAAAATATACACAGAAGCAATGCAAAGGCTTTTATTTTTAATAACAGCCTGACATGCGAAAACTTCAATACCTGGAATTGGAGGAAAATTCACTCTATAGAAGGAGTAGCACTTTTTGATCCCCAAAAGTACTCCTCCTCCACGTGAATCCTCACGATCAAGACGAATAATATTGAAATCATAAAAAGGAAGATCGATTACGGAAGAGAGCCATGTTTCACAAAGAGCGAACGCATCACAACCGGTATTGTGAGCTAAATATTTAAAAGATTCCAATTTAGGAATCAAACTTCGACAATTCCACTGTACAACAGTGATCAAATCCCCGACCTCATTTGGAAAATTATCCATCGAAGGAAATGATTGCTGCAAGGAGGGGCCACTTGATTGTCAATTGCTTCAAAAAAGTTTTCACTGAGGGAAGCATTGCAAGAACAATGCTTTTAAGAGGGTCAGTAATTTCGAGGTACTTGAAGATACCTTCGGCAATGTTATCAAATGAGAACAGCCCACTTGAGGAGGGGGCTTCTGTTCTTAAAATAGGGGCTTCAGGGGTTTTGGATGTCCCCGGGAGAGATGGAAAGTCCTGGGTGTAGTTAGTACTACGGAAACCAGGAGGAATTGTTTTTTCCTTTTTCCCACCTTTTTTTGAAATGGGCAAGCTGGTCTCGGGCTTCTTTTCAGCAATTTTCCGTGGGCGGACGCGTCTTCGCTTCCTTGAAGCACCTTCCGGAAAAGTGAACGATGTTCCCTCTTCAGCCGAATCAAAGTAAGACTCGTCATCTGACAGAGGAGCAAAGGGATTTGTATTGGCATTGGGTGGTGGGGAGACTTTTTTCACCATTTCGGCGAAAGATTGCCTGGAACGCTGTTTTAGCGAGCGTTCTAATTTCTCCCCGCGTTGTTTGTACGCCGGGCACGACGAGAGAGCATGAGGATGAGTTCCTTTACAGAAAGCGCATTTTGGTGTGTTGTCTGCGCAAGCGCCATCCTCGTGCTTCTCCCCACAATTAGAGCAGCGTGCCTTATTGCTGCAATGGGAGGTCGTATGTCCCATCTGCTTGCATTTTTCGCAGATCATGACCCGAGGTAAAAACAACCGCACAGGTAGTCGAAGTTTTCCCAACTCGACGTATTGAGGGAGGGCTGAACCAGAGAAGGTTACGCGAAACGAGTCTGACGGTGTAAACTTCTTTTCACCCTTCGTGATCGATACTGTGCCTAGTTTTCGCACATCAAGTATCTTGACTGAAGGAAGCAGAGGGTTCGTAAAGCGACCAACCCCCTGCTTCAACAGGATCTCAGGGGTCAAACTCGCTTCGGTGACAACACCTTCAATCTCAATACCTCGAGCTGGGATGTACACTAAATACTCCAGTGTAAAAAACTGAGAGACAGCAATTTCATTAGCCTGTTTAAGGTTGGACACAACGACTTTTAGTTTATTGGGTCTCACCTTAATTATCTCGGTCACGGCCGAGAATCGTTTCGTCAGATCGTTTGAAATCTGGTAAATATTGAGAGGTTTCGTTTTGGGCCGAAAATAGACAACCCAAGGACCAGCTGAACTATCTGGATAAGCACGCGATCGGGTAACTTTAAGAGCTACCCCATCATTTGGCGGCATGGATGAATCATCTTCCGACAAATCAACTTATCTTATATTTATCACTGATCTACTGCAGACGGGCGACGAATGTGCTGCTGCTGCCGAGCGACAATGTGTGGCCGCGTGTACCGGTTAGACGTGGAGCTCAGCGATGATGATAATGATGACGATGATGATGATGATGACGCTGGTCGGTGGTGGTTGGCAGATGAACGATTGCACGCTACACACGATGGACTGCTGGTGTGCGTGCCGTATGGATGCGGAGCAATATGCCTTTTAGATCGTTGCAATATTGCTAATTGCAATTAATGACGTTGTTGCACTGCTTATCACACAACTTTTTCTTCTTCAGAAAGCCAAGACTCGATTTCACTCGCGAGTGCAAAAAAACTTAAGACTGAAGAATTGAAACAACTCGTGAAAAGCTTCCAAAGCAACGCAGAGCGGACCGAACGAACTGTTCCGTTTGCTTGTTCACTGGGCAATGGGTTTAAACTATTTTTAATATTTACACGTTACCATATTTATGGTTCATACTATTTTTGTTTCTTCGAACAGATTCCGCCTAAAACTACTATTTACACCTATTACTAATATTGTGCGCATTTATCACGGTCGACCGTACGAAGTTATTATTTCATAGAATCCGGTTTATCTAGAAAGTTGTGCAAAAATAAACGTGCCGAGAGAGATCCAACGTGACCGTAAATAAGATTCCGCACCAGTTAATTAACTGGAGTAATATTCTTATCTCACGATACCCAACGATTCCTTGCTCCAATATATCTATTGGAAAAACTACAAGCATAGTGCTCCCAACCACTATATATGCCAATGTCCGAAAAATGTACTTGAACCTACTATCAGTCATATCCGTATTGCCAAAATATAGTTAAATGCATAACAATTAACTCCATATCATTATATGGACACGAACCAAAGTCTACAAAAATCGAATTCCGCTCAACTCACTCTCTCGGCTTATGTGAAACTAACGAAATGTCGGGCTATTGTAACTGTGACGATCTTTTGGAGGTATAGTCTATCGCTTACTGCCGATGCCAAAGGTTCGGTGTTTGAAGTTATTTAAAAAGTGGAATGCACTTTCCGCTACTGCTGTGTGGATTTAATGTTGTATGTCTTCAGGATTAACTGGCGTCCAATTCACCAAAAACGTGAGTACCAATTTCCTTAAATTATTCTTAATATTTCCAATCAAATATACAGTTTTATTCTTATCTCTATATGAGCCCTACCCTATTTTTCTATAGCCTTCATTTATACTTTTATTCTGTGACCTTGAAGTCGGTCATCCTATTCAACCTATTGTTCCCTCCTGACCGTACTCCTTCAATCACATTATGCTAGATCAGTGTATCAATTTTTTATTTGTTTTTATTTATATTTTTATTTTGAATTTTTCGGTTTCTTTTGCAAGAGAATTTTTTTTAAATGTGTTGATTATTCTATTGTATTTACAAGCTTAACAGTTATTAATACTTATTTTTATAATTTTTAGCACGAGACTGATCGAAGTCGTAACTCTACTATAGATCAAGCACGATGTTGCCTTGTTCCTTTATGTTTTATGCTCCTGATCGTATAATTTGTAGTTATCTTTTCCATTTTGATTTTTCCGACTAAACGTTTTTTCCGTGGATAGATTTTGAACTTCCTTCTTGTTTATGTACATAGCTTGTAGATGTTTTGCTCATTTTAAATTTTCTTTAGGTGGGAAACATGATACATTCCAAGGTTCTTACCATTCCAATCCTCCAGAATGTAACAATAATCTCCTACACGTTTCTTGACAACGGCTTCAGAATGTTTAGGTGCCAGCTTTGCATTAAAGCCTTTTCCTTTATCCGATAAAAACTAGTTTTTCTACAAAATCCTCTGTCCTATTGAAAATTCTAGCATTTTCCCTGCACGTAAGTTATAATACTTTGAAAATTTATCATACGCGATTTTAAGGTTCTTACGAATTTCCTCGTAAATTTTGTGTACGTTTTCACTGTGTTCTTGCTCTTCAGGGGTTAAATTTCCTTCTAGCTCCCTTAAGTTTTGGTACTCTTCACCTGAGCTTATTTGATTCCTGCCAATGTTTACAAAATACGGAGAAAATTTGCTGGATGAGTGAGATGCGTTATTTATCGCGTGTGCTATTTTGTAGATATTTGTGTCCCATTCATTCTGTTCTTTTTTAATGAGGGCCCTAATTGCGGAAGTAATGACGCGATTTGTTCTTTCCACGTTGTTGAATTGTGGAATATAAACTGGAGTCAGCCAATGACTAACGGCATATTTTTGTAACAGGTTTTTGAGTTCTTTTGACGTAAATTGTGCGCAATTTTCCGACAGCACGATTTCAGGGACGCCAAATAACAAAAAGACCATATTCTCCATAACAAATGATAGCTGTTTTGCTTTAGCCTCTTTGAGTGGTTGTTTGAAACAATATCTGTTACGACAAGCAGACAGGTGTTTCCCGACCTTTTTGCTCGAGGGAATGGTCCAACATGATTTATGGCTATGATTTGCCAGGGTTGATTAGCAATTTTTTGTTTGCCCATTGGCGGGACATGGTTAACATTATCAGATTTTGATGTTTTACATGACAAACAACCATCACAAAATCCCTTAACGTCAGTATACATCTTAGGCCAATACAAGTTTTCTCTTAGTTTCCCTAGTGTCTTTTCTGTTCCTAAGTGGGCCTCTTCATGACTTTGTCTGATTAAATCCAGCCTTTCTGGTTTTGTCGGAATTCTTTTCCATTCAAACCTTTTATCAGTTAGTAATGTCTCCTCATTCACACACTTGTAAACCGAATCCTCCACTACTTTAAAATCCTGATACTTCACTTGGTCTGCTTTAATTTTGTTCAGCATTTCTCTATAATCCGAATCCTCCCATTTTACTGTAATGGTGTTGAGTGATCTTGACAGACAATCAGCAGTAATGTTGTCACGCCCTTTCCTGTATTCCATACTGTAACTAATGAAGACTTCCACCCGTTTTCACTTGTGGCCGTCTTGACTAGTCAGCCCAGCTAACTCACCTCTCATTTATCTCAGAATCGGTTTACCGTACTAGAAGAAACTCACCTTTTCCACCCGACGAAATTTCAACCTAAAATTTTTCTTTCGGTTTTTTTGCAAGAATTCTTTTACAAGCGTTACGTTAAGAAAACCAAGCCAAAATTATATTCCAGGGACGATTGATTGAATCACAAAA
This sequence comes from Aedes koreicus, assembly GCA_024533555.2. Classification (NCBI taxonomy): domain Eukaryota; kingdom Metazoa; phylum Arthropoda; class Insecta; order Diptera; family Culicidae; genus Aedes; species Aedes koreicus. The sequence continues at coordinate 50,789 of JAHHFK020000509.1, forward strand.
ATGAATTTGATTTTGATTGAATTTATATTACGAAATGTAGTTTTTTGCTTTTTTAACTCACTGCTCGATGTCTGCTGTTGCCTCGCTGATGCCGCCGTTGATTCCGTCGCTGATGTCGCTGTTGCTGATTCCACCGTAGATCTCACGTTCTCTTGCTGCTGGATTGCTTCAGGACCGAGTTACTGTTTCGGTTCGAACGAGGTGCTAGGTCGTGTGTTGACGTACGACCGGTTCAGCGCATCTGGGAAGTGGTTCACTTTCACAATCACTATTGTCTTCGAGAGGAATTAAACTTAACTCGCCCCGCGACACCTTGCCTAGCCGGTTTACCAACTTCACGGACAGTTCTTTACCGTGTCGGCTTAAACTTTTAAACCGGAAGACGACCTCTCGGCACACTGGGTTTACTAACTGGCCTCAATTTATTGATGAGGAAATCCAGTATACCACTACGTGGTCACTACTTTTTGCACTGTATAAAATAAATGTTTCTGGCGAGTTAAGTCACACTTAGGGCTAAGCCCTTTTAACGTTTTAGTTGAGAATACAACCGGAGGAAAAATTTAAACCTTTAACTGTCCTCTTTCTTTTAAACTTCTAATTCCGGTGAAAATGACGGGTTTGATTCTCACTTGCTGAACTCTTTAGGCACCAATCTTCTTCACTTCCCAGGATACAAGAGACCCTTACAAAGGATTGAAGTCCCTTATATAGATCACCCAGATTTGAATCTAGGTAGTCACCTATCATCATACGATCATCAGGCCATCGATGACGTGGTATCGTATGATTTGCGCGCCTTCGGGATTTTCTCACTTCGTGTGGGTCGAGCAGTAGGTAGTTTTCTTCGCTACAACAATACTAGAGCAGTAGAGCTGCCTGATTCCCTGAACTAACTGGTGTGTTCGAAATCCCTATCTGCACAACTCCTATCTGACACGTAAAGTTGTGAGCCGTTTCATTTGACGATATTTTTATCGTGCTACTTTTTTGGAATGATTTGTGTTTTCCCTAAATGAAGCGTGACAACGATTCACAAACCTTTACGGTTCAAAAATATTCAAATATTCAAGGGCATTGGAGTTCATCAATTTGTCATAAAATTTAATCGTTTTATATAATTCAAGGGATTCTTGCATTTATTTTACATTTACGTACAATTTTTAGATAAAATGAATGATCAAACTGACACCAAAATATAACATATAAGGCTGGAACATTCGTCAAGGTTACAATACTTAAGTCAAATTGTTTCAATTTGAGGGCCCATCTACATAGTTTTGCTGAGCCCTTTTCAGCGCAGACTTTTGAAAGCCAAAATAAGCTTCGAGCATCCGTGATCACTCGGAAATGCGTTCCCTCTATATAGTTTCGAAATGCTTCAATTGCCCACAAAACTGCCAAACATTCTTTTTCAACCGCGGCATATTTCCGTATGGTCGAATTTAATTTTTTACTAAAATAAGCGATGATTCGTTTATCCCCGCTTTGCATTTGCGTCAGTACTGCTCCTACTGCCAAGTCAGATGCATCTGATTCAATTGTGAATTCTAAATCAAAATCATTAGTTTTGATGGTTTTGTTTTAATTTTGTTGTTATTTCAAACAAGGTTATACAATACCCTGTTCTGTCTCCTAGGAGAGTTAGCTTTGCTCTGATCAACCATCGGCTGTTCTCCCGGAGCTATACAACGGACAAGGGCACGGGGCGGGGCTTTTGCATAATAAATTCGGACGCAGAACCAATTAGGATGGTGAGTATACAACATATAAAAAGGAGAGGAGAGGGAGAGGAGCGGGGGGGGTCACCCTGAAGGCAACAGAAAAGTGCCAAAATGCGAGGTTAAATTCGATTCATTTATAATTGATGACGATCTTCAGCTCTTGATTCGTCTGAAAAATGTACGTAGGCGTCAATATCAAAGAACACGTGATCCCGCTATGAAAGTCATAAGGCGAGATTTACAAAAACAAATTAAAAAACGCTTCTCTGCCCTGAGGAACAAACATTTTGAAAATAATGTGTCAAAATTAGATCCGAGTTCCAAATCTTTCTGGAAACTCTCTAAAATATTGAAAAAATACTCAAAAGCCTATACCAGCGCTTAAGGAAGGTGATAAAATTTTGCTCACAAATGCGGAAAAAGCTCAAAAACTTGCTAAGCAGTTTGAGAGCTCCCATAATTTCAGTTTGGGTCTTACAAGTCCTATTGAGGATCAAGTTTCCAGGGAGTATCTGAATATTTTCTCACAAGCAAATATTTTTGATGATTCTTGGGGAACTGATTTGGATGAAGTAAAAACAATAACTAAAATATATCAAAATATGAAAGCATCAGGTAATGATGGAATTTTCTATATCCTAATCAAAAAACTCCCTGAGAGTACTTTGTCTTTCTTGGTAAAACTATTTAACAGATGTTTTCATATCCTGGTGTCTCGATTCACAAAGAGAGAATTAATAGGCTGCGTGTAGAAGCGCCGAATTTTGAAATAGCTAACAAGATTGCTGACCACGAAGTGTTCATTGTTGAATACTGTGTATATGTCTCTTCTGGTTGTTTTAAGAACTCTTAAGTCACTCGTGAGCTTGTAACTATACTGGATGTAAAGCAACTACATTCAGCATCGTTGCAAGACGAAAAAAAAGTGTTCCCAACTTTCCAACTCGTTTCGGGTGACATTCGCCGGTTCTGTTCTCCCGAATTATGTAAAAGTGGATGGAGCGCCTCGGTGCGCCTTTATATACCTAGGGTAAATAATTGTACCAACTGTAAGAGCTTGGGACATTCGGCCAGTCATTGTGGCAACAAGTTTCGTTGCGGCAAGTGTGGTGAAACCACACCGAGGATTCTTGCACACAAGCTGTGCAGAAATGTGTTATTGTGGTGAGAATCTTCACCCTTTGCAGGGGTGCCCAAGGTACAAAATGCAATCCGATAATGTGCAGCGTTCCATTACTGGACGTTGCAGGCAGAATTATGCAGAAATGCTTAAGTCTGCAACAGCCGTTCAAGATGAAAACCAATTTTCGATTTTGTCAGCAGAAGAATCGGACTCTGACTCATCTGACGAAGGTGGTACACGCACCCGGATCCTCAAAAAGATAACGTTCCTTTCCGAAAGTGCGCCGTAAGATAACAAAAGTCACCTCCAAAAGATTGCAAAATATTCAGGCTAATGGGGCAAAAATTCAAAAACCAAAGAGCAAAGACTCCTATTGCACCAACTCCTGGATGCAGTAAGGACTTCCCGACATTAACAAAAAAGAAAAATAATAATAAAAATGCTACTCCTCAACCTTTTCTAAAGGAACCCAAGTCCGATCAAGGATTGGTAGCCTTTTCGGACATTGTGGCATTAATTTTAGATATGTTCAATATACAAGACCCTCTTAGAAGCTTAGTTTCTGCCTTGCTTCCAACTTTGGAATCATACCTTAAGCAATTGACTGTTTCATGATCCCTCCTAGCATCGATCATATCTTTCGATGGATAATTCATCGAATCAGGTCGGAGATATGATAACTGTACTACAGTGGAACTGCCGTAGTCTGGTGCCTAAACTAGACTTCTTCAAATTTTTAGTTCGCAATTCCGATTGTGATATATTTGCTCATTGTGAAACATGGCTTTCTTCAGAGAATGAACTCAACTTCTATGATTTTAACATTATACGCCTGGAAAGAGACGATTCTTATGGAGGAGTGCTTTAAGGGATGAAAAAGTGCTACCCTTTCTACAAAATTTCTCTTCCTGCTCTTTCAGGCGTCGAAATCGTCGCTTGTCAAATAACTGCAAAGAATAAAGACCTTTGCATAGCTTCAGTTTACGTTCGTCCACGAGCTTTCGTTAGCCGCAGTCAACTCTGGAATTTAGTTTCTATCTTACTGTCTCCTGTATTGATCCTGGGGGGACCTACAGGGGATAGACAAAATGATCGGGACAGGCAAATGTTTGATCAACATTTTCTCTAACTTCATGAAATATTATCCGATTTAATTTCGCCAAAAAGCATTCGACTGGAAAATTAATGCAGTTTTATATCTTGGTAACATAATTGGCCATGCCTGGACACCGGAGTTGTTGCGGGTTTCCGGAGAGGCTATCTCACATGTTGAATTTGTGATGATATTTTGTACAAGATGCCGTTGTCAAACATTTTTTTTAGTGAACACACCAAAAAACAACATATTTACCAAGCGAATGAAATTTTGATTACAAGAATCGGCCATAAATTGACCGAGATATGGCAATTTCCGTGAAACAGGTTCTGATAAAGGGTCCTGGATGCGGTTAACTCTTTATTTTACTCAAAACATGCATTGTGACACCTCTTTCTTCTTGGTTTTTCATCAAAAACCTTATTATAAACTTAAAGTGGATCCTTGACCATATTGGCTACTCCCGGAACCACCGGAACGTTCCCGGGGGAACCTGTAGTAGGGATCAGTTAGGCATATATCCCAAAACATGCCGTGCGACAGCTCCATCTTCATGATTTTTCATAAATATAATATTGATAAACTTCAGAAGGCCATTGGATACATTGGCCACTCTCGGAACCACCGGAACGTCCCCAGGGAAGCCTGTAGTAGAGGCCATTTACGCTTTTAATCCAAAACATGCCGTGCAGCAGCTATATCTTCATGATTTTTCATAACTATGATTTTGATAGACTTGAGAAAGCCATTGGCTACATTAACCACTCCCGGAACATTTTTGGGGGAACCTGTAGTAAAGATCATTTACGATTTTACCACAAAATATGGATTTTAGATATAGATTATATAGATATAGGATATAGATTCACTGGCTAGCCTGATCCTGATTCCTGGTACCTCTGAGTATCAATTGATTTAGCTTTGGTTCTGATAAGCAAGCAATAATTCGATTGAGTATAGGGAGGAGTGGGTTTTATTAGTAGCGAGTTGGTCCTCCATCCGCTTCGAGAACGGCTTCAATCCGCCTGGGGATGGAGCTGTTGAGGGTTAGAATGACGCCCAGTGGTATTTTATACCACTCGTCGATCCAAGTTTTCTCCAATTCCTTCAAGAACAAAGGGGGTTGGAAAACATTCCGAACCCTTGCTTCTAATGTTGACCACAATTGTTCAATGATGTTAGTGGCCGGTGGCCACTCAAGGTGATCGAAATCGGTCTGAGTGTAATTTAATACTGAGGCTTCGTAAACTTTTTGCACGAAGCTTGATTTTCGCACGATCAGAGGCGCAGGTAGTGACGTCATAACGGTTGTTTCATTCAACTTTCTTTGCGTGCTTTGACGAGTTCACCATCGTTTCCCGCAATGTTTTAGTTTTTCCCTCTACCACTATGCGTGCTACAGTTTCGCACCTTTAGTAGCTATGTAGCCTTGCCACTCGTGAACCCGCATCGCTGCATCCTCTCACTCGGTGGCGGGGTCTACATCGACAAATATATAACTATTCATACATTCTTTCTCTCTCTATCACACACACACACACACACACACACACACACACACACACACACACACACACACACACACACACACACACACACACCAACTAACTCTGCGCACTTCCCCTTTTTAAACTTGATTCGAATGCCAAACAGTTCAGTCCGCAATGGCTATGGTTCTTACAGAGTTTCAACGTGTCCGGATCTTTGGTGCGCGGGAGGCAGGAGCTTCGATTGCCGAATCGTGCAAAATAGTCGGTGTATCAAAAACTACCGTTTGCCGAATCATGGCGGAATATCAGGTGGGAACACTTTTACCCGTTAAAAGCACTGCCAGGAAACGAAAATTTGGTGATCGACAGCAGCGTCAAAGTCCGCTGTAAAGGCGGATAGGAGGATTTCGGCTGAAAGAGCAACAGCAGCCTCAAACGACTCTTTTGAAGAACCTGTATCAACACGGACTGTCCGGAGGGAACTGCATGGGCGAGCAGCAATTTCCGCTTATAAAACCAGCAAATGCTTCGAAGAGGAAGCGCTGCATTATGGGGCGGCTCCATACAAAGTGGTGACCGAAAATATTTGTTCGGGTTTTCGGCATTTTTTGATAGTATTCTAGTAAGTTTAGCATAAAATTAGTCATATTTATATATACTCTAATTGTTGTGTTTGTATTCTCCGAGCGTGGAGTAACGATTATGATGTAGAAGGAGATGTTTCGCTCATCACCATGAGGCACCAAGAGTAGACAGTCATGTTTGCTAGAATGAAAGATATGAAGAGAAAGTGTTGAAAGTTCCGTCAGCGTACGGGAGGTTGGAAATAGAATAGAAGTATTGAAAATTGAGCGAAAGGGCATTGGTAAAGTAGTACTCGAACCAAGGACGTTATCATAGCCAAACAGTAGGATGTTTGGCAATGATAACGTCCTTGGTTCGAGTACTACTTCACCAATGCCCTTTCGCTCAATTTTCAATACTTCTATACTATTTCCAACCTACCGTACGCTGACGGAACTTTCAACACTTTCTCTTCATATCTTTCATTCTAGCAAACATGACTGTCTACTCTTGGTGCCTCATGGTGATGAGCGAAACATCTCCTTCAACATCATATTTATATATTTTCATCGCATCCGGAAGGTGTAACTAGTATTTAACCCAGTAATGAGCTACATATTTCTGAACAATAAACTTGAACGTTTGTTTTTAATTTTAGGGGCATTTCAAATGCAAATCAAAACTAGAATAAGGTTGCTGTGCATGAGATTCAATAGGAGATGTGGAAGTGGAAGCCCCCTCCCTCCTAGCCTCCCACCAACCATTTTTTTAAATATGTTGTATAAGAGTATTGTTATATCAATCAGGTATTTTGGTGAAGAATTATTTGTCTACCAAACATCCCCTCTCCCCCCACACAAACTTATCTGCCCCCCCCCCCCACCCCCTCCTGGAAATATTTTTTCCATACAAATAAATCATTCAAACCATTTCCATTATTTTTACTGAGCACATATCAACATCTTTAACAAAGTTGATGATTTGTCGCCATTTTTTATGCTGCAGGGATGAATATACTGAGTAATTCTCGCTGGAACCAGGCCGCCATTGGCACATATCTTTTGATTTCAAATTTTTCATCGCTATTAGTTAGAATATATTGAAACAAGATAAAAGACGCTTTGGTTGAGCCAAATTGATGGACCCCTCGTTTTCTAAGGGACTAAACATGTTGTAAAAATGTCGATTTTTGGATAATTTCAAGGTAAGCAAACATGTTATATCACAAAATTTTACATTGAAACATCTTCAAAACTCGTTGCTGTTGTATAGAGGATAAATAAAGCTTTCAATTGATGTTAAAAAAAATGTGGCGGCCATATTGGATTTGGCCGCCATCTTGAATTTTATCAATAATATCGATTTTTCACTATGAGCGCACCGCTCAATCCGAATTCTGAGCACACCATCTGAAAGCTGAGAAAAAAATACATAAGATGCAGTCGAGAAACTAGGTGTGCATTGACATTTACCCGATAAAAAAATATTTTTTTTCTAAAAAGAGTTTGACGTTTTTTTGCGTGTATTGCGCAATATCAATATGTATCATATTTCTATACGCAACAAAGCATAAATTTGCAATCACTGTTTTTTATTTGTGTTCTGTAGAGTAAAGAACAATCATTTTAACAATTTAACAATTTAATTTTAACAATCAATTCGGTGCATAAGTATGAAAATTCCGAGGAAAAAATGATTCTATTCATGGCTGTCAATGCGCAACAGGGAATATAGTTTCATTCACTGGCTCATCATGACAATTTGATGTTTCGAACCAAATAGAAGAAGAAGACTCGTTTACGATAGCGGAAGTTTGTTTGTTTTGTACATCCGATTAGTTCAAAGTTCTTGAAAATGGCGAAGAACCATACTGTACGGTTACCCAAAAAGGAATTTTGTTGCAACCCGTTTGCCAAAGCTGATCATAAAAGCTGGAGAAAATCTTCGAAACTGACAAGTGTAACACAAAAAATCGTGAATTTTTTAGAATCTATTGGATCCACGACCGTTCCGGAACTTCATGAGAAAATATGTACGACATGCCGCTTGCAAGTGACCCGTCAGCAGTCAAACCGTACTTTTCAGCCGATGGAAGTTGTTGAAAACGGAGATGAGGTTTACGTTGAAGAGGTTGGAAACATTTTTTTTTTTTTTTTTTTTTTAAATCTTTATTTTACGTCGGCCTATTTCCTCACATGGTGACAATCACCGACGCCAGGAAGACGACTCCACCACCTGGACCCTACCTAACGACTCATGAATATGAACCGGGACCAACGGCTTTACTTCCCTTCCGAAGGAAGACGTGACCAGATTATTTCGCCTCAGAAAAACCACCGACGTCGACTGGGATTGAACCCAGACCCTACTGGGGTGCCAAGTAGCAGTCACGCTTACCACTACACCACCGACGCCGGCAGGTTGGAAACATTAGTGAGCATGATTTCCAAAACATGACGGAAATTCTATCCCGAATTGGGATCCGGAATGTCAATAGAAGAGAGCTGCGACGGGAAACCTTCCGCTGCGAAATGCTCAAACAAGCCGTGATTGCAATAAAACAAAATTTTGAAGGTTGATTGCGAAGTGTACTATGACGATACTAACGTGCCAGTTGTCAAAGATATGCTTGACAATTGTAAGATCGCTTCAAAACCGGTCAAATTCCAAATTTTAACATTGCTCACTCCTTCGTGGAGCAGGCAGAAAATGATGGATGAAACAGGATGCAGTAAGTATGGTAAATGTCATCAACATGCGGAAGCTAATCTTCCACAATTCTGCAGGTAAATGGTTCGTCGAAAAGGCTCAACAAGTTCGTGCGTCGAAGGGAATTCTTAAACTTCCAGATGCGGGTACATCGGTAACAGAATTGGAAAAGGTCGCTCAGGAAGAGGCAAAACAGTACTATTTGGACTGTAGTACGTTAATGCCAGGTATTCGGGATAAAATCAGTGTAAAGACACCCGCCGGTCGAGAAAGTAGGCAAAAACGTTTGCTTCTTGGGTCACTAAACGAAATTTTTGCAAACTTTAAAGAACTTTGCCCAAATTTGAAAATCGGATTTTCTACGTTCGCTAAGCTGCGACCTTCGGAATGCATACTTACCGGAAGCTCCGGTACGCATACAGTGTGCGTATGCATGAGGCATGAAAATATTGAATTGTCATTGCGTGCGGTGAAAGCCTTACCGATAATACGAGACAGCTGCTTGAGCGAGCTGATTCAGGAATATTTAGTATGTCAAAACCCTTCTCCTCAATGCTACTTTTTGGAATGCACAGAATGTCCTGACTTGAGTGATTTTAGTAGAAAATTACTGGATGAAATTGAAAAATTTTCTCTAGAAATCATCAAGTTTAAAAATTGGATTCCGATAGAAAACCACTATCAACTTGTTGATAACACGACAAGCGCACCTGAAGAGTGTGTAGATAACTTCAGCAATCTGCTCAACGGCTTCTTGCCACATTTCTTTATCACAAAAGTACACAACAGAAAAAAAAAAAACCCTTTAATTCTTTTTTTTTTTTTATTTTTTTAGGCAAAAAAAAAATTTTTTTTTGGGGGGGGACATCAATCTGAGATAAAAAAAAATTTTTTGTTGACGCCTTTTTTTCAAAAAAAAAAAAAAAAACACATCACGAGATATACAAACCCCTCCTTTCGGGAGGGGGGTACATTTAATTTATTCCTTTTTTTTTTTTTTTTTAATGGAGAGATAGATTTTTTTTTAAAAATTTTTTTTTTTTTTCCTCTTTTTTTTGTGTAACTTTTTTTTGTTTGCTTTTTGGTTTGTTTGTTTGTGTTTTTTGTGGTGGATAATATTTCGGTGGTAAAGAGGAAACCCGTGGGGGGGGGGGGGGGGGGGGGGGAGAAAAAAAAAAATATACACGGTGTTCAATAAGTTCGGATACACTTTCAAAATTTGTTAAAAAAATGAAAACATGTTTTTTTTATTTTTTGGATTTATGTTATTGAAAGCTATGTTTACAAGGAACGTTTACAACATTTCTCTTGGAATGACCCCCCCTTTGTACTCCTTAACGAGCTTCAAACGTTTCTCGAACGCGTCGCAGGCGGCACGCACGGACTGCATGGGCATTTCGTCCCAGATTTTGAGAATTACCGTCTTGAAATGATCCAAAGTGCTGACCTTGTATTCGTTCAGCTTCGCCATCATATAGGACCAAACAAAAAAGTCGAGTGGATTCAAGTCCGGGGAGCTGGGAGGCCACAAAGTTTTGTCCAGAAAGTCGGTTAAATTGTCCCGACACCAGGCTTGAACCACATTTGCCGTATGGGCTGGTGCACCGTCCTGCTGGAACACGTAGTGCTCATCGCCGTAGAGGCTTCGGAGACTGGGGGCAACAACCTTTTCCAAAACCTCAGTTTTGTAGTACGCCGCGTTGATTTTGACGTTTTTTTTCAATAAACACCAAGGGTAGCTTACCACGTTTGCATACTGCCCCCCAAACCATCACCGACGCGGCACTTTGGAACCGAGGAATGTTTATATTGGATTCAGGAATGCTGTCCTTCGATGCCGCCCACACCCGGTCATTTTGCACATTGTGCGGCTGCTGCAGCACGAACAGTTTCTCGTCCGAAAAAACAAACTCCTGACCAGCGTGCCGAGAGAGGATCCTCTTAGCTCGATCCAACCGCTTTTTGCTGGTAGCCTCCGAAACGCCATGGACCTTACGTTTTTTGTAAGGCCTGAAACCAAGGTCCTTGGTGAGTATGGTGTGAGCGGTTCCAATGGAAACGTTGAGATCTGCAGCCGTTTTCCGGATTGAGCGGTTCTTTTTGCGCCGAATTCGCTCCCTCACGATCTTGATGACCCGTGGCGTCCTCGCTGAACGCGGCCGACCGGATCTCGCACGGTCATTGGTCGAGGACGTCTCCCGGTATCGCCTGATGGTCGTGTAGACAAAGTTCCGCTAGACCCCATGCGATTTCAGCAGCCGGAATATATCGCCGGGTCGCTCACCGTTCAAAAAACGCTTAATTACGAAGTCCCGATACTCTTTCATCGCGCGTAACAAACAAACAACAACTAACAGAATGTCAACACCGCGCACATTCGGTAGCGTATGAATGAAGCTAAAGCTGACACCAATACCAATGCAGAATATGTACATGGCGCATACCTACGCAATGATGAAAACTTGTATTCGAACTTATTGAACACCGTGTAACTTCACCAACATCACATTTATGAAGAAAGATTTTCAAATGGATGTAGAATGGAATTTTCACGCCAGTTCTCACGGAAAATGTCCATGTGATGGAGTGGCGGGAACACTTAAACGTGCTGCGCACAAATACAGCTTAACGCCAAAAAAGGAGAAGGTCATAAAAGATTCTTTCTCTTTTTGTGGGGGGGGGGGGGAGAAAAAAAAAAAAAAATGTCTTTCAGTTACGTGGGACAGCTCGATTACGATACATCGTTGGCTAAACTGCAAATTCGAATGGAGAATGTTCAAACCATCAAAGGGACTCAAAACTACCATTATTTTTTGCCACAAAACGAGTACATAATCATATCTAAAAAATATTCGAAGAGCTCTGAGATAAAATTCCACAACCTTAGATTTAAAACATGAATATGAACTTTAGGAATCTAAAAACGATTTCATTATATTTATTTTCATTTGAAACAACTAAATTATATTGTATTTAATACTATTCTAACTCATATCGGAATTTGAAAAATAAAAAAAAGGAAAAACACGCTAAACTGCTAATAATCAAAATGGCGTCTTAAACGAAGATGGCAAATTTTTTTTTACTTAAAATGATTGTTCTTTACTCTACAGAACACAAAAAAAAACAGTGATTGCAAAATTATGCTTTGTTGCGTATAGAAATATGATACATATTGATATTGCGCAATACACGCAAAAAAACGTCTAACTCTTTTTAGAAAAAATATTTTTTTTATTGGGTAAATGTCAATGCACACCTAGTTTCTCGACTGCATCTTATGTATTTTTTTCTCAGCTTTCAGATGGTGTGCTCAGAATTCGGATTGAGCGGTGCGCTCATAGTGAAAAATCGACATTATTGATAAAATTCAAGATGGCGGCCAAATCCAATATGGCCGCCACATTTTTTTTTAACATCAATTGAAAGCTTTATTTATCCTCTATACAACAGCAACGAGTTATGAAGATGTTTCAATGTAAAATTTTGTGATATAACATGTTTAGTTACCTTGAAATTATCCAAAAATCGACATTTTTACAACATGTTTAGTCCCTTAGAAAACGAGGGGTCCATCAATTTGGCTCAACCAAAGCGTTTTTGATCTTGTTTCAATATATTCTAACTAATAGCGATGAAAAATTTGAAATCAAAAGATATGTGCCAATGGCGGCCTGGTTCCAGCGAGAATTACTCTACTACAAAATAAAACATAATTTTCATTGATAAATTATCATAATAAATTATATTTATTAACTTTCTCTTAAAACTAAATCAAATTCACAAGCAATTCTACTCATTTTCTACATTTTCATCAAGAACAAAATCATTATCCAGTTGTTCAACATCATCCATTAATTCGTCTAGTGCATTGCCTTCAGTGTTTAAATTTTCAGAGCTGTCAAGATCTTCGAATACCAAAAGTGATTTTACAACATCTGGATATTCAAGTGATACCTTCTTTCGCATACTTTCACCTAGATTTATTGAACTTATCAAAGGATCAGATGAGTTCATAGCTCGAATAAAGACGTCATGTAGATTATCAACTCGTGACCTTTTCCTAGCATGATGGGTACGACATTTTCTTAGGAGTTTGTGTTGGCACTCTGCTGCTTCTTCAGCTAACATGCCAAGAGGAGCCGGCGAATGGATTATTATGCTTCCAGCGTTAGCGAGTACTTTATGCACTGTTGCTGGAATTTTATACCAATCATACAAACTAATATACCGCCGATTTGTTTCTTTACAATAGTCATCCATTTTTTTAGAATTGATCGGATCTTGGCAATTGATTACTATTAAAATATTACGAAATCTAACAATAAGTTCTTCGTCGATGTCCAAAACTTTGGAAAGTAATTCAGGATTTGAAAATGCTTTTCGACACACGTTTCCTGATGTGCTGGTCCCTGCTCCGCCTGCCCGGGGTTGATCAACTCGTACTCAGAATGCTTCGTACATTTTTTTCAGTAACGAGTTTTTTTTCGATCAAGATATTTAGCCTTTAAATCCTTCGTGATCTTCCACTTTTTAATTTCCATCCTGTAGGAAATATGTAATAAACACTCAAAAAATCGCATCCAAGCGTGCAGTGGAGATATGCCGTAATTAAGAGCATCTTCGTTCCATTCGTATCCTGCTTCAAGCGTCAGTAAAGTAAAGTAAAGTAAAGTAAAAAAAAAACAATGTTATTTTTATGGCACTTAAAATTTGATAAAAAAAAGTATTACCTCTTATCACTCATTACATTTGGAGTAGCTCCACATACTGGACAGTTGGACAAGGAAGAAGTATTGGTTACATAATTTAGAACTTTGCCGTCGATCATACTCATAACGGCAATAAAATCAACCAAAACAAATTCGCCATTCGATAATTGGATTTTTACTGGAACAAGCTCACTTATTTGATTTTCAATATATCTCTAGGTGTTAAGTACCATTTCTCTTTTGATTCTTTGATAAATTCCAGCATAATTGGCCTACAGGACCGAATTCTTTGGGGTGTCAAATTATGCCACAAAATGCTTTTCTTGTTGTTCTGATAATAAAGTTGTATAGGAGTTGTTGTCACTGAAAAGACGTCACTATCATCCTTTTGATTTGGCGTTGATAGCGCTTGGTGGTATTGTGAATAGCCTGTGGAGCCATCCATACCCCAGCTGCTTAAAAACACTAGCTCTGTGTCATCGTTGGTATTCATTTGTTGGATTTCCGCATCGATGATCTGAATGATTTTTTCTGCTGTATGATTCATGAGTGCCTGTAATTTGACCTGAAAAGAAAGAAACATTTAAAGTTGGTGTACTGGAAAAACAAGTGGATATTTATGTCTACCTGACTCTTGATTACATGGTAGCTCGGAAACCTTGTTGGGTTCTTTTTCACTGTTTGCTCATATGCATGTTTAGTAAAATCGCAGTCTAAAAAATAATCGAATGCCACTTCAGGTGACACCATTCCATGTGAATCTTTGAGAGTCGTAAACATCTTAGATGCACTTTCACGATTTTTGAGAACATGGCCAATCAAATTCACCATATTTGAATCACCATATGCAATTTTTCTTGTGGCTAAAAGAGCCTCTTCTATAGTGTCAACATTACCGCCGAACATTTCATCGGTTTTCCTTTGCTTACTTCTATCACTAAGTTCATCAAATTTTGTTTGTGGACGTCCACGGCCAGTTGACGTTCATGGTGTTTCTGCGATGTACTCTGCAAGTTCCAAATGACCGTAGAGCCAATCCTTATTTTATTTTTCAAAGCACTCTTGTTTGCGGTGAGCCTTTTGCCACGCATTGTAAAAATGTTGTGCTACGTACTTCAACTTTTTAAGTAGTCGTTCTTCTTTGACAAGATCAATATTATACTTTGCCTTGATATATTCAAATGCTTTTGTTGCATTGACTATTTGAGATTCTTTTGGATCAAGAGGTAACACGATGCTCCTATGTTCCAAATTATCACAAACAATTCGTTTCAGATTTTTTTTCGATTAAATAACTACTGCACAATATAGGGAAGATGTACCTATATTAATCTCATCACTTTGCAATTCATCCTACTTGAAATAAAACGATATACACGTGACAGGATTAGTAAGTAATGTTTGTTGTAGTTATTTAACGTAAGCAAACATTATTAGCAACGAAACCGATCCTTCAACTGCCCAATTGTTTGATTCATCGTAGGATGAATATAGGAACAATGAGATTAATATGGGTGCAGTTTCCCTACACGTTGTAAGCGTTAAAGCCGAAAACAAACTCATGATTTGAAAATCTTGTCCTCGTCTTTTAAATGCAAGTAGGAAGTATGTAGTAGGTAGGTAGGTAGGTAGGTAGGTAGTATGTAGTAGGTAGTAGGTAGATAATAGTTTTTAGGAAAATAAATATACCTTAGTATAAATGGTAGAAATTATAAAATGGCACATGAACAGAGAAGTTCCTTTAGAATATATAAACAAGGTTATACATTGAAAACTTTTTAGTCCAGTTGGGTAGATACAGTTTCTATATGGAATGATAATTTTCAGTCTGTTTTTACGCATTTTTAACAAAAAAAAAATTATTAAGTGTGTAACATTTTTAAGACTAAATTTGACAATTAATAGTTCCACCTTTCAAGCAGTGTTTATGCTTGGTTTATGCTCGCATAATCGATAATCGTAATTAAAAAAAAATATATGTTTAAGATCTTGTGCCAAAATTACGCTTATCCGCAGCTATCCGTAGCTGAATTCTCGTTCCGCAGATAGTTTAGACCCCAAACTAAACTGTGGTGGTAGTTTCTTGAGACTGCTCGGCCCTGCTCGTTAGATATAGTCCAACTTAGGCAAAAAAAACATGTTTTTCAATAATTGCCCATTTTTTACTGATTTTAATTAATCGTTTGGCCTCAACAACATACCCATTTTAGAGAATAGACAATTACCTTTCCAACGGTGTACTAAATTCCAAAATTGGACCGTTATTCGCTGAGAAAATTGCATTTATTTAAAATGCATTTTTTCTGCAATTTTCACAATTTTCCTAAGTCTGATGTTTGTGGCGCAATGAGTTTTCACCACAGAGGGCTGAAATTTTGAGAATCTAGGTTTGAACTATCTGGCTATCAAATGGTATACAAGACACGTCATTCAAAGCAAGTCAATTTTTCGATTTTTGGCCACCACTTTCCCTATAGTGCGCTGGTGTAAGCTCTATGCCACTTGGACAGAAGCCCAGTGGAGGAATGTAGTCTATTCAGATGAATCTTCTTTCACGCTCTTCTCAACAACCGGGCGGGTGTACGTGTGGCGTTCTCCGGGAGAGGAGTACGACAAAGATTGCTTGCTTTTGGAGTAAAATCGTAAATGACCTCTACTACAGGTTTCCCCGGGGACGTTCCGGTGGTTCCGAGAGTGGCCAATATATCCAATGGCTTTCTGAAGTTTATCAATATCATATTTATGAAAAATCATGACGATAAAGCTACCGCACGGCATGTTTTGGGATAAATGCTTAACTGGTCCCTACTACAGGTTCCCCCGGGAACGTTCCGGTTGTTTCGGGAGTGGACAATATGGTCAAGGATCCACTTTAAGTTTATAATAAGGTTTTTGATGAAAAACCAAGAAGAAAGAGGTGTCACAATGCATGTTTTGAGTAAAATAAAGAGTTAACCGCATCCAGGACCCTTTATCAGAACCTGTTTCACGGAAATTGCCATATCTCGGTATATTTAAAGCCGATTCCTGTAATCGACATTTCATTCGCTTGGAAAATATTTTGTCTTTGCGTGTGTTTACAAAAAAATGTTCGACAACGGTATCTTGTACAAAATCTCATCACAAATTCAACATGTGAGATAGCCTCTCCGGAAACCCGCAACAACTCCGGTGTCAATTATGTTACCGAGATATTAAACTACATTAATTTTCCATGTTTCCATAATTCATGAAGTTAGAGCACTACAAGTTGATCAAAAATTTGCCTATCCCGATCATTTTGTCTATCCCCTGTAACTCCTCATCCGGATGCGATATGGTAAAATTCAATCTTCTGAAAAATCCCCCAGATATCGCAAAAAGACCCTTGCTGGACCTATTTAATTCCTTACTTCGAAACAACATCATACAGCCTGAGTGGAGACAGGTCAAAGTGATAGCTATTCAAAAGCCTGGCAAACCAGCGTCTGATCATAACTCATATCGTCCGATTGCTATGCTTTCGTGCATTAGAAAATTGTTGGAGAAAATGATCCTTCGAAGGCTCGATCATTGGGTCGAATCGAATAACTTGCTATCAAATACACTGTTTGGGTTCCGTAAGAGCAAAGGAACAAATGATTGTCTAGCGCTAATTTCCTCAGATATTCAACTGGCCTATGGGCACAAGGAGCAACTGGTTGCAGTATTTTTGATTCAGTTTTCATTGAAATCCTGTCAGAAAATTTGCAGAGATGTGGACTTCCCGTAATTTTAAATAATTTTTTGTACAATTTGTTGTCAGAAAAGCAAATGAGCTTTTCACTTTGACAATTGATACAACTTCCAGAATTAGTTAAATGGGCCTGCCCCAACCCAAGTAACAAATTCAATTTTAAGGTACACTTGAAGAAGTTCTCAAGACTCATTTGATAAAACCACGCATAAAACTAGATATTCTACATAACATCGATAAAACAGCCATAAAATCCTCATAAGTTCAAAAAGGCCCATACTACAGGAGGTTCTCAAGGCTATTTCCCAAGATTCGCTTAAAACTTGATAGTTTTATCGGCACATACTTGTAATGACATGCAGGACATGCTTAAAACTACCACAAGTTTTGGTAGTTTTATGATTTTCCTCTTTAAGAACACTTCCAGTCCGTCACAAATATGTTTCGAAGAGAAAAAAAAAACATCGATATACATATGATGTTTCTTTTCCAAAGTGGATACGTATGTAAATTAATTGTAAAATTGACCATAAATGCATGAGTTTTTTGCCTGCAATTGATAAATTTTTCATGCGACCTTCAGTTTATTGGTGTTTTATAACATAAAAGTTCGAAAATTTTAATGCGCCACGGTATCATTGCTAGAACATTGATTTATTTGAAAAATAAAAAATACTTGAAAATTCAACAATTAGGTGACAAGGCTAATAAATTGTTAGATCTTGAATAAATTGTGTCTACAATCCATTTTAAGTTTCAAAATGTATTTTAAACAGCAGAAATTGTTCGTAGCATTGGAAAAACGAGTGTTTTTTTTGTGTGTATTTTAAAAGGGATTGGGGGGAAAAAAAAAACCCTGGTCGCCGTTTTTTTTTTGTTTTTTTTTAAAAAATAAAAAAAAAAAATAAAAAAATTATTTTTTGTGGAAAAAAAAAAAATTTTTTTTGAGAGGGGGATATTTTTTTTTTTTTTTTTTTTTTTTTGAAAAAGGGGAATTAAAAATTTGTTTTTCGCAGGGCTGGTAGCGGATGTATGGATAAATAATAGTGACTTTGATGACTAAAATAATAAAAATAGTGACCAAATAGTGACCAAATAGTGACTTCAAAATTTTAGTATTTTTTAAATCTTTTATACATTTGTTGTATAAGTACAGTAAAAATTAACTAAGTGATCACCCCCGTTTGAAAACATGAATACTACTGCGGCGCAGTATCACTTTTTGGGTTTTTTTTTGTAAAGAAGCCTGTAATCAAGTGACTTTTTTTCTCAACGACCTCCTGCCTTGGTCCGCAGCTCGTTTTTGCGGAGACGGGTCTATACGTACGGTTGAAACGCCTTCCACCATGGCCTGTGCTAGAATTACTTCTGACTTCACTACCTTAATCACCTAAGGGTATTTAGGCTCACCTACAGCCGTTTTCTTAGTAAACAACTGGTTCCAATACTCCTCAATTCTATAATCTGTACTCAAGGTCAGCACCTAGCATTTTAACAAGTTCCATTCGTCAATAAGAAGATCATAGTTGACCTGAATCAACTGAAGTAACTTGGCGATTTTCACAATATACTTGGAGCTTTCACTGGATGCAACGGCTGGTGGGTTGAGGCATTGGCAATATTTTATAACTTATACTTTTTTACAATCGGCGGTGCGAAAATAGTGACCGTTTTCCTGAAAATAGTGACTTTAGTGGATGCAAATAGTGACTTTTTAGTGACTAGACTCAAAATAGTGACCAAGTCACTAAAAAGTGACCTGCTACCAGCCCTGCTTTCGTAAGATAGCCATAAAATCAGTGTGGAGTATGCACATCATATACAAAGAAAATGGGAAGTTAAAAAAAAGTGCCTATGTATAATTGTTGTTTTATTATAGTTTATAATTTTTTGTTTTTAAAGGAGGAATAGAAAATAAAAAAAATAAAAGGAAATGGGGGAAAAAAAAAAAAAATATGGGGGGGGGGGGGGGGGGGGAGGTGTTTGGGGGGGGGGGGGGGGGGGGGGGGGGGGGGGGGGGGGGGGGGGGGGGGGGGGGGGGGGGGGGGGAGTTTGGGGATGTATATTTTTTGGGGGAAATTTGGGGAATGCACGAAATCCCCTTCTTTATAACTTTTACGTCAAAGATATTGACAATTGTTTGGCAGTACAATGCACGCTAAGACAACATGCCAACTTAATCAGATGTGGAGTGAAAAACGCATTTGTAATAGAAAATTTTGAAGAAATCTTAGGGCTGAACACACAATCTCGATTTATGAGAATTTACCACCACTACATATTTTCGGATATGTGTCTTCCGTGCTGTGCTATACTTCAGACCGTGCTCACTTCACCTATAGCAGTTCCACAATTCATTATGATCTTTCCATGAAACAAGCATCTCATGGGATTCCGGATCAACTTCGTTCTATTATTATTCCGTGTATTTTTACTGAAAAGTATCAACACGTAAATTCTGAAAAAAAGTTTTTCACTTATGGGTCGCCTCAATGGATCCACTGGCTTCGGTGTCTTCAATGAAAACTCTACCGCCTTCCACAAACTTCAGGAACCTTGTTCTGTTTATGTTGCTGAGCTGGCAGCAATCAACTTCGCATTGGGGATGATTTCCAACATGCCCGCAGACCATTACTTCATCTTCTCGGACAGCCTCAGTTCGATTGAGGCTCTTCGGTCGGTGAAACCTAGTAAACACTCATCTTATTTTCTTTCAAAACTAAGGGAACAGATGAGTGTGCTGGTCGAAAGATCATATTTGATCACCTTTGTATGGGTCCCTTCACATTGCTCAATCCCAGGCAATGAGAAAGCGGACTCGCTCGCAAAGGTGGGTGCCCAGGAAGGCGATTTGTATGATAGACAAATTTCACACGATGAATTTTACCATTTAGTACGTCAGAGTACCCTTTGGGACACCGGAAATCTAGGAAGGCTGATACATTCCATCATTCCTATTGTTTCATGGAGGTTAGCCGTGATTTCAACCGTGTGATGAGTATTCTTATGTCCAACCATTACCAGTTAGATGCACACCTCTATCGAATTAACCTCGTGGACAGCAATCTTAGCCGGTGTGGAAACGGTTATGATGACATCGATCACGCAGTTTGGCAATGCACGGATAATGACGACGCCAGAACACGACTTTTGAATACCCTAGAGGCACAAGGACGACAACCTTATGTTCCTATGAGAGATGTGTGGGCATCTCGCGATCTGTGTTATATGCAATCGATTTATGTGTTTCTCCAAATTTCTAGTATAAGAGTTTATTCTGCTTGTGTTGTTTTTTCATTATTTATTAGTTTGTGTTTGTTTTGTTCCGACATCTGAGGTATTTTATCGTCGCCCAATGGTAACCACAACCGGCTGAACACCAAAAGGAAGCCCTGACCATACCGCACAACGTTTAAGTGCTAACGACAACTATCTGATGTAACCACAGCATTCCATTTCCATGTTCCTCTGTCCAATCCATCCTCAAAAAATGTCACCCCTTTTAACCTCGGGTAAACCGCGAGTAAACGGCCCAAGTCATACTAACGCTAGTATTAAGTCATTCATTATATCAAAAAACAATGA
Source organism: Aedes koreicus (assembly GCA_024533555.2). Taxonomy (NCBI): domain Eukaryota; kingdom Metazoa; phylum Arthropoda; class Insecta; order Diptera; family Culicidae; genus Aedes; species Aedes koreicus. The sequence continues at coordinate 71,507 of JAHHFK020000509.1, forward strand.
GTTATCGGCTCCGTAAAGCTAACGCAATTGAGCCTGTCTAAAAGAGCTAGATAAAAAGAAAAAAAAAAACAATGTAATAGTAAGATACAAAAACTTATTTGAATCGTACGGTTATGTATGTACGAATACGTATCCAAATCGTCCGGCAAGTAATAATATTTTAGATCACTTTATTTGTTCAATTGAGTTTGCTGCGAAGCTGCGAACCACACATATCACTGAAGATATCTTCCTGTTATTTCATCTCTCGCGACCATCTTCCTGTTATTTCATCTCTCGCGCTGAGTGATGGAAAAAAGCAGCAAGAGCTCAAAATTAATGTGGTCGATCGTGTCAAACTTCAAAATCAATTTTCTATCTTATTAACTGATTTTCAAATTTCGGATGATGTTGAAGCTAGCCTTAATACACTCATTGGAACCTATAATAATCTGGTTATTGAGTGTACCAGGTCTTTCATCAAAATTGTTAGGGTAAAAGGTGAGCATTGTCCTTGAATGACCTATAGCCTCTGAAGGTTGATACAAATAAAAAATAATTACCTTAGAAAATTTAAAAGCAATCCTAATGATTTGGTTAGTTGGTTGGTTGGTGAAATGCTGGTTCATGATTATAAAAAAGTAAAAACTGCCAAATAACAATGTAAAAGAGAATACTATGAAAATGTACTAAAAAGCTCTAGTCATTCCAACATGTGGAAAAAGCTAAATGAAATCTTTGGTCGCACTAAAGTTAGTGAACAGATAAAATTACAAATCGATGGGAAGCCAATTGACCCACTTCCTGATCTAACTGTGTTAAAATGCTTTTTTTTTAGCAAAGGTAAGAATCTTGCTGATAAACTTCCAAAGAACAATTTTGATTTTTTTAAACCTGTTATTTGTGTTAACAATTCTATTTTTCTGAGACCATGATAATTTTCCGGCAGATTTATTGAAGACCAACATAGGTCCATTTTCCAAGATCCTAACATTTTAAAAATTTCCAGGATCCAAGATCCTAACATTTTAAAAATCGCTAGAGTTACGCCAGTGCTTAGATCAGGAATCACTTATGACCCCTCTAACTAACGTCTAATTTCAACCCTGTCAGTCCTTAACAAGGGGGCAACCCCAGCGTAGAGGTTAACATCCATACCTCTCACGCCAAAGTCACAAGTTCGAATCTCACCCCCGGACAAGTTACGAAAATACCCAAACAGGTATTTGAGTGACTACGACGGGAGATGAACCAGCCCAGGGCTAAAAATCTCGATAATCAAGGAAATAAATAAAAAAAATAGTGCTTAGCTTTTAACTTTTTGTGTGCTAATGATGTTCTGTATAAATATCAGTATGGCTTTCGGGGAGGCTGTGGAACAACAACTGCTATTACCGAGATCATTGATGAGTTGATCTGCGAAATTGACCGGAAGAAGATCGTAGTTGGGTTGTTCATAGATCTGAACAAAGCTTTTGACACATTAAACCATGATATACTTCTGAAAAAACTTGATCGCTATGGAATAAGAGGAGTTGCCAACGACTTGATAAACAGCTATCTATCGGATCGGAAACAATTTGTAGAAATTAATGGTGTCAGTAGTAGTTTACGTCCGATTGATATTGGTGTTCCTCGGGGGAGTAACATAGGCCCTCTGTTATTTCTGTTATTTATCAACGATCTGGGAAATTTGAAGCTACATGGGACACCAAGGCTTTTTGCTGATGACACGGTTCTATCCTCGTTTTAATGTTCAATCCATTATTAAAGATATCGAGTTAGATCTAGGAAAGCTCATAAAATACTTCAACGGAAATCGCCTTACTCTGAACTTGACTAAAACTAAGTATATGGTTTTCCATTCGTCAAGGAAAAAAATCACGCTACAGCCCGATCCATGTGTCGGAAACTTGCATATTGAGAAAGTTGCTTCTTTTAAATATCTAGGGTTGCACTTAGATTCTTGTGTTTCATGGGACACTCACATGAAGCACGTATCGAGCAAAGTTTCATCATTATATGGCCTCGTGAAAAGAATACATTTTATTTCGCGTGCATTCATTCGATACTTCAATACCTCATCAGCGTGCTGCTAAATCGAAAAAAAAAATTCAAACATTGCAGAATAGATGTTTAAAAGTTATCTTCAATTTATCTCCCCAATTTTCGACAGTTTCTCTTTATACTAATATTCGGCACAAAATCATCCCCATCCTAGGTTTGCGCGATTCTAGTTTCCATCACAAGATTGTTTTTACAACTAGAGCAAATTTTCAGAATACTAGGCATGCAAATGAATTACTGAGAAACCGAGCATATACGAACTTGGGTCTAAAATGCATCTCAAATCACGGTCCATTAATATTCAATTCACTACCTAATGACTAGAAAATAATAACGAATAATATTATCTTCAAAAGCAAGCTGAAGCAGCACATCTTGAGGAACGTAAATGATTATATTTTCTAAATGTGTCAACACAATTTTGCATACGTAGGTTTTTTTCTGGCTCTAGCTAGATTTTTCTCCTGCATTTTAAATAATTATTAAAGAACGGTATCATAATATAATTTAAATGTTTTTATTTTTGTGAAATAAAATTCCACTGCCATTTACTTTACATTTTGTTTTTGTAAATAATCTCCGCGTTTATTTATTTTTGTTTTGTTTATGTAATGTTAATAAGTGTCCATAACCAGGGGGCTCTCTGTGTTAGCTCTTTGGTGTGGGGGTTAGTGGAGGGTTAAAAAAAACTCTGCTCTGTTAAGTCGATTCGATTGAGCCTGTATAAATAAATGATTTAACAAAAAAATTAATAAATATAAAACAGATGCCGCCATTTTGGGGGCTTAGGTGAACGAAATATGGGTATTTCATGGTCCGTCAGTTGCCACGAAGACCAAGTTATTCTAATCCTCGAAAGTTACAGTTTAAGGAATTGAAAAACTTGTATAGAATTATTCTGTGCATTCTGGTAACTGTATAGTACTATTGATTTCCTAGCTCAGGGTTGAATAATAAACGTTATTTCAAATATGGCAGATCGCTATGCAATTTGTGAGGAATTCCATGGTACTGCATATCACGATAATATGTAGCACGCTATAAAATTCGATGAGCTGCTTCCCGTAATATTCTATACAAATTTAATTCACAAATCTGTTTTAAAAAAGGGTTTATCTACAGATCGGACTTAGCGAAAGAAGATCAAGTTTGCTTTTGATACAATACTATTTAATAATTTGTACTTACGAAACATCTGCATTCCTAAGACTTTTACCATGCTCCACTCCTGCACCCCATATCAGAAAAGGTGTCTCTGTTTCAACACGATGACCGGATCCATGTGATCCCTTATCCGTCATTCCATGATCTGATGTGAAAATATATGTGGTTCTTTGATCATAGTTCGTAATATTGTCAATCAGCTGAACCGTCTGTTCAATTCCTCTATCTACGACCATAAGATTTTCTGTGAAGAGTCTTCAATTAAAAGGAAAGCTTATGTCTAGGTTCAATTGGATTGCATTTTATTTCACTCACTGAGAATAAGGTTTATGAATGTGTCCTGACGTATCCATTCCTAGCATATGCAAGAAGAGTATAAGCTTTTTTTCTGATGAAAGTTTCTTGCAATTTTCTGGATTGGCGTAAAATTGTTTCACTTTTTCAAATACCCATATATCAAGCATGCTAACATTTGAGTTCATTGAAAACTGTTCCATTTCAGACGGATAGCTGTCAGTATAAATTTTTCCAGAATCTATTTGATTTGAAAATATACTTAAAATGTCTGGACTCCCCCAACTGTAGGTAGCACGACTACGGTTGAAAACAGAGTCGAAATCAACAGGATTTTCTTTCCATCCTTTAAAAATTGCGCTAGGATCTTCATAGAAGCCTGAAAAAAAAAACTTTTATAACATAAACAAAACAAACGGCATTTATCAATATACCAGCAAACAAAGCAACATGACCAGGTCTTGATTCCGTTGGCACATGAGTATTGGATATTCCAAATGCTCCCTTTGTGATGAGTATTCGCTGTAAAAATTTAGTTCTGTTTGCTTGGTGCTGCAAGAACGATTCAGCCCGCAAACCATCGGCGACGAATACAACAACCCTGAACAACAATATAATTATATTAAAGATCGAAATTTGTTTTATGCTAGGTATCAAATGAAATTTTTGATCGAATGTTTTCAGATACTTGAAAATGTTCGTGAGATAGCTTGTGTAATATTTTAGAAGTTGTGAGCAATTTTGGAGGAGTTTTTATACAGCAGCTAAATAAACGTCCTATATAAAAATAGAAAATTTCAATAAAAAATTGAACATTGTTAGTACATAAAAAGTGGCAATTGGGAATTATCATTTCAAAAACATACATATGCTCATAACTAAATTGAAACTTTCCTTAGTTCAACGATTTGCAGGCGAAGATAAAAACATTTAACAATTGCCATGAAAAAAATCGAAATATTTCACTCTAAACACCAAAAATACAGCAATCAAAAATAGGGAAAGTTACCATAGAACAAGCATAAATTTTCTATATATACATTAAAGTTTTTCACAATAATCTCATTCGAATGTACGAAATAGAAATAAATATATATAAAAAAAAACATTAATAAAAATACATATAAGTAATCGAAAATCATTTACATTGTTATTAATGCTTATTTTTAAATTTTTTTGTTACGTTTTTGATTTTTTTTTCTAATGCTTTTTATGAGAATTTGGCAATTTGTAATTTATCTTTTAAAAACAAATGATTTTTTTCGAAGTCGGTCGCATTCTACATGTGACTGCCATCGGTTAATTAATCAAATTCTGAAAAAGTATAAATTCATTCGAGGCGAGTTAACCCAACAGAGGCGGAAAAATCAACCAGTTTCTCTTGTTCAAAAATTATAGTGAAAAATCGTTTTACAAACATCGAGCATAAACGAAAATCTCCATACATTTTCTGATTGAATAATTCCAAGTCAATCCATCCATATTAATAGATGGATCAATGGATTAATTTCATTTTTCGATTTTGGCGGCCTATTAAAAACTTCCTAATTCAATAAATCAAGCACCGTAATAATAGGGTATATCACGACAACTTATTCAAAATGAGGTATATGATTTTGTGAACAGAGATTCAAACGTAAATTTCTCAATACTCTGGCAACCCTAACGGAAACTAGCATCACCATGTTAGGGAAATGTTATTCCTTGTGTTGGTGGCCCTTGTTTGCGTGAAAGTGCTAAGGGTTTCACAAATTTATCGTTTTCTTCCCCTGTTTGTTTACAAAATCAGATACGTCGTTGCAGATGAGATAGAAAATGAAACCGCTTTTTGGGTGATTTGGAACATTGTTTTTTGCTGTTAATGCAGAAACAACTATAGCTTTTCCAATCCAAAGTCGTTTGAAACAACATTTAACAGTCAAACGTCGGGCATTATTTTTAAGGTATAGAATATGTACATAATCGAATGATACTAGAAGCTGATTCCAGTTCCTAAATACCTTATTAATTTTAGTTCTTCTAGAACAAACTTGGTAAAAGTCACGTACCTATCAGCCAAAGCATCGTCATCATCGGTTCCTACGGGTAGGTCTTTCAATATCGGTGATTGGAAATAGATGTAAAATATTGAAAGTAAAAACAGGACATGAATAAACACTGCTATCGCGGCAAAAACTTTCATTTTTAACGGGGAGTAAATGGTGTAATATACCATATAATCATATGAAGCCGGTGGATATCGCTATATTTTGATTTTAATTTTGTGATGACAGCAACATTATAAACACTCAAGTAATACACGGTAATCTCAATTTACGCTATTATGACTATAAAGTATGCTCTTTCGAGGGAAACTGGGACTACGCCAAAATGGAGTATATTACTTTTACTCTCTTTTGCGTAAACCGAATATACGTCAAAATGTGCTTACTTTTTACTCCTAGCAAAAAAGTAAAACATACATACTTTTTACTCCTTTTGAAAAGTAAAACATGCATACTTTTTACTCCTTTTGAAAAGTAAAAGATGCATACTTTTTACTCCTTTTCAAACATAAAAGATGTATACTTTTTACGCATTTTGGAATATGGGAACGTCCATTAATTACGTCACGCAAAAATTGACTTTTTGTAACCCCCCCCCCCCCCCATGTCACGTTTTTTGTATGGACCTTCAAATTTTTTTGTATGGATCGTCACGTTTTCTCGAACCCCCCTCCCCCCCTACTGCGTGACATAATTAATGGACCTTCCCTATTAATTTTGCTCGAGGATTGCTGAAAACGGCGAGGAAAACGGCTCAATTTCGTAATTTAAATTCGAAAGTGAAATAGACATCAGTAAATTACACAGCCATTTTTATTAATTGGAAGAAAAATAATTACAAAAACCGTGTAGGTTTTGGGGGGAAAATTTTTTACGGCTTTTTGTTATGGGGTTGTTTAAAAAATGTTCTGGAAAAATTTTTTTTATTCTTTGGGGGGGGGGGGGGGGGTGGGGAAAAAAAAGATAGTTTTTGGCCCAGGAACTACCACTTCATCGGTCTCAAGCTCGGTCCCAAGCTTAATGATTCGGCCCTAATAATGTATCCTTAATAACCGCATCCGGCCACAGGGCATGAGAGACCTGTTTTGTTTCATACAGAATAAAATATTTGTGATTTCTGGCAATAGCAAATATTTAACTTACCTGTCAGTTTTATGGATGCGTCTAAATTCACCGTATTAGATAATTGCTCCATTTTCTTAACTTCGACAGCCTCAAACAGTTCCGGAACTTAAACTGCTTAACAAATAAAGGCTTATTTGAAAATGGCGACACTTTCAAGTCACGAGCAGAGTTATATTTCTTTTCTCAGCGGTGCCTACTTTTAACCCTTTTTTTTTTTGTCGCTGATGACATACTTGAAAAGGCGTAAAAAGTACTCTTCATTCGTGTGTAAAAATTAGTCACTTTTTGACGTATCAACTAAATCTTGAAAATGTGCAATATATAGTCATAAAATGAGTTTTTCAGACTTACCGTGTAGACCGGCCAACGTGCCGCCATTGGTATCCAAAACGAACATTTCCCATACGATTTGACCAGGGACCTGGCGGGCCGTCCTTGTCCTGTAGCTAACATCTCTTACAATCAAACATCAAAAGATTCATTGTTTGTAAACAATGCTGGCGTTCGTACCCGTAGTAGCAAACGTCAGATGGGCCTTATTCAAATAAGGCCCGCGATATGTTGCATATTGTCAATCGCTAGTAAATAGGATAGGGTTGCCAGGTCCCTGGATTTGACAGTTGTTTTGGATACGTCAACTGTGCCAGACACACGTTGGCCGGTCTATTACTTGAGTGTCTACACAGAGGGGAATTTTGTTGTATATTTTATTATTGGGGGGGGGGGGGGTGTTTTTTTTTGTATTGTTTTTTTTAGGCTGTTTTTTTTTTTATCAAAAAAACAATTAAAAAAATATTATATTTTTTGTTATTGTGTGTGGGGGTTTGTTTTTTTATTTTTATTATAATAATAAAAAGTGATGGGGGTGGTGGATTCTATTTTTTTTTTTGTTTTTTTTATTTGTATTTTAAGTTTTTATTGTGTTATTTTTTTGTTGTGGTTTGTACTGGCCGGTTTCAGTGTAGATGTGGTATGTTGATTATACTCTGAGAAAAATTTCATCGTTGTACCGACAATTAAATCATGGTCAGGATGACTATCGCATATAATGGTTACAATAACCATGAAAATGGTCGAATTCACCACGTTCATGGCATTTTTGACTATGATCATGGTAACAAGGACTATTCCGACATTATGGCAAATGTTGGATCAACTATTTTTAATGGTCGTTTTAACCATGATCATAGTCGGTTCAAAATCACTATACTGCAATAGTCATCCTAACCCAAAATAATGGTAAAATTGACTATCAAATTCCTCTCTGTGTACCCAATAATGGGTAAAATACAAGGGGTCGGTCAATCTGATCAATTTAAAATCTTCAAAAGATTTCAAATCATTTCCAAAGATCGGGCCGCAGATCGGGAAATCTTAGTAAAACAACAACACATTTTTTTCAGTGTCTCAAAATTGTAAATAAAAATGAAAAAAAGCAACATATTTCACAATAAACTCAAGTCTTTTGATCTCTGGATTGATATAATATTATGATTATTATGATAACATACATTGATCAATATATTATAATAATTATCAATTTTATTATTAATATAATTATACATATTTCACGATAAATATGTTATTTTTTTTTTATTAATCATTTATTTGTGCAGGCTCAATCGAATCAACTTTACAGAGCCAAGTTTTCATACTTTTTTACATTATTTATCTTATAACTAAAGTTAGGGGGATAGAACCGATTACTCGCGGCCGTCTCGAGGTTAATAGGAATAACAAATTACGGATGGGAAGATGGGTGGGAATTTAAAGTATGGTATACATAACACATTAATTTTAAATTCTAAATTGTCAAAAAACTTAAAACTATACAATGTATGGATTTCTTTTAACTTGAACATTTTTTTGGAAAAGAAAAAAAAACACACAAACAGATAAAAAAAAAAGAAAAAAAACTTAAAGTAAACATACAGGTTAAACTAACTACAATCTAATGCTAATGTTAGTCAAAAACACATAAATTAATTGCATATACTCCAAATCACGCAAAGCCAAAATATCTCGAATTGGCACATTGGGTTGTCTACCTCGAGCCCGAAGGGAATCATTAAGCTCCGATCTGACTCCACGATGCTCAACACAAGACCAAATAACGTGATCTGCGTCCTGATAGCCTTGTCCACACTCACAGAGATTGCTGTCGCTCATCCCAACCCGGTATAAATGAGTGTTCAAAGAATAATGATTGGACATGAGGCGAGACATGACACGAATGAAGTCTCGTCCCACATCCATCCCCCTAAACCAAGATTTCTTCGACACCTTAGGGATGATAGAATGTTGCCATCGCCCCAAATCTCCTTTACTCCATTTATACTGCCAGCTGACGAGTGACTGTTGACGAAAAATAGTAAAAAATTCATTGAAGGGATTTGTGATATGAATATGTTATAGTTGTTTGAGGCGCGAGTTAGCAACCTTGCTACCACCAGTTAACGACATTGCAATCCAGCAATACCACGATTTGCACAAAGTCCAAAAATGAGTGCAAAGCTTCATCAGCATAATTTGGCATACCCGGCAACAACCAACGCAGCGACACGGACGGCGATCAACATCGGAAACCAGGTGCTGACACGGCAGCATCGATCGACGCATCGGTTAGGAGTAGGGTTAATTAATATGAATAAATCAGTCTTTAGTGATCAGTAATTGTAGTAACACCTTTTTTAAAAAGAACTCCCCGTACCCGGGAACTTAACTGGCGCCCGAATAGGGACCTCGTGAAGTGTGGAAAAGTATAAAGTGTTAGTGTTGTAAAATCGTTTATAGTTGAACAGTGGAAAATCCTAATAAGTGGAATATCACAAAATTCCATAGTGCTGGTCCAAGGAGCCAGACCACATTATCACAGCGGGTTCCACGAGCCCCCAACACTAAAACGAAAGCGAGATCCAGGACACTGAAGCCAACCGGCTCGATCGTTACCAGGACCCCTAGTAGCAGCATCTATAGCAGCAAAAAGGACCACCCGAAGTAGCTGCCTGGATTTCCCCCACGGAGCGAGGATCAAATCAACCCAAGAAGTCCAGATTATCATGCTGGCAGTTTTGTAAGTACATTTAATTTACATTATTACCCATTTACGTTATTACAATTTGTGAAAAGTGAAGTTATTCAATAAGTGAGTGTTATCTATAGTAACGTGATAAATTTAAATTTCAAAACATAGTTTTTCAAAGTTTGTCTAGCATAAAATTAATTTGAAAAAAAAACTATTAAAAATGTCACTCCCAACCCAAGGACCAACTCCAACACCAATGTCAACACAAATGTTTATCGACTTGGGAAAGGTTCCTGATTTTGTTAGGGACGTAAAACCATTCAATGGTAACCCGACAGAAATGATAAATTGGTTAGCAGATGTGGATTCAATTTTTCGAGTCTACAGAGAAAATAATGCCACAGCTGGCCAAATTAGCGTTCTTGAAAGAACGATTAGAAGAAAAGTTGGTGGTGAGGCAGCAGATATTCTGAATGCCAACAACATCCAGTGTGATTGGTCACAGATTAAAGACACGCTCGTTCTCTATTACAGAGACAAACGTGATATAAAAACATTAGATTACGAATTAACCTCCGTAAGAAAATCAGCTAACGAAAACCTGAGTTCATATTACAGTCGGGTAAATGAACTACTTTCACACATTATTGCACAAGTTCAAACGGACGACAAAATGAGAATTAATGCCTCCGTTCACATTGATTACTTCAGAGACAAGTGTCTCGACGCTTTTATTAGAGGACTGGAAAGACCTTTAAGCATGCTGCTTAAGAGTTCGAATCCAAGCTCATTAGGCCAAGCCTATCATTTTTGCGTCGAATATTACAATATGGATATTCGAACCGCACCCTTCCGGAATGAATTTGGTGGTCAATCAGCCCCCAAACCAAAAGAACCACCTCGATTGCCTCCTAGATTACAAGCTCCCACACGACCAATTTTACCTCCTCTTCCACCTCATCAACGTCCACCCATTAATCAGAATGTACACCAAACTAACCCATTCAGACAAAATTATACGCAAACAAACCCATTCAGACAAAACTCTTTCCAACCATTTAAACCAATGCATCAAGCACCGCGACCATTGCCCCCACCAGAACCGATGGAAGTCGATCCAAGCATTAGAACAAGAAATATTAATTACGGTAATCGTCCTCCAATGACACATAAACGCCCATTCCCTCCTTCGCAACAACAGCAAAATTTCAAACGCCAAGCACATCCGCTTGAGAACCAAATTCCCGAGACGCTCGAATACTATGACGATAGCGTTTATGACGAGCAGTATTACGACACCACCGAGTATCACGATAATTCATATTACCAACCTCCGAACGAAATTGAACAACTTGCCACAGATCAAGAAATTTCAGAATCAGTCACTCAACAAGAGGCTAATTTTTTAGATTGGCACCCAAGTTGGTAATTCCAACTTTGCCATATATTGATTTAAAAACTAATATAGGTAAATTTCCATTTCTAATTGATACAGGTGCAAATATAAACCTGATCCATCCACTCTTAGCGAATTCATGTTCATTGGCTAAGCCATACTGTTTCACGGCAAATAATATCGGAAGCGCAAATGGTAAATTTAATGCCAAATCCGCAATTGATATTAACTTTTTCAATCCGAAGATTAATCATTGTGCCCAATTTTTATTACATGATTTTCATCCTTTCTTCCATGGGATAATCGGTACAGAGATTTTGAGAGCACTAAATGCAAAAATTGATTTAGGTAGCAACATGTTGCACTTGCAAAAAGGTAATGAATTTCTAAATATCCCGCTTCAGCAGTACTCGCCTGCACAATTAGCTGTAAAAAAATCAAATAACCTATCCCAACAAACAGCACCGCAACTGAATCATACCGAACATATATACAGAACATCTCATCTTTCAGTAGACGAGAAAAATAAGCTACTGAGCGTATTGAACCAACACGAGGAAGCATTTCATAAACCTGACTCAACATTAACGTGTAGCACTGTTGTTGAATGTGCTATAAACACTGTTGACAACTTGCCTATTCATCAAAAAGTTTACCCGTACCCTGCAGCATATGCTACAGAGGTGAATAACCAAATAGAAAAATTACTTCAAGATGGAATTATAAGACCATCACGTTCAGCTTGGACATCCCCAGTTTGGATTGTTCCAAAAAAATCTGACGCCTCTGGCGAGAAAAAGTTTCGAATGGTAGTGGACTACCGAAAGCTTAACGAAAAAACCATTTCAGATAGGTACCCGATGCCTGAAATAGGTTACGTTATAGACCAGTTGAAAGGCCAAAACTTTTTTACTACCCTTGATTTAGCATCTGGATTTCACCAGATAAAAATGAAGGAATCGGACGTTGAGAAAACTGCTTTCTCAATTAATAACGGCAAGTACGAATTTACCCGCATGCCGTTCGGCCTTAAAAATGCTCCCGCAATATTTCAACGTGCTATTGATGATGTATTGCGACAGTATATTGGGAAAATATGTTACGTCTATATCGATGACGTTATCATATTTGGCAAAACACTCGATGAAGCCCTACACAATCTAGGGACCATCCTGAAAGCATTGAACGATGCTAATTTGAAAATTCAATTAGACAAGTCAGAATTCCTGCACAAAGAAATTGAATTTCTTGGCTATGTCATAACAGCTAATGGTATCAAGCCAAATGTTAAGAAAATAGCTGCAATCGAAAATTACCCCGAACCGAAAACTATTAAGGAACTCAGATCATTTTTAGGAATGATGGGTTATTATAGAAGGTTTGTAAAAGACTTTGCGAAAATCGCAAAACCCCTTACTAACCTTTTAAGAGGGGAAGGATGCACATCCAATAAAAAAGTTAAATTCGTCGAAAATGAAAGTTTTTGCTTCGAAAGAATGAAAAGTCTGTTGTCTTCCTCAGATATTTTAATATATCCGGATTACAACAAGCCATTTACACTTACAACAGATGCATCTGATTTTGCTATCGGAGCAGTCTTATCACAAGGTGAGACTGGTAATGATAAACCCATACATTTCGCATCTAGAACTCTGACGAAAACAGAGGAAAGGTATTCAGTTCCTGAGAAGGAAATGTTGGCAATCTTTTGGGCATTGCAAACTTTCCGTAATTACTTGTATGGCAGTAAATTCAAGATCCTCACAGATCATCAGCCATTAACCTTTTCATTATCTGCGAGAAACACCAACGCCAAATTGAAGCGCTGGAAAGCATATTTGGAAGAACATGATTATACTATTGAGTATAAGCCCGGTAAGAGCAATGTTGTGGCTGACGCTCTAAGCCGTATAGTCTGTTCATTAACAGGAACTCAACATTCAGCCGATAATAGTGACGACTTTTACATAATTTCTACCGAATCACCCATTAACGTTTTTAGACACCAGGTGATCCTCAAAAAGGGTCCAGATAAGGTTACCGTCGAACGACCATTCCAGCTTTTTACGAGAATACATGTACACATAAATGAAATTAACGAAAATTCACTTTTACAGGTACTCAAGAAACATTTCGATATAACGAAAACCAATGGATTACTGACAACTGAAGCAATTATGGGACAAGTTCAAGAAGTTTACAAAAAACATTTTGGACAACATAGATCATTAAAAATTCGATTCACCCAGTTCCAAATTCAAGACATCGAAGATGAAGATGGTCAATGGAACGTAGTTCGCGATGAGCATAACAGAGCTCACAGAGGAGCAGAAGAAAATAAGTTGCAACTTCAACGCAAATATTATTTTCCGAAGCTGCCGCAAAAAGTAAAGGACTTCGTAACAAATTGTAAGATTTGTCACGAATCCAAATACAATAGAAACCCCATAAAATATCCCATCCAAAAGATACCTATTCCCAGAGCACCTTTCGAGATCGCACATATTGATATCATGTTTTTAGAAAGTCAACATTTCTTAACTTACATAGACAAGTTTTCGAAATTTGCTCAAATAAAGTTCGTAGAATCCCGAGCATCAATCGACATCGCACCAGCCGTAAAAGAAATCCTATTGAGATATCGCACACCACAAGTTCTTGTGATGGATGGCGAAAAATCTTTTATGACTGGAGAACTGTCAAACTTCTACAACACATACAACATATCCACCTACTTAACCGCAACAGGCAGAAGTGAAATGAATGGACAGGTAGAGAGACTTCATTCAACTCTTCTCGAGCTCTATCGTATCAATAAAGTCGAAAATCCCGAAAAACCATTAATTGAACTTGTTAATCTTTCACTCCATAAGTATAACTCTTCTATCCACTCAGCAACTAAACACACCCCCTATGAAATTATTTTACCCTCACCCAGAACTCCGAACATAACAGAAAAAGTATATGCTAATTTAAAGAAAAAACAACGCAACGATTTACGATACCACAACAAAGACAAAAAACATATTGACATATCAGAAAACGACACGACGTATGAAAATACAAGACAAAGACTCAAACACAAATCACGCTTTAAGAAAATTAAAATCGATAAAGTGAATAAAAGTACCGTAACGACGCAAGACGGCAGACGTATCCACAAAAATGATATAGAAATCCGACATCTAACATAACTCATAATATATCACTTTTTTCTAGACTCTGGATCATCGGGCTAACTTCAGCTCAGACGATAGACATTAATAACATTGACAGACAACCAATAATTGCTCTTGACCACGGACAAGCTAGGATACAAAATGGTTCATATTATTATATTCATCATTTTAATATTACTTCTATTAGAAAACACATAGAATTACTTAGGAATCAGTTCGAGGAACTTACAACAAACCAATATTCACCTCTAATCTTACAACAGTTTGATGATATCAATTCGATCCTTCAAAGATTAAATCCAATCAAAAGACAAAAGCGCTGGGATACATTAGGAACCGTGTGGAAGTATTTAGCAGGAAGCCCAGACGCTAATGATTTGAAATCAATAAACTCTTCGTTAAACAATCTTGTTGAAAACAATAATCAACAGGTTAAAATCAATAGGGAAATAACTGTCCAATTAAAAGAAGCCATACAACTTTATAACTCCAGATCCATAGAATTTCACTCCATTACTATTCTAGAAAATTTGAAATACTTATATCAGAAACTCGAACAGATCCTCGACACTATTACTTTAGCAAAGATAGGAATATTAAATATTATAATTCTAAGTGAAAATGAAATTGATGTGTTTATTCAAGACTTAGCTAGGGAAAAAGTCATCGTGTCAACTGCAGCAGAAGCCATCTCTTATACCACGACAGCGATTGCCACTAACAGAAAAGAAATAGTACTCCTAATCAAATTGCCTAAGCTCAACGCCAAAATCTTTCGGAAAATCCATGTTCACCCGATCATTCAAAACAGCCAACAGATTCATCTACCAGCCAGAAACTATATCATCCACGACAACGAAACATACAGTGTGAAAACTTTAGAACCAACCATATACAAAATCTCCGAGGTAAAGCTTGAAAGTTCAACATGTGTACCAAAGCTCATAGTAGGACAACCAGCTATTTGTAATTACACTTCCAATCCAGTACCAGAAGAAATTATCACCATAGATGAGCAACATATACTGATCAACACAATAAGAAATTTCACCATTAAAACAGACTGTGGATTATCTGAAAGGAATCTTTCAGGTTCATACCTTATATCATACGAGAATTGTTCAGTACTCGTGAATAACGTCATTTCGAACAACTCGATTCAACAGTTAACTGGAATACCAATACGTCTTTCACTAGACGGAATTGCCTTAACCAAAGACCGGAAAATTCTAAACCTGAGCTTAGAACATTTACACTTTCTACAGACGGAAACAAGGAAGGACTTAGAGTCAATACGTTTAGAAAACAACAGCCTACAATGGACCCCTTGGTCAATTTTTGGAACATTCACTTTCACCCCTATCATTATCGGCTTGGCCATATTTTTTAGTTTTTTCACCCGCAGGCAAGCCATGAAAATCCAGCTGAATCAACAGTCAAAGGAATTGCCAACTGTCCATGATGCAAAATTCGATTACAAAGCCACGAACTTGGAAGAGCTTATTCGGACGGAGCCTCGATTCTAAAGGGGGAAGAGTTAGCAACCTTGCTACCACCAGTTAACGACATTGCAATCCAGCAATACCACGATTTGCACAAAGTCCAAAAATGAGTGCAAAGCTTCATCAGCATAATTTGGCATACCCGGCAACAACCAACGCAGCGACACGGACGGCGATCAACATCGGAAACCAGGTGCTGACACGGCAGCATCGATCGACGCATCGGTTAGGAGTAGGGTTAATTAATATGAATAAATCAGTCTTTAGTGATCAGTAATTGTAGTAACACCTTTTTTAAAAAGAACTCCCCGTACCCGGGAACTTAACTCGCGAAGATAAAGCACTTAGAAGCTCCTGTATTTTCATGAGAAAATACGAGGAGTGCTTTACCGGCTTAAAGGGGGGAATGTCTTTATAGAAATGAGAATATTCGGGGAAAAGGAAGATGGGGGGGGGGGGGGGGGGGAAAGGTTTTTGTGGGGAGTGTGGTGGCGGTTAGGGGGGGGGAAGAAGGGGAAAGGGGGGTGGGGGTTTGGGGTTGGGGGTTAAATTTATTTTTATTAAAAGCGGGGTCTTTTAGTGGGGGGGGGGGAAGGGTTGGGGTGGATGGAGAAAAAAAAAAGGGGGAAAAAGGGGGGGGGTGGCTTGTTGGAAAAAAAAAAAAAAAAACGGGGGACACGATTGGGATTATTTGGCGAAGGGCTGCCATCCTGTGTTATGTACCAATGGTACAAGGTCATGAAGCGAGTTTGAGGATTCAACTCGAGAAGCTTCTCAAAGTTTTCGATTACCTGGGGGTTCATAACTTCACACCTGGTGAGGAGCCGGAGAGACAATTCTGAAAATCGATCCGAGAGTGGCAACATGCCAGCCAGCACTTCCAGACTCATCGTATGAGTCGAGTGCATACAACCTAACGCGATACGAAGACACCGATACTGAATACGTTCCAGTTTAATGATATGCGACCGAGCCGCCGACTGAAAACAAAAACTACCGTATTCCATAACCGACAAAATCGTTGTCCGGTACAACGTTAGAAGATCTTGCGGATCTGCTCCCCACCAGGTTCCAGTTATTGTGCAGAAAAAGTTGATCCTTTGCTGGCATTTTCGCTTCAGATACTCAATGTGGGATCTCCAGGTGCACTTAGAATCGAACCAGACCCCAAGATATTTAAAGGACATGGAATGAGTTATCGGTGTACCCCAAATTTGAAGCTTCGGTTGTGCTGGGTTATGCTTCCTTGAAAAAACTACCAACTCAGTTTTCTCCGTAGAGAATTCGATACCTAGCTCTAGAGCCCAAGTAGACAAATTGTCTAAGGTATCCTGTAAGGGTCCTTGCAGATCGACCCCATTGGGTCCAGTGACCGACACTACGCCGTCATCTGCAAGTTGTCTCAACGTTCAGTTGTCACTTAGACAACCGTCAATGTCTTTGACATAAAAATTATACAAAAGGGGGCTTAAACATGATCCCTGGGGGAGACCCATGTAGCTAAATCGAGAAGCTGTAGAGGTTCCATGAGAAAAGCTCATATGTTTCTCTGACAGCAAATTGTACAAAAAGTTATTCATTAATGGAGAAAAGCCACAAGCGTGGAGTTTATCTGAAAGAACTTCAACAGATACTGAATCAAAAGCCCCCTTTATGTCCAAGAATACAGAAGCCATTTGCTCTTTTTAAGCAAAAGCTAGCTGAATATCTGTGGAAAGTAACGCGAGACAGTCGTTCGTTCCCTTACCCCTACAGAAACCATATTGAGTATCTGAAAGCAGGTTGTTCGTCTCAACCCATTTGTCCAGACGGAAGAGGATCATTTTCTCCAACAACTTTCGAATGCAGGATAACATCGCGATGGGTCGATAGGAGTTGTGGTCGGACGCGGGTTTGCCAGGTTTTTGAATGGCGATGACTCTCACCCGCCTCCAATCATCCGGTACAATGTTGAGCTCCAAAAACTGATTAAACAAGTTCAACATGCGCCTCTTCGCGACGTCTGGAAGGTTCTTAAGCAAGTTGAACTTGATTCTATCAGCTCCTGGAGCCGTATTGCCACACGAAAGGAGCGCGAGAGAGAGTTCTACCATTGAGAAAGGTTGGCTGATCTCATCTATCGAATTCTCGGTTTCGCGAGGAATGATCCGTGCCGGCACATAATCTGGACAAACTTTTCGCGTGAACTTGAGGATCCATTGGTCCGAGTACTCCTCGCTCTCGTTGTTCGTAGTTCGGTTACGCAATCTTCGCGCCGTATTCCAAAGAGTACTCATCGACTTCCGCGCGATAGCCCGTCCACGAATCTTCGCCAGTATCCGCGTTTCTTGGCCTTGATGAGGCTCTTAAGTTCGCGTTCAAGAGCCGTGTATACTTCGAAGTGCTCAGGTGTTCCACGTCTACGGAAAACTTAAAACGCGTCGGACTTTTTACGGTAAACCTCGGTGCATTGCTGATCCCACCATGGAGAAGGAGGTTTCCTGCGAAATGACGTTCCTGGAACTGGTCGAGTTTGTGCTTGAAGCGCGCTGTCTAAGATCAGGTTGGAGAGGAAGTTATATTCCTCCAGCGGTGGAAGCTCTTCTACCGTCATTACGGCTTCATCTACTGCTGTCCTGAACTTTGTCCAATCGATGTAACGGGTTAGATCATACGTGACGTTGACAGATTTCGACGGATTGAACCCGGTGGCAACCGAAATTTTTATGGGCAAGTGATCAGTACCGTGGGGATCTTGAATCACATTCCATGTGCAATCCAACGATAATGAATTCGAACAAAGCGTGAGGTCTAATCTACTGCCAACTGAGGATGGACCAGCCAAACGTGTTACTTCTCCATTATTAAGAACTGTCATATTGAAGTTGTCACAGAGGTCATATAACAAGGAAGACCGGTTGTCGTCGTACAGTTCTTTCCAGCCTGTACCGTGAGAGTTAAAATCTCCCATGATCAACCGTGGAGAAGGAAGGACCGAACAAATATCTGAAAGTTGTTTTCGGTTTATTGAGGCTCTAGGAGGAATATAAACGGAAGCAATGCAAAGGCTTTTATTTTTAATAACAGTCTGACATGCGACAACTTCAATACCTGGAATAGGAGGAAAATTCACTCTATAGAAGGAGTAGCACTTTTTGATCCCCAGAAGTACTCCTCCTCCACGTGAATCCTCATGATCAAGACGAATAATATTGAAATCATGAAACGGAAGATCGATTTCGGAAGAGAGCCATGTTTCACAAAGAGCGAAAGCATCACAACCGGTATTGTGAGTTAAAAATTTGAATGATTCCAATTTAGGAATCAAACTTCGACAATTCCACTGTAGAACAGTGATCAAATCCCCGACCTCATTTGGAAAATTATCCATCGAAGGAGATGATAACTGCAAGGAGGGGCCACTTAATTGTCAATTGCTTCAAAAAAGTCTTCACTGTTGGAAGCATTGCCAAAACAATGCTTTTGAGAGGGTCAGTAATTTCGAGGTACTTGAAGATACCTTCGACAATGTTATCAAATGAGAACAGCCCAGTCGAGGAAGGGGCTTCTGTTCTTAAAATCGGGGCATCAGGGGTTTTGGATGTCCCCGGAAGAGATGGAAAGTCCTGGGTGTAGTTAGTACTACGAAAACCAGGAGGAATTGGATTTTCCTTTTTCCCACCTTTTTTTTAAAATGGGCATGCTGGTCTCGGGCTTCTTTTCAGCAACTTTCCGTGGGCGGACGCGTCTTCGCTTCCTTGAAGCACCTTCCGGAAAAGTGAACGATGTTCCCTCTTCAGCCGAATCAAAGTCAGACTCGTCATCTGACAGAGGAGCAAAGGGATTTGTATTGGCATTGGGTGATGGGGAGGCTTTTTTCACCATTTCGGCGAAAGATTGCCTGGAACGCTGTTTTAGCGAGCGTTCCAATTTTTCCCCGTGTTGTTTGTACGCCGGGCACGATGAGAGAGCATGAGGAGGAGTTCCCTTACAGAAAGCGCATTTTGGTGTGCTGTCTGCACAGGCGCCATCCTCATGTTTCTCTCCGCAGTTGGAGCAGCGTGCCTTATTGCCGCAATGGGAGGTCGTATGTCCCATCTGCTTGCATTTTTGGCAGATGACCCGAGGTACAAACAACCGCACAGGTAGTCGAAGTTTTCCCAACTCGACGTATTGAGGGAGGGCTGAGCCAGAGAAGGTCACACGAAACGAGTCTGACGGTGTAAACTTTTTTTCACCCTTATTGGTCGATACTGTGCCTAGTTGGCTCACATCCAGTATCTTAACTGGAGATAGCAGAGGGTTCTTGAATCGACCAACCCCCTGCTTTAGCAGGATCTCAGGGGTCAGACTTGTTTCGGTGACCACACCTTCAATTTCAATACCCCTAGCTGGGATATACACTCTATATTCTAGTGTAAAGAGCTGGGAGACAGCAATCTCATTAGCTTGCTTGAGGTTGGACACAACGACCCGAAGTTTATTTGGCCTGACTTTAATTATCTCGGTCACGGCCGAGAATCGTTTCGTCAGATCATTACTGATCTGATAAACGTTTAGAGGTTTCGTTTTGGGCTGGAAGTAAACAACCCATGGACCAGCTGAACTATCTGGATATGCACGTGATCTGGTAACTCTATGAGCTACCTCATCATTTCGCGCCATAGATGATTCGTCATCCGACAAATCATCCATGGTTCGCTTGTGGGAGCTTTAACGCTCAACCAATAACGCAATTATACACAATCAATCACAGATAAACAAACTAAAGCTAAGCACACTCTCTCACACACTCTCACACACTCTCACTCACTCTCACACACTCACACAAAAAAAAAAAAACTTAACTTAACTTATCTGAAATGTATCACTGATCTGCTGCAGCCGGGCGACGAATGTGCTGCTGCTGTCGAGCGACGATGTGTGGCCGCGTGTACCGGCTAGACGTGGAGCTGAACGATGATGATAATGATGACGATAATGATGGTGTTGCTGGTCGGTGGTAGTTGGTGGATGGCCGAATGCACGCCACACACGATGGACTGCTTGTGTGCGTGCCGTATAGATGCGGAGCAATATGGTTTTTTAGATCGTGGCAATAATGATAATTGCAATTATTGACGTTGTTGCACTGCTTTACACACAACTTTTTCTTCTTCAAAACCAAGACTCGATTTCACTCGCGATCGCGAAAAATAAAAATACTGAAGAATTGAAACAACTCGTGAAAAGCTTCCAAAGCAACAGAAAGCGGACCGAACGAACTGCACCGTTCGCTTGTTCACTGACCAATGATAAATATGTTATGTAAAGTAGTGTATGCTAGGCATGAAACAAGAGTAAGTATGATTTTTCTTACAACTATGATCCGGAACTGGATAAATGGACCTAGATTCAACCAATCCATGCAAAACGACTGAGTGTTGGCGTTACCGTAGTCAACAGGTTACTGTAGACCATTGGAGGATTCGACAGCACGGAAAGAGTACCGACTTTAGAATGTTATCATCCCGAAAATAATGAATAGTCAATTATACCGGCGATGAAGTATGGTCGTTCCGGATCAGAAGTCGCAGCTGTGTTAAGCAGCTGGAATCGTTTGAGCGGTACGATTCGGAACTTCAGACATGAGAACTAGAAGCACTAATCAACATCGCCAAAAGTGCCCTGCCCTTGCCGGTTTTGGATGAGAATTTTTTTTCCATGGGAGGATACGATGGACAGACCTTTTTGGCACCTTGATTTCGTAAAGCACTTGGTTAACTTTTTCTCAGACTAACGGAGGTGACACAGTTTTTCTCACCATAACATCCTCGGTGAGTGATGTTCAATTGCAGGCAAACATTTTCCACCCAGTCATCGGACCGTACCGGTTCGAGTAGTTCACGCTGCTATGGCAGACGCGAAATGTCTTTTGTAAAGCAGTTCTCGGTGCCATCGACGAGGACGAGAAGAAACGGGATTTGGTGTTCGTTGCACGGTTGAATGCTTTGGAAACTCCACAAAATTTTAAACGGTATTTGCGATACCGGTGAGTGTTATGAGTAAGGTGTATATTTTTGTTTAAAGAAAAAAAAAAAAAAAGAAAAAGGAAGGACGCCAATGTTTGCGTTTACCTATCGGTAATCACTAGAACTTTCCCACAAGGTCGTCTTCTTACTAACAAATCTGCTGTGACGGATGGTAGAGTTTGCATAGTCGGAGCTTGTGTTGTTAGTTTTCGATTGTCAAATTGATGTTAATTTAATAATTTATATTCTATATATTTTGCTATAGATCTGCATGTACGCCGGTCGTCCTGAAATTCTTAGAGTAGAGGCTAAATGTATGAATCAAATTATGCAATGTGAAAATTGCAAAGTTGCTTGAAGTAAAACGAAAATTTCATTGAAAATTTCTTCAATCTTAGAATGTTCCAATATTTTCTCAAAACAGTAAACAGCTACTGCCACCGCGGTCTGCTGGGCCTTTTGTTGATAATCCTGTTGATTCAAGCCGTTCCCAGTATGTCCACTCTGGCCGGACATGCGCACCCTTTAGCAGCACTGTGGTCAAATCTGCGCTTGCTGTTGTTGTTGCTGCTGCTGCTGCTGTTGAGATTTGCGGTTCTGTTGCTGTTGAAAGGGAAATCCTTGTTATGCAAAGTTTTATGATTGAGAAAGAGTGCCTGCTGCTGTTATTGTTGTTTTTATTGCTGTCGTTTGCTTTCACTTTTGTCGTCCTGATCTTCATCGGTCAGAAATTCACGCTGTGGATAAGGATAGAGCAGCCGGCAACGTCCGCCGTAGGCATGGGATCTCCCGAAAAGTGCACAACATTACCTGTTCCGAAGTAATCCATCAGCAGCAACTTTTGTAGCAGGTGAGAGGCATTTACTATCCGGTATAATCTGAAGAATCCCAAAACAATGGATAGACCCTGAAAAAATGAAAAATGAAAATTGAATCTTGGTTTTAAATTAAACTTAAAAATGCTTGCGCTTCAAAACGTTACACAAGTCTGAATTGTTATCAAAACAAGCAAGTTGACATTTTGAAACACTGAAATAAAACACCAGTTTGTTTCAAACTGTCATAAAAGATTTTAAATCTTGATAAGATCATCTGATCTTTTTCAAAGATCGAAATGAAAAATGAGGAGATCTGATCAAATGATCAGGAAGTCCGACCCCTTGGTAAAATATCACCTATTTCGAACTTAAGTGGGTTAACTCCTTAAATGGGTAAAACGATTTTGCCCATTAATGGGTAAAGAGCATGTACGTCAGGCTATCGAGTATTTGTTTACCCATTTTTCAAAATATTTGTTTTTTGGGAAATGGGTAAGAAATACCCATTTTTCAAAACGTTTGTCATTTGAGAAATGAGTAGGAAATACCCACCCGCATATTCACAAACCATTCCTGGACCTAATTTCTAATTGTTGACGACCATTTACGTTATTGTTACGACATTTATCCTTATAATTGACAACTATAAATTAACAATAACCTATTTAGTTATAACAATATTCAGATGGTAAAAGGCCAAATAACTATATGCTGAATAGGCGGTTAAGTTAGGTTACCATATAAAATTGGCTATTTTCACGAACAAAATTTTTGCTGTACTCTATGCCAAAAAGTTGGTATATAATCCAGACCACGTACAGACAATAAGACACCTTTCAATGACAATATGGCAAACATTAACAATATGTGTTAATGTAGAGGTTGTATGGTGAAAGCAAGATTAAACTATTGGATAACAATAACATAAAATGTGATAATATATCTTACATTCGAAATATAGTTTTGACTATATAGCAAATTGTTTTTCGTTATGCTGGCATATATAAACATGTTTGTTAATTGCAATATGGGTATGAAATACAAATTTTTAGTGATTTGAGTTTAGTTGTGATATAACGAGCATTAGCACAATCATAATCGATCGCAATTACTTTATCTGTATTTGTATTTGTGTATTCGTAACGAGACATCCATTTAGCATAAATACCTTAATATTACTTGATTACATGATTTCTTCAAACGATGCGTCTAACAACCAACCTAACTACCAGAAACTCTGGTTTAAACTCATCAATGTTCCGCGCAGATACTCGGAAGTTCGATTCTACTGATAAAATTAAGGCATTTGATATTATTTTATTAAATTATTAACGTACCTCTCATTTTTTCTGAGATTTCGCTATCCAATGAAGTCTTCAGTTCTTCCATATTATACGCGTTCTCATGGACTGGATTCCGACGCGAGGTTTATTTTTTATTTTTCGAACAGCGCACTTTCAACCATAATGTAATGGAGAGCGAGCCAGGCGAGTGCTAAGATATTCTCTCATTGAAAATAAAATATGGGTAGTTAGTATGCATTCTTTTAATTTCAAAAGTACCTATTTTTTGACAGCTTCATATACTATCGAAAAATGGGTACATTTTTACCCATTAATGGGTACTGGCCGGTTACAGTGTACTGATAGATGTCGCTTCAGTTATATCGAATTTGCTTTTGGACCTACACTGTAACCGGCCAGTACCCATTAATGGGTATAAATGTACCAATTTTTTGATAGTATATGAAGCTGTCAAAAAATGGGTACCTTTAAAATTAAAATAATGCATACTAATTACCCATATTTTATTCTGAATGGAAGACCATAAGATGGATATTTTTCTACCCATTAATGGGAAAAAAATATGTTAGCATTCTCCAGGCTCGCTTTGTATACAGTAGAAGAAAGTGCGCTGTTCGAAAAATAAAAAATAAACTTTGCGTCGGAATTCAGTCTATGAAAACGTGTAGTATATGGAAGAACTGAAGGCTGAATTGGATAGCGAAAGCTTCCAGAAACTGAGGTACGTTAATAATTTAATATAATAACATAAAAGTAATTAATCTTAAAAAATTACTTTCCATGTAAATAACTTGTACATCTCACTAGATGAGAGATTCGAAAAGCTTCTAAGGAGAAGTTTCTTGACAAAGAGCAGGATTTGGCGGCTCCAATAATTCAATGGATCGAGGTTAACATTTATTTAAGATTTACTTGATATTTTTTTTTAAATTAATTGACTTTTACATTTGTAGGATACCGAATACCGGATACTGCGCTGGAGATTGAAGAAAAATTGTTGTTACGAATAAATTCACAAATACAAATACAAATACAGTAATTGAGATCTTTTATGTTTGTGCTAATGCTCATTATTCAATATCACAATTAAAATCAAATCACGAAAAATTTCTCAATCTACGAACATTTTGAAAAATGGGTATTTCATACTCATTTTCCAAACAACAAATATTTTGAAAAATGAGTATTTCATACCCATTTCCCAAATGACAAACATTTCGAAAAATGGGTAAAAAATACTCGATAGCCTGACGTACAGGCTCTTTACCCATTAATGGGTAAAAACGTTTTACCCATTAAAGGAGTTAACCCACTTAAGTTCGAAATGGGTGATATTTTACGCATTAATGGGTACTGGCCGGTTTCAGTGTACACGCTAAGATGAGAATACCTAAAAATCGTTAAAAAGTAACGATAATCGCTCAAAAGTGCACATACCCAAATTATGCGTAAACACAGATTACATAATATTGGGTAATGGTATTGAAAGCAGATTAACGTTAAAAATTACCGTTTTTTTTTATCGTTACTTTTTACTGAAAATTAGGTATTATTTTGTAGTTATATTTTACAGAATGCTTCAAATTAGACAATTTAACAATTTATACATTCGGATAAGTATTTCAATTTCGGAACTTATAGAGAAACAAAATTTAATGTTCAAACGTATAAAAATCTCAGTTATTTTATTCTGTATTCAAGAAATAAGTATCAATAAAGAATGGAGGAATCCATGTAAAGCTTAAGTGAGGTTAAACATCAAAGTACCAAAAACTGAAATTGATAATAACTTTCTGGCTATTTTTCAAACTGTATGGAATTGGTCAGTATCATCATTATCAACGATTATCTACTCTTTTTTATCAACAATTACTCTGCTTAAACAGCTCGAAAAAGAATTTTTCAAGAGCGCCATCAACGACGTTTAACCTCTTTTTTGCGTTACCTGGATTCCTTCAATACTGATATATTTTTTCTGCATCAACCCAACATTTTGGGTTCACACACGTTCCTTTTTTTTTTTTGCTCCGGAATGAAGCCGAATTGCACTTCGGGATTCTCGTCGGAGCTAGAATCTAAAAAAAAAAACAAAAAAAATATCGCTAAAAATATTATAAAAATAAAAAAAAAAAAAACTTTCGCCCAAAAAAAAAAATAAAAAAAAAATAATAATAATTAAAATTATTATAATATTTTGGTGTTTAGAACAAAATATACAAAATTTAAAAAAAAAAAAAATAAAAAACAACTCATAGCAACCCGTACACTAGAGCTCAAACCAACACCCACCCCAAACAACCCACCCGACCGCACCCCCCTACAACCAAAAAAAAAAAAAAACAAAAAAAAAAACCACACACAAACAACCACCACAAAAAATGAAAACCCATACAAAATATACCAGATACAGAAAAAAAATAACTAAATAACTAATTCTTTTTTTGGTGTTTGTTTACCCGTTCCATGACCTTACAAAAAAAAACAATACTAGACAAAACAACAATTCAATAATAATCTAATTATTTTTTAATCAAAATGTCTGATTAAAACACGGTAATTCTGAGGTAGTCATTTTTTGACTACATTCTATGCATTTTAATGAACATCCTCTATACGTCAAAAAATGCTTACTTTTTATTCCCAAAAAATGAATAATTTTGAGTCTTTTTTTTATTCCAGGGTGATAGGAAAAATGCATAAAAACAACACAATCAACAAAGTGAAAATATCTGTTGGTGATAGTTGACTGGCTTTGGATGAAAACAAAGTTAAGAAAAAAATGGAGTTATTGCAAGCCAAACTTGAATCCACTGTCATGGACAAGCTTCGAGGCAAGTGATTTTTAATAAATTATTATTATATTTTTTATAAATATATAGATTATAAAGGTATCCGGTGCCCTATCACTGGCTGCGATGCCCAAATTGACGGTTATGTGTAGGAGCTCAAACATCACTTCAAACATAATCACAAACTAAACACAAGTTTGAGGAACGTGATGCCATTTCGCTGTCCATACTGCGGAACCATGTATCAAATATTTAAAACATTGAAGAACCACATCTTAAAACATCATCCATTAACATCCGTACCATCCCGGGCTGCTGATTCACCACTTCCGGAGCCCATGGATGTTGGAGAAGAAGCAGATCCAGTTGGTCGCCCAAGGGAAACGATCCCCAGAGATGAACTCCTGACTAAGGCATCTTCTTTTATCACAGCTCTTCGTTGTGATGTTGCCCTGACCGAGACAAAAGTTCAGACTTTTATGGATTACTCAGCTGATCTCCTGAAAACATATCAACAGTTGGTGGTTAATCAAATAAGCAGTTTTCTGGTTGCGAAGAATATTCCGATATGTGACAGCAAGACCGTTAATCTATTCAACAATATAGCTGTACCTGATCTTTATGCAGATGTGAAAAACCCATCTAGTAACCTAAGTTACCTATCCGGTATTGCAGGTCATGGCGTACCAGAGCCAAAAGAATTTGTCTTGGGAAAATGTAAAATCGTCAAAACCGTTCGTTATCACTCAAACGCTAAACGGAAAAAGAACGCATATCGAGCTTTGAAGAAGTCATCCATAATCAAGGATGTGATGCACTATATTCCTATTACCGAAACTCTTTCATTAATTATGCAGAACCCGGCAGTCAGGGAAAAGGTAGCTAATGAAAAGGAGTCAAACAAAAGTAACAAGTTTGGGTTTAAAGATGGTAACTTGTTTAAAACGCACGAATTTTTGCAAAAGTTTCCTTGCGCCCTTCGACTGTCCGTGCATGTTGACGATGTAGAACAGTGTAATCCTTTGGGATCTCTTTTGGTAACTCTATCTGTCGATACGGAATACGGTTTTTTCATCGTCATTTTGTTTACCTTTTTTCTAAATATTCCTTGTTTATTTGTTAATCGTTTCGTCTATCGATTTGTATCGTCGCGCTGGTGTCGTTCTGTTATTTCGCAAACTCGAAGTGCATTTATTTTGATTGCTAAGTGTAGTGTTTAGTGTGACGGTTGCAACAAAAGTTTCTGCCTATCACCTCCCCACGCATTTTTTTCTTTCTCGAAGCGACATCTGGTTGTCATTGACGGCACTATAAATTGCACACAACTCCCTGCATAGGCGTAGCCAGGGGGGGGCAGGGGGGGGCCGTTGCCCCCCTCTAAGTTTTGATTTTATTTTTAGAATTTTATTATTTGTTTCAATATATTATTATTTATTTTTTATCTCTAGAAGGTTGCAAGGTAACTTGTTGCAATACAGTCGATGTTACTCCAATACTACTCAATTAAGTCACAATCAAGTCACTGTATCCAAATATGACGATTTTGTGTTGCTTCGGATGTTCGTCAGATTGCTCCTTTGCCTAAATAAAAAAGCCAAACTACGCGAAGTTGCCTCGATTTTGTAACAAGTTGTAGCAAAAAAGCGTAAAAAATTGACATCCATGAGAAAAAAGTTGTAATTATATAATAGTTTTTAAATAGTAACGAGTAACAATTTTATTACAATATTTTTCCTTTAACCTAAAACCCAACCTATGTAGCCTAAAGTATCTAAAAACCCCAAGCAGCACACAACAGTCAAAACTTTTTTTTTTTTTTTTTTTTAACTCTTTATTTATTCAAAATTTTACATTATTTTACATTCATATATTAACCTAGGTGATCCTGCTAAGTAATTAACATTTCAACCTTATATGCTATCATTTATATCTAATTGTGTTAATATTATTTTTTTACCTTGTCTATTCAGTATTTTTAACAGGGTTCCTTTTGCCTGCGTGTGAGAATAATTATTGATTTCTTAAAACTAGTTCTTATCTATAGAGAGAATTGATCATTGCAATTGAAGACTGCAATGATTTTTGTCTAAAATTATGAATTATTTTGTTGGACATTTCTTCTAGAGTCTCAACGTTTGAAATTCTATGTAATTCAATAGTGCTGAACCAGGGTGGCAGCTTCAAAATCATTTTCGGAACTTTGTTCTGAATCCTTTGAAGTGCTTTTTTCCTAGTAGCACAACAACTAGACCATATTGGCACAGCATAAAGCATGGCCGGTCTAAAGATTTGTTTGAATATTAGAAGTTTGTTCTTCAAACAAAGTTTGGATTTTCTGTTTATAAGAGGAAATAAACATTTTATATATTTATTACATTTGGCTTGAATGCCCTCAATGTGATCTTTAAAAGTTAATTTTTGATCAAGTATCAGTCCAAGATATTTTACTTGATTTGACCAAGAAATTGGAACTCCGTTCATAGTGACCATATGACTATTACTTGGTTTCAAAAATGCAGCTCTAGGCTTGTGTGGGAATATTATAAGTTGAGTTTTGGAACCATTAGGAGAAATCTTCCATTTTTGAAAATAATCTGTAAAAATGTCCAAGCTTTTTTGTAGCCTCCTGGATATAACACGAAGACTTTTTCCTTTAGCGGAAATGCCTGTGTCATCAGCAAAGCAAGATTTTTGACAGCCCTGAGGTAAATCAGGGAGATCTGAAGTGTAAATGTTATAAAGTATTGGCCCAAGAATGCTACCTTGAGGAACACCAGCTCTGACAGGCAATTGATCAGATTTAGAGTTCTGATAATTTACTTGCAAAGTTCTATCAGTTAAGTAGTTTTGAACTAATTTCATGATATAAAGCGGAAAATTGAACTTTTTCAGTTTCGCAATCAAACCTTCATGCCAAACACTGTCGAATGCTTTTTCTATGTCTAGAAGAGCAACTCCAGTGGAGCAGCCTTCAGCTTTGTTTGAACGAATTAAATTTGTAACTCTCAAAAGTTGATGCGTAGTTGAATGCCCATGGCGAAATCCGAACTGTTCATCAGCAAAAATTGAGTTTGTATTGATGTGAAGCATCATTCTATTCAAAATTATTTTTTCAAAAAGCTTACTTATTGAAGAAAGCAAACTGATTGGTCGGTAGCTAGAAGCTTCAGCCGGATTTTTGTCTGGCTTCAAGATAGGTACGACTTTTGCATTTTTCCATTTATCTGGAAAGTATGCCAGATGAAAACATCTGTTAAATAGTTTCACCAAGAAAGACAAAGTACTCTCGGGGAGTTTTTTGATTAGGATATAGAAAATTCCATCATCACCTGGTGCTTTCATATTTTGAAATTTTTTAGTTATAGTTTTTACTTCATCCAAATCAGTTCCCCAAGAATCATCAAAAATATTTTCTTGTGAGAAAATATTCAGATACTCCCTGGAAACTTGATCCTCAATAGGACTTGTAAGACCCAAACTGAAATTATGGGAGCTCTCAAACTGCTTAACAAGTTTTTGAGCTTTTTCCGCATTTGTGAGCAAAATTTTATCACCTTCAACAGTCAAAACTGGTTTCAGCAGCTCTATTGTGACTTAATTGAGTCACAGAGCAGTCACCTTTACTGGGTTGAAACAAATATGCTACTAGGGAAATATCTCTTGATTTGTAATGTTAGCTATTAGATAAGCATTGATTGATTTTTTTCCCCGCTAGCTGAAAGTTGAAGAAGCTATGCTCAATAAAATGTTCAGCTCTTGGTTAATCAAAAAACTGAATATTCAAACCTATGCTATAGCTTTCAGAAGCCAAATAATACTAGATTAAGAAACACAGTTGATAGTTAGAAAAAGTATCAACGAAAAATATTTATTTGAACTATTCATGGCATGGGTCAAACCGCACCGTTACCCCGCTTTCCCCGTTTTAGGGTACTGTAGTTTCGTATTAGCAAGCTAGTCAGGGCGAGAAGTTGCAGTTGTCTTATCCTATTCAAATAATTTATCCATTTTTATGAGCATGAGCAGGATAATGAGCATGATTGACCGCCCGAAGATGTTATTCCGTTACTGCCAGTTCAGCTGTTATTACTCAGAAGATCAACAGATGATGCAAACATCTCAATGTGTAAAACTGGTGATCCCAAACTAAGGCAATACCGGCGCTGGCCTCGCCCGAATGCAGGTCAAATAAGGAAAGGGTAGGAATGCGTTAACGTTTATTTGGACGTTTTATTGGAAGCCGAGACCACCGCCGCACTTCCACGAGAAATCACTGGGATTTTGGATGACAAGATTGGGTGGCAGCAGGGTTCGTTTTGGTAAACAATAAGCTGAATTCACGCTTCGTTTAGTAAAATATTTAAATACTAGTACCGATTTCTGATTCGAACCGATTACAACAGTAAGGATGCTATTGGGGCCACACACAAAGTGTAATGGTGTTTTTTCATCGGAAAACCAAGGTGATTTTTTATAATGTTGGAAGTCCGATTTGATCTGAGTTAAACCAATAATAAGGATGCTATTGGAGCCACTCACAAAGTGTGATGGTGGTTTTCCGTTAGGAAAACAAGGATAATTTTATGAACGCTTGAGAGACGCTTTGTTGTTCTCTTACTGTGCTCACTCGATCACTCGTTACACCGAATTATAGATAACCGAAACAACACGAAACGCGCCATGCTCGATAGGAAAATAGTGCGTAATAAAGCATCGACACAACCTTTCACAGCCGATGCTCGAACCAAACTCTTTTTTCGTAACTTACAATTTTTACTACTGTATTCTACAATCTAATAACTGTATCAATCAAGTTGAAGTGTCTAATGAACAATCTATGCTAATCCATTAAAAATTGAAATTTAGGGATTTCGTAAAAATAAGAGTCCGTAGATGCATTTTGTGCCTTCTGGTAACTTTATGTTTCTATTGATATCCATGCTCATCGGTTTAATACCAACCGGGAGAGACTTGGCCTTATACAAATGGATTTCATTATCTCCAGTCCGCTCAACCAATCGCAACGTTTTGTGATAGATTGGACGGATTATTATAATTTGAGATAACTCCATGCAGATGTCTTCCAAGTTTGGCAGATCGACAAGCAATCGGTGGAGAGTTTAGAGGAAGACCGGAAGAATAAGCGATGGTTCTGCGCGTGTTTATAAACAGAAGAACCTTCATAACAAAACGAAGCATCGGGTAAAATACATACGGTTTTTTTTTTTAATTATAAGCAGTCTGAAGCAGTTATTTGATTCATTTTATCCAGAAGTACCATAAATGGACATTCGAAAGTTTTTCAAAAGTAAGTATAATATTTTCCAGCATGTAATTAAAAAAAAAAACAAGCAAACAAAACAAAACGAATGTTTTTTCATGCAGCTGAAATAACCACGAATAGAAAAATATGCAAAATGGTTGTATTTCTCCAATTTGAACAACAATTTTAATGTAATTCAATGATACACCGTTTTGGTTTCATACTACTCAGATACACATGATTGCTACATATACCGTGTTTCGACAGAACGTGTTTCAGTTGGATCATATCAGATACATCGGTTCAAATTTCCAAACGCAGATGCAGATGTGTACATAAATTATTTTTAAAATATTGAGGAATAGCTGTTGGAATGCATATGAATTTCTTTTCGTCATTGATGAATAAAATTTCTTAAATTATTTACTAACTACTCGTGTGTTGAGAATGCAAGTAGCAACAATTCAGCACAAAAAACACAGCTTGCTTACATTTGTTACTTACGTCGTTTTAAAAGGTTATGTTTGATGTTCCTGTTTAGAAAATATCAGATAAAATAATTATACTAAAGGTGAGCAAAGGGGACACAAACCATAAGCTATAAACCACCAAAACTCAAAATGCATGTTTGTTAAAAGCTAATCACTTATTATTTGAACAACCATTAAAAAAATATAATCTATTCAAACGGTGTGAGCATGGTGAGTAAAAAACGGTGTTTCTTCTGTGTTGCTTTGGGTGAGAGGGTCGCGGATGAAAAGTACATTTTCAGTACAAACTGCAAACAAATTAGGTGGTTATTCTATACAAAAATCCAACATGACCCGTTAAATGTTTGGCATTCAATGTGGTTTGATTTAAAAACATGGGAAAAATCGAAAGTTTTTAAAATCGTTTTTTTTATTCCAGAACAAGCCTAGAATTGTTTAATCTTGTTGCAAGAATCGGACGGGTATTGTCAAATACTTTGGGTGAGAGTAGAGAAGATAATCCACCCGCATTCAGGCGTAATGTCACATAAATGGGGCTCCATTCCCGCTCCATCTGTCGGAACATGAAAATGACCCTACTCTACTGGTCCACCGGGTGTTGTATTGTCCGTTAAGTGTCCGTTAATGTTAATTGTTCAGTATGTGCAACCACTGGTTGGAGACGATGTAATTCTCTCTCTCTCTCCCTCTCTCCCTCTCTCTCTCTCTCTCTCTCTCTCTCTCTCTCTCTCTCTCTCTAAAAAAAACTCGCCCCCCCCCCTATTTGAAATCCTGGCTACGCCTATGACTCCCTGCCATAACAAACGAGTTGAACCGCCTTGGTGTTGATATCCGCTGGTGGTGGTTTTTTGGAAAAAAGTGGAAAGGGAATAGGGAGGGGGGGGGGAGGGGGAAAACTCATAAATATTATAAATGCAGGGTTGTTGGGAAAATGTTGTTTGTTGTTGTTTTTTTATGGAAAAATGGAGATTAGAAAAATAATCTTTTGGTGTTGTGAAGAGTTGGGTTGAACTCGTTCGGGATGCTTTTGGGGCGTTAACGGAGGCATTACAAAATCTGAGCGAAACACATCGTTCAGCTCTGGAGGGAGTTAGAACAGAGTTAGAAAAAAACAGGGAGCAAGTCGAAGTTCTGGCCACGAAAATTTCTGCTGTTCCTGCTGCTGCCCCTACTACCCCCGCTGCACCCGGTTTATCATCCGGTTGGCCTAGTCTGGCTCGGAAAAGCAACAAACGATCGTTTGGCGCAGCAGGATTAATTTCACCCGATCAGCCTAGTTTATCGCGCGGCACAAAAAAGCCATCTGCGAACATTCCATCGGTTGCAACTGTTCCCCCAGAACCAGAAAAATGTTGGATATTTCTGTCTCGCATTGCAGTCAGTGCTACGGAGGATGATATTCTTGCTTTAGCCACTGAATGTATACCTTGCGACGAACCGATCGAGGTTAGAAAGTTAGTGAAGAAAGACGCTGATCTAACGGCTATGCGATTTATTTCGTTTAAAATTGGGGTTGACGAAAAGTACCGTGAAGTGGCTCTCAGTGCCGACACATGGCCAGACGGGATCTTCTTTCGGGAATTTGTCAACTACCAAGACAAGAAATCCGGACAGGGGTTTCTAAAAACACCTCGTTTGAATTAAACCGCCTTCATCCTACGTTGGATACCATCACTTTCACGAAACCGGGATGCACACTGCAAGGCATTACGGGAGCCCTCAACCGCTCCGACCCAGTCGTGCCAATCGATGTTCATCATCTATCTAGCATCTGTTCCTGCCATCCCAGCCATCCCGGTCCTGTGGTCGGAGTTAGGGAGAGGGTCTCCCAACCTGAACTTCCAGGCAAGTATGTGTGTTATCCATGGTATTTTGCTCCTGATGCTTTCCCGATTTCCAGTGCCGCTTCCTCGCATGCTGATGCTTGCAGTAATTCGCCGCTTTTATGCCCAACCAGCCCGCTACATACCCATCACCTAACATGTTTTGCTCATCATCAACACACATCGACCGCCACTTCAACCGGTCTGGGACGCACGTCACAAAGCAATATGGAGGCCCTGGACCCTCCTAGCCCAGCTGTGCCCACTACCGGTATCAGTGACACTGTATTTGCCCGTTCCAGCCGTCAAAGTCGTCCCGGCCCTGGGTCTAGCGACGGGGACAGGGCTCTCCAAGCTGCCATTCAAGGCAAGTATCCTTATTCTAATGACGTCGCCCGGCCTGATGCTGTTTTCATTTCTAGATCGATACCGGCCGATTCCGTTGCCTCCTTATCGAAAGCCCTTCTGTACTACCAGAACGTAGGAGGCATTAACAGTTCGCTCGCCGAGTACCAATTGGCATGCAGTGACGCATGCTACGATATCTACGCCTTCACTGAAACATGGCTAAACAGCAACACATTATCGAAGCAACTGTTTGACGACACGTACGATGTGTACCGACTAGATCGATCGCCGCTCAACAGCAACAAGAAATCTGGTGGTGGAGTCCTTCTTGCCGTGCGCTCAACGTTCAAATCTCGCCTCCTGAAGCCTCCCGAAAACTCAACGGTTGAACATCTCTGGGTGGCAATAACCACCATAACCGGAACATTGTTTATGTGCGTTGTGTATATCCCACCTGATCGTGTCAACGACAGCAGCCTCATCGATAAGCACACTCTTTCTTTGGATTGGATCGTGTCACAAATGGGACCCAGCGACAACATCGTCGTTGTGGGAGATTTCAACCTCAGCACGATTTCATGGCATGTCGATACCAACGGCTTCCACTATCCAGATACTTCATGTTCGTCATTCAGACCAGCATCTCTCTCCTTGCTTGATGCTTATTCTACCGCAAGACTTCGGCAAGTTAACGGCATTCCGAATAACAACAATCGTTTGCTGGATCTATGCTTCATTACTGAAGAACTGGGTCAAAGATGTTCTGTCATTCAAGCTCCGGCACCGCTTGTCAAAAGCTGCAGAAACCATTCCCCTCTGCTACTGACGCTGGAATTAAATCCTGAGTACAGCTTCCATGACAACTTCGAAAATGTTTATTATGACTTCAACCATGCTGACTACGAGGGAATGAACAACTTTCTCGCCGACGTGGACTGGAACACGACTCTTGCAAACGGGGATGCAAATTTTGCTGCTTCGACTATGTGCTGTATTTTGCTTTACGCCGTCGATCAATTCGTGCCTAAGAAAATCAACCGTAAGCCTCCCAAACCTGCCTGGTCAAATTCTGACCTCAAACACTTGAAACGAGTTAAAAGGGCTGCTTTGAGGAAACACAGCAGATATCGCACCGATTCCACGAGGGCAAACTACGCTCGCGCCAACGACGATTACAAATACCTCAATAACAGCTTGTACAACGCCCATCAGTTTCAATTGCAGAGTCGTCTTAAAACGAACCCGAAAAGCTTCTGGCGGTTTGTGAACGAACAACGGAAAGAAACCGGCTTACCCTCTACTATGACTGATGGCACTCTTGAAGCTGACACTATCGTGGATATCGCCAGCTTGTTCCGTACGCAGTTCAGCAGTGTCTTCTGCGACGAAATTCTGGACGCCGAGAGCCTCGAATCGGCTACTAGCAACGTTCCCCGCATGTCTGTATTTGGCTCTGCTTTCACTATTCATAGTGATATGGTGATTTCAGCCGGGAAGCAGATGAAAACTTCAACTGGATGCGGTCCTGACGGTATTCCTTCAATTGTCCTGAAGCGTTGCCTAAACACGCTTGCTGCGCCCCTAGCTACGGTGTTCAATTTGTCTGTAACTTCCGGCGAGTTTCCTGAATGCTGGAAAGAGTCATTTGTATTCCCAATACACAAGAAGGGATGCAAACGGTCCGTCGCCAACTATCGTGGGATTGCTGCACTAAGCTCTGTATCCAAGCTATTTGAACTAATTGTTCTCCAAAGGCTGGTCAATGACTATTCACAGACTATTTCTCCAGACCAACACGGTTTTGTGCCCAAGCGCTCGACGGCGACCAATCTAACCGTATTTACATCGTTCATCATGCGCGAAATGGAACGCGGTCATCAAGTAGACGCCATTTACACAGATCTCTCTGCGGCCTTCGATAAAATGAACCATCAGATTGCCATTTCTAAATACGGCAATATGGGTGTTCACGATCAGTTGTTGAACTGGCTCCGTTCATACCTGACTGGTAGAACTATGTCCGTGAAGATTGCAGATTACGCCTCATCTAGCTTTCCGGTAACATCCGGCGTTCCTCAAGGTAGCCACCTTGGCCCATTCCTTTTCCTGCTATATATGAACGACGTGAACTTGGTCCTCAAATGCCTGAAATTATCCTACGCGGATGACCTGAAGCTGTACTACGTTATAAAATGTCCGGAAGACGCCCACTTTCTTCAGCAGGAACTGCAAGTGTTTGATAACTGGTGCCGAATCAACAGAATGTCCTTAAATGTATCCAAATGCTCAACTATCTCCTTCGGCCGAAAACGTGTGATGTATCTTCATGACTACATCCTTCGAGGTACGCGCTTGAAACGAGAAACAACGGTCAAGGATCTGGGAGTAATGCTGGACTCCAAACTGTCGTTCAAGGTTCACATTTCGTATATTGTTTCCAAAGCCTCTTCGCAGCTAGGATTTATGTTCCGCTTCGCAAAAAACTTCAAGGACGTTTACTGTCTGAAGGCATTATACTGCTCTTTGGTTCGCCCTTTCTTGGAATACTGTGCCATCGTTTGGTCCCCTTTCTACCAAAACGCAGTCCAGAGGATCGAAGCTGTTCAGCGAAGCTTTATACGCTTTGCTTTGCGACATCTTCGCTGGCAAGACCCTCGCAGATTGCCAAGTTATGAAAGTCGGTGCAAGCTCATCAACCTGGAACTGTTGGAAGGTAGGCGTATGGTAGCCAAAGCGTGTTTCATTGGTGATCTGCTTCAAGGAAATGTTGATTGTTCCGTTCTACTGGATCTCTTGACCATCAACACTCGACGACGAAATCTCCGTTTACAACAGTTCTTCGTGTTCCAGCACTCAAGGACCAACTACGGAAAACACGAACCTGTGCAAAGCATGTGCCGCGTTTTCAACAGCTGCTATAATGTGTTTGATTTTAATGTATCCCGTGATGTTAATAAGCGTTGTTTCCGTATATGTCTTTGTTAAGTTTTGTTAATTTTCGTATGTAATTTAATTTTTTAAAGGGTCATTGGGATGAACATTTTTATCTGTTGACGAAAATAAAATAATAATAATAGAAGCTTTTAATATTTTCGTTCAAAATACAGAATTTGGACGATAAAATTAATTCATCTCTTAATAGGGTATATACTGCACTAATGGTTCGTTCAAGCCTGTGTGGTATTCTTTGCGACGTTCGAAGGCGGTTTGCAAAACACGTTTTTGAAGTTAAGGAAAAAAAATGTATTTAACGTTTACTCTGGTGGAAGTCAGCTCGAGAATTGAATAAAATATGCTGCCCGGGACGTTAGCGGATGTACACGAACGCAGACTCGTCAAAAGTGACAGTTCATCATGCACGCAGATAAAAAGTGAGGGGTATTCCTCTTCTGGGGATGGGACAGTGTACACAAGGTTGCTACAGCACGTCCATCCTGACACTACTGTCGGCCGCGACAGTTCCTCGAAACGCTGGTGTTTTCTTTTATCGTTTTTGTTAACATATTGATTTGTTTACATTTCATTTGATCACCCTTTTCACTCTAAGCTTACATACTCGAATTGATTCAAATTTTACTCGCAGTGTCTATTGGAATTCTTCGTCTAAGTATTCTACATCTTCATAGTCGATTTCTGAATCTGAAAAATCGTTTATCTCATTATTGTCGCTCTTCTGATAAAGCCGCATGTTCATGGGATCGAAAATACCTTCAAAACGTCTGCTGGATACTTGAATTCTTTCTAAATCCGAAATCAAATACCGATTGCGATCAAGAACCTTTCTGATGACGTAAGGGCCTTTAAATTTCGGCTGTAATTTTCCCCCAACTCCTATCTGTCTAACGCTACGAATCGAAACTAGATCACCTTCGCTGTGATGCGTAGAAACCTTGCAGCGCTTATCATACTGCTGTTTGTTATACTCCTGCAGTTTACTAATCGATCGCAAGGCGTTTTCGCGGATTTCGGTCAAATTTCGATCGTTGTGCGAATTCAGCTCATCTACGTAATCTGTTAAGCCATCAGAAACATACCGTTTTTGCAACACACCAAATAGCAATCGTGAAGGAATATCTCCGATAGAACGGTTAAACGTGTTGTTCAGCAGAAACTCTGCTTCTACGAGTACAGTATCCCATTGTTGCTCACGACTTTGTACTAGCTTACTTAGTAACGGAACTAACGTGCGATTGTAGCGCTCTATTTGGCCATTAGCCTGAGGACACGCAGTGGCTACAAGCTGGTGTCGAAATCCGTGATCGTTAACGAACGCTTTGAACTGATCGGATGTAAATGCGGTACCACGATCCGATACGAGCACGTGTGGCGTAGAATAGGCGATGAAATACGACTTCAAATGCTTCATCGTTTCACGCGAGTTTGTTGTCTTCGTCGGATACAACTTCAAAAACTTCGTGAACGCGTCGACCACTGCTAGAATGTGCTCGTTTTTACCTTTTGTTTTATCCAACGGGCCCAAATGATCGATATGAATTGTTGCAAAGGGAACGTTCGACTTGTCCACGAGATGCAACGACCCATCTAGCTTCTTCAGCTTCGGATTGAATGATATACATGTCACACACTTCGCAATGTGATCGTTTAGCTTCGACCTCAAACTGGGAAACCAGTACGAACGCTTGATCAGCTCGCTGACCTTATCGATACCAAAATGTCCAAGGTTATCATGGTATTTGAAAATAACCGAATCTTCCATGGACTCAGGAATATACAAGAGCAGACGATTCTTGTATTTACGGAAAAGTAGATTATCGCGTATCTCATACTCTTTACTCTCAGCAAGATCTAAAGTCGCTTTGATCTTAACAACTCTCGGATCTCTAAGCTGGTTCACGTACAACGCATTCTCAAATACGTTTGACGACTCGCCCGTTTCCTCTATTACATGACAATACATACGCGACAATGCATCCACGTGTTGCCTTTTCGCACCGGAACGATGCTCAATTGCATAGTCAAACTGTTCTAAGAAAAGAGACCAACGCGCGATTTTCGGATTCACGTCCTTTTTATCCAACGTCACCTTAAGGGAATTACAATCCGTTACGATTGTAAAATGGATACCAAAGAGGTACATGCGAAAACGTTGCAAGCTGTAAACGATAGCCAACGTTTCAAGTTCGAATGAATGAAGTACCGATTCGGCCGCGGTTGTCTTACGCGAGAAAAACATTGTTGGATGAAACTGATTATCGTAAGTTTGACGTTGTACGAGAATACCACCGAAACCATTTGACGACGCATCCGTATGAAGCTGCGTTTCAAGCTTCGGGCTGTAAATGCTAAGAACTGGTTTCGATATTAACGCTTCCTTAAGCTTTTCGAACGATTCGTAATGTTTCGCTTCGAACGTAAAATCTGATCCGCGACGGTTCTGCAACTCATACAAGGGGCTTGCAATGTAATTGAAACGGTAAACGAACTTGCGAAAGTAACTCATAAACCCTAGAAAACGTTGTAGCGCTTTGTCGTTCGATGGTACAGGAAAGTTACGTACGTTTTCAATGTGTCGATCACTAGGACGAATCTGGTTGAACGTCACGCTATAACCAAGAAACTCCACGCGAGTTCTAAGAAATGAACACTTTTTTACGTTTAGCTCGATGTGATTGTCCGATAGGGTACGAAATAGTCTCGATAACAAATCTAAGTGTTCCTCAATAGTAACTGTGCTAACGAGAATATCATCGATAAACGCAACAACCTCACCTGATTCAACGAATTCCTTTAAAACCTTCATCACGTATCGCGCGAATATCGACGGGGAATTCGTATACCCGAATGGCAACTTATTGAATTCGTATTGCCCTTCTTCCGTAACGAATGAAAGATACTTTCTCGAATTTTCTGCAATGTCAACATGGTAAAACCCGTTCTTCATATCGAGTGACGTGAAGTATTTACGACCTTGCAACTTCGCGATCTGATCTTCAATGATCGGCAATGGAAAGTGGTTCCGTTCCACTAGCTTATTTAACGGTTTGAAGTTCACGCAAAGACGATATTCGCCGTTCTTCTTCCGAGTTAAAACTACACGACTGGAGTACGGAGACTCGCTTTCACGCACAATTCCATCGGACAACATCTCCTGCACGATTTTGTTTTGCTGCTTACGCTCATAATCGCTAAGACGTAGAGGAGTTGCATTGTAGTAACGATCTACCTTCAACTTTATCTCCACGCAATGCTTTACCAAAGGCTCACGGGGTTTTTCACGGTTCAAATAATCACGCTCGAAAAGTTCATACACCTTACCGCTCAGCGATCTCGTTTCGATAGTATCACCGATGTCGAGATCAACTTTGTCATCGACAAGCAAAATGCTACTGTCAACATCGCCATCAAAAACATTCCTCACTTCGCTTGACTCGATGATCGGCTTTCCTCTTGCGGTTTCCTCGGTGTCGAATTGTTCACTGCTGACGTTGATTTCTGGCTGGTGTTCTTCGGCGGGAAACTGCGACGTTTTTACAGCTCTTGAGTCGATTCACAGTAACGGATCTGATTCAACAGGTCGTAGATACTATCGTACTGACGAGACGCGATGCTTGGATAGAGTACATCGTACGAAAGCCCACTGATCGTGTACTTGATGATCGCAGCGTTGGTAAGCTTGCCTTTCTGCCCCAGCGCATTCATCCGGAAAACGTAGTTGTCGTATGATTCCTTCGAATCCTTAACGCACATCGACATCTTCCGATGGACATCTGCTTCATCTTCACGATCCGGAAAAGCGAGCAAAATCATTTGTTTGAATTCTTGCCAACTTAAAATCAACTGACGGGCTCCCAAAAACCATTGATGAGCGGCTCCCGCTAGTCGGCACGTCGCATAGAGCAAGGTCGACTTTTCGCTCCACGAATAAAGCTCCTTGTAATGGTCGATGGCTTGAATCCATTCTGTTACACTACTGCCCTCTCTGAAAACTGGAATCAACTGTTTTAATTCCTCCGGATGGATGAGTCGTTCCCTTCGATCGTCGGCTTCATTTTTCGTTTCCTGTTCTTCCTCCTGTTTCACTTCGGTTTCGTCGTTCTTCGCTTTTTCTTTTTCGTCGTTTTCCTCGTCCTGCTCATGATTACGAGAGCGCCGCTTGCCTCTAGGCATGATGTCACTTGCGTTTCCTTCTACTAATTCGCTGTTGCCTCCAGACCCGTTTTCGATGGAGTTCACGCCGATTTCGCTTGACGGAACTTCACGACGATGGATTCCGGTTAACGTGTTGGAATCCTTGGTTTTCCTATCGAGTCTCGATTTCTTCCATTCGCGCCGTTGCCAGGAGATTTCTACGATTCCACGCCGATCGCAGCAAATCCTAGTCGATCCCACTTCTGAAAATTCTGTGGTATTCTTTGCGACGTTCGGAGGCGGTTTGCAAAACACGTTTTTGAAGTTAAGGAAAAAAAAATGTATTTAACGTTTACTCTGGTGGAAGTCAGCTCGAGAATTGAAAAAAATATGCTGCCCGGGACGTTAGCGGATGTGCACGAACGCAGACTCGTCAAAAGTAACAGTTCATCATGCACGCAGATAAAAAGTGAGGGGTATTCCTCTTCTGGGGATGGGACAGTGTACACAAGGTTGCTACACCTGGTAAAAATATATGGCATGGGTGAAATTGCTGATCCATTGCTAAACGATTTGAAGGCTTTACAATCAGAAGAAGGGATTACGACTTCGTTGAAAAACCAAGAAATATTTACGTTGCGGGCCACACTGGTGCATGTTCTTGGAGACACCGCTGCTATACACGAGGTGTTCGCAATAATGCCCCCCCAATCAAGTATGTTTTGTAGAGCATGTTATATCACAAGATTTGACTTACTTTCTGGCCGATATGGAGCAGTACATCAACCAAGGACTCGAGAAAGTATTCAGGCAAACCTTACAGATATTAGTGAAGGCTTATTGAAACCGGCACAATGTGGAGTCATCCGGGAGTCGATATTTCATTCTCTTAATTATTTTCATATTGCGGAAAATAATTCTTTTGATCCCATGCACGACGTTCTGGAGGGAATAGTGCCATTTGTAATCAAAAGAATTTTAAACCATTTCGTAAACGTGGCTAAAACATTACCAGAAGATGAGCTAAACAGAAGAATCGATACTTTTAATTATGGCGTAGTTGAGTCTAAAGACAAGCCATCTGCAAATTTTTCATCGAAAAGCTTGAAAGCAAAGGGAAATGCAATTAGTCAGTCTGCGTCACAAACTTGGCTTCTCCTTCGGTCCTTTCCATTCATCTTTGCAGATATGTTGGCCGCAAACGAGCCCTTCTCGAATATTCTCCATAATGTGTTATTAATAACGTATTATTCGTTTTCAACTACCCTAATCGTCGATATGATTGAGCATTTTGATTGTGTAGTTGAATGCTTCTATACAAACTTAAAAGAATGTTTCCCATCTGCCAATCCTATTAATAAGATCCATCATATTTCGCATTATACTCAAATTATCAGAGATAATGGACCTATAGCCAAAATGAGCTGCCTTCAGTTCGAAGCCAATTTTAAGGTGTCAAAATCACAAACTAAAACTTGTGGAAATTTCAAGAATATTACGTATAGTTTAACTAAAAAAATTAACCTAAAGCAAGTTAATTCAATTATAAATTATGAATATGATGTTGACAAAGTCATTGAGAAATCGTCTGTAATTATGGATAAGAGTTCTTTCGAGTTTCATCTTTTGTTGTTTGATTTCCCAGAACAAGTCTATGTTGTTAAAAAATTGACTTTAAATGGTACGACTTTCCGTCCAGGTTTAGTAGCTAAATATAGTTCCTGTGAAGTTTCAAGATACGGTCTTCTGAACGCAATTATCGCATCAAACGGTCAATACATTTGTATATTCCAAGTCATCCAAATCGTTCGATTTTGCGAATCATGGAACAGTTATGAAATGAGGCTTACCGATCAGGTAGCACGTATTGCGATATGTAATGTTTCTAGTAGGAAAATTTACAGTTTGTGGAAACCATGCAACTCAGACAGCGATCTCGTATATACCTTGTGATCAAAAAGTTCCGGTAATTTTCAATTTAAAAAGGCCGCCTCTATTTTTTTGGTAAAATCTTTTTAGTGTAAGATGGCAACACTAGTTCTGATATTCTGTCAAAGTGTGAGAGCAAATTATCCATTAGTTTTGTTTTGACAACTGCTTTTGTTAGTCGAAAAATAGACGCTCGGCGATTTTTACCATGGATAAAAAATTGGAACAACGCGTTTGTGTGAAATTTTGTGTTGCAAACGGATTTTCTGCAGCGGAAACGCTCAGAATGTTGCAAAAAGCCTTTGGTGAGGACTCTAT
The DNA here is from genome assembly GCA_024533555.2 of Aedes koreicus. Classification (NCBI taxonomy): domain Eukaryota; kingdom Metazoa; phylum Arthropoda; class Insecta; order Diptera; family Culicidae; genus Aedes; species Aedes koreicus. Next base: position 115,445 of record JAHHFK020000509.1, read on the forward strand.
GTCACAAAATCGTACATTTGTTTGGCACAAAGACTTTAAAGAAGGCCGTGAAAGCGTGAGTGACATGCCGCGTTCTGGACGACCATCGACCTCAACTACCGATGAAAACATCGCTTCCGTGAAGAATTTAGTTATGGAAAACCGCTCAATTAGCATTCGGGAGATAGCTGCACTCCTTGATATCTCATTTGGATCGACCGAACACATTTTGACGGAAATTCTGGGCATGAAACGCATTGAAGCACGACTTGTTCCAAAAGAGCTGAATTTTTTGCAAAAACAGCATCGAGTTGAGGTCGCTAAACAGATGATTGCGAACGCAGATAGCGATCCCACATTCATGGAACGCATCATAACTGGTGATGAAACGTGGGTATATGAATTTGATATGCTCACAAGTCAACAATCGTCCGAATGGCGCGCCGAAGATGAGCCGAAACCAAAAAAAATCACGACAAAGTCGCTCCAAAATTAAAGTTTTACTGACCGTTTTCTTTGATTTTCGCGGTGTCGTCCATTCTGAATTCCTTCCAGAAGGTCGAACGGTTAACAAAGAGTATTATTTACAAGTTATGAGACGTTTGCGTGAGGCAATTCGAAAGAAGAGGCCAGAATTGTGGCGCAATAATTCGTGGATTTTACACCACGATAACGCTCCATCACACACCGCGCTCACTATTTGTGAATTTTTGGCCAAGAACTCCACCAATACCATCAAACAAGCACCATATTCACCAGACCTTGCCCCGTGCGACTTCTTTCTCTTCCCAAAACTGAAAATTCCGCTCAGAGGTAGGCGTTTTGAATCGATTGATGCGATAAAAAAGAATTCGCTGGAAGAACTGAAAGCCATACATTCATCGGCCTATAAAAAATGTATGGATGATTGGATAAAGCGCTGGCATATGTGTGTTGCCTCTAATGGCGAGTACTTTGAAGGCGATAATAAAGATATCAATTAAAAATTGAAATAAATGCGTTTTTTTTTCAAATTACCGGAACTTTTTGATCACAAGGTATAAGTTTAAAATATGTAGATTAGCCAGAACACAATTGTTGCATTTCCATCTGATAATTAAATAACATGAGCCGAACAATATTTTAGCTTGTTGGCCTACTTTCATTGAGAAAAATCACTGTAGAACAACACAAATAATTCTTCAATTTTCATAAGATCTTTAAAACATTTAATTTCGCTCGCTCAGCACAAAAATTCACCGATGAATCACTGCTGTACATCACGGATACAGATCTTGCCAACATTGGCATCAAGGAGATGGGGCCACAAAAAATCATCCTAGCGGTTTCAGCAAGTATCAGGCAATCCTTTAACATTCAGGATACAAGTCGGTTCATCCAGCAAGCTAAAGATCCAACTGCAAGCTCAAGCAATCAATGTTCCATGAAATCTTCAGCATCCGGTGAACTTTCAGGCCTCGGAGAAAGTTTAGACATGGTCTGTAGAAGTGGAAACAAAAAAGAAATCGTTATTGGACCAACCCGAGTATGCAAAATGATGTTACATTTGAATTCTGATTAATTACCTGCTTTAATCCACTCATTTTAGATCCGGGAATTGCTGGGTGGGAACGCCAAATTCCGGAATGTCTTGCACAAGAAGTTAAACGTTGATCTACTTCCTACCTACAACGAATTGCTGCTAATGATCCGAATTCTTTGCAACGACTTAGTAGCTAGATTACTTAGCGAAAAAATGTAAGTATTTTGTTGACTCGTCCAATCAAAATAATCCCGAATTCAAGCTGAACACTTCATAAAGTCCTATATTTCCCATCATTCCAGAGTAGGTTTTCAATAGGTCCTATACCATTGATAAAAATGCAGTAAAAATCTCGGTGTAAATAGCAAGAAAAATATGGAAGAAAAGTATTTCTCTTAAACTTTTATTTCACAGATACCCCACTACACAGGAAAAAACGGATTTAGTAGCAAACATTCTTGCCACCTCTCCGTCTCTTAGTGCTACCAAACCGGCCGAAAATGCTCCCGATTTTGGATTGTTTTTTTTTGAAAGAACTCTGGAAAAGGCCCAGGATATGCTCATTCTGGAATAATTCATAGGCACCTCAGAAATGCTACCAGTAACTTGGCACCTGGTGAACGTAAGTTCACACGCAATAAAAGACCTGAAGAAATTAAAAGTGTGCCATCAGAGATAATAGAACTAGCTGAAGAGTGCGGAAGAAAAGATTTAACATCGGCAAATTTTAACTATCGTTAGAATGATGACGGAAACACATCCATTGCATGAACTGCTGCTCCAAAGCAAAAAAACGGTGGTGGGAATAGTGCATGTTCTACCACATTTGAAATCGTATAACGGAGTTATGGTGGGTATTATTTACAGTATTCGGTAATGCCTGTTTTTCCTATTTGCTCATTTTTCAGATTCAGAAAGCTTTCGAACGGTTGAATGTAAATTACAGCAGACAATCTGACTTAAGACAACTATTTTCTCATGCTCTTCTGCTTGAGCGGGGCACATTTGCATCGGTTCAGGATGGTGAGTATTTTTAAGGCGTGTTATTTGTCTCTAGTTTAAAGCCATTTTTTTGCAGTTCATCTACGAGGATGTCTTCGCATTATGGCTCAGCTTAGCCGTAGAGGATTGAAAAAGCAACCAGTTATCATGCCTCTTAGTGTAGAAGATGAGTTAGCATCCCCATTAGTTCGTTGGATTGAGGTACTAAAAGTTCTATATATTTCCAATTGGCTGCGTCACATTACAGTGTATTTCTGATGAATATTATTATTAGATTATTTATTGATTCACAGGACACCGCTTCTGCTCTACCGGAACAGCTGGCAAAGTACGCTGCGTTCAATGTAACACACAACTCAGAGGTTACCCCACATTTGATATCGCAAGGTGATCGGTACATGATCTTCATCGATGGAGAAATCATTCCATGTGGAACAGGATCGGTGCAGGCCATCGACACGTTTTTTAAATGCTTCAGTGTGTTCTCCGTTCCAATTCCTGCACTATTAATTAAAATATCTGATTTTATCGAAGTTTTCTGTTTCAAAACGAAAACTCACAGTGCGAGGCAATCTGTAAGCCTGATGTGCGCCAAATTTACGGAATCAATGGAAGCTGATTCAGTTTCAGATTGATCATTTGTATTAATTAGATTAATCATTTAAATTAAATATATTTTAAGGTTTTAAATAAACTGAAATCTGTATCTAGAGCCATTTTCTAAGACCAGTTCAGTGCCAACATTTCAAAAGGGCGGATCTGCTATAAACAATTACTATAACCATCGCTTTCTCGGAAATGAAAACTTTCTCCTACAAATCAACAATCTCGACTGCAAGAAGAAACATTTTCCTACCTTACGGTGTATTTGATTTGCATTTGTGGATTTTTGTGATTTCGTTGATTAAAAAAGAGCAGGTCTGCCCTTTTGAAATATTGGCGCTGAGTTTCTTATCTCATCTTCATTTCATAAAATGACTAGTTTCTAAGCACAATCACATTCTAAAAATGCATAGTTTCTAATCTCTTCCACATGCTAAAAAATGCCTAAAATTTATTCACTTTCTGACGTATAACCTCCTTAGGCATTTTTGCATAAAACCTTTTTAGGCAAATTATGCATAGTTCCAGTCTTCAAGCAAAGTGACTACTTTGAAGTCATAAATGCATACTTCAGATTTACCGTGAAGAGCATCCTCATACGCAAAACAGCCACTTTTTTTTCCCAAAAATGAAATTTTAAGATTTTTTTGGGGGAAAAAATGTATGGAAAACGGCGGCAGGGAGTCGGCGAACATTTGAAAAGGGCGATCTAGCATGATGTAAAACGAGCAAACAAATAGAAGATTGGAAGAAATATTAAATTAATTTAATTTAGAAGCAAGATGGTTTTTTTCCACGGTCCTTTTGGGGACCTCCCGTCATAAAAAAATAAAATATATGTTGTTTAAAAAAAAAAAAAAAAAAATACCTTTTATTATGCTGGTGGGTTGGCCACGCCCCATTGGGGGAAAGTCACTCTGCCACGTTGTGTTTGTGTTGACCGTTTTTCGGGGAGTTGGAAGGTGGCAGAAGGTGTTTCTGTGCTTCAACATATCTGTCAAAACTACACTCGAAAATGTATGCTTATTGGCAACCATAGTTGCTTTGGACGTTTAATCCACGCACACATATGCATCATCTGAATCACATCAGTGCAAGCGAGAGGGAAACAAATCAGTGTGAAAACAAACATTCGATTCATGACAGAGGTGCCAGAAATGATTTTATTCTTTCATGTTGCGGCGAGGTGCTTGAAGTGTGGCGGATTGTGTCGGATTGTGTTTTTGAGGGTTTCAACACATGGTTGCCGAGTGACTTGCCCCCTGGATTACAGTTAATATTGGTGATATTTGATTACAGCTGAAATTATCTTGTTTTAGTTCCGGGGGGGTTAACCGGGGTGAATGGATAAAGCTTCTGTTTTCGGCATGGGACCCCAAAGCCTGAAGGATAGAGTAGGTTGTTTTTTGTTACGTCTTTTTTTCACGTTCTAATAAAAAAATTTTTGCCTTCTGGTGTCTGTTCATTATTATTTTAGTGGGTCATTATTGGGGGGGAGGAAAAGGTGGTCCGGGTGTCAAGAAGGAATTTTATAAAATGGTTGGGGTGGGGGGGGTTTTTTTGTTTTAATTTTTTGGGGTTGTTCGAATACCTAAAAAATGAAAAAAATTGTAGGAGGGTTTTTTTTTTTTCGGAGGGGGAAAATTTTTTTTTGCGGCTGCCGGGGGAAGTTAACAAAAACATTTCCCCGAGTGGTGATATTTCGTCGTCAAATAGGAAAAGGATAGCAAAACAGAGAGCTGAAATAAATTTGAAGGAACCATTCGAATAACATGAAGAAACAATTTTTGTTTACATTATGTTGATAAAAACAGTTAATGATGATTTTATATTTTTGTTATTTATTTATGAGGTTGATTCTAGCCTCCTGGGCGGGTTTATCCGAGGGTTTATCACCGATTGAATAGAGAATCATTCTCCAAGGATTAAAGAAGCATCCAAATCTGCTTCGAAATGGTCCACTACATCGACTTTAGCCCTTCGGCCACGCTTCTTCGGTACTAGCTGCTGCAAAAGAGTGGTGTAGTATGCCTTGTTAGTAACAAAGTCCATCAAACTTTTCAAGTCTTCCATTTTTTCACTTGAAAGTGGAAGTGGTTCGTTTGCGATAAGAGCCAGTATAACATCTTTGGTGTCATGGTCGGTTATATAAAATTTCATGTAGTCCTTTGCTAACAAGTTATACTTAAAGTGGACTATTCTAGGTGTTGATGTTCTGTACTCGAATTGAGAAATGTCTTTGAACCGAACAGGTTCTCCGTTCGTATTGAACTTTGGTCGTTTATAGACATCTTCTAGCTGCTTAAACGCTAAGAACTCCTTTTGATCCATTTCAGTGACCTGGAACGGCACTCTTCGTTGAATGGATGAAATGAATACAGCCCAATCCCTAGGCGTTTCTATGTTCGTTGTGCACCGTTTCTTCGCCTTTTCGATGCAAGCATGAGCCGAGTCAACTTCCATATGACTATGCCCGGAAGTCATAAATTTGTGACAGATTGTCAAGTCACGGCCTTCGGTTCTGCATTTCTCAATAAAATGTGTGAACATCATGCACATTACCAGGTTATGGTTCTGTCCTACACATCGGTCGGAGTAGTAGTTAATTATCTTTACCCTCTGATCCGTGTTGACCAAATCCTTCAGAATACAAGATGCTATCTCTTGGGATCCTCTTTTTGCTTTGGATTCGTCCCATAAGTAGCATTCAACTGAATTTTCTCCATTCCATGTACTGTACACTGTGAGATTCAGCGTATATAATGGGTCAAACACAATGAGAACGGTAGAACGGCAAAACGGTAACAACGACCAATTCGCAATGTACTAAAATTACCGTTGCCGTTCTGCCGTTGCGTTTTGCCGTTCTGTAACCCACAATGTGATCGCCTCACATGCGTTTGTTTTTGTTTGCTACTGTTGATCTGTTAGTGTATTTTTCAGTTGATACAATGGAAGAAGTCTGCAATTTACTGCGAATTATGCAAGCCGTGGAGGAGTTGGGGCAACTGCAGTGGGAGCTTGCTTGTCTTGGATATGTCAAGCTCTGAACCAACGATGTGTGATCGTATGACCATCTCCGCTTCTCCGAGAAAGATTCGATCAACGGAAAGAAACATCGCCGTAATTCAGGCATGTCAATGAAGGGCGAAAGGAGTTCGCTAGACCCGTTTAAAAAGCGATTCAAGATTAACAAAAAGAAAAACAACTACGAGGTAAATTTGGCAAAATCGTGGGTCTTTTTCGGTGTATTAAATTCAGTTTCTGCTTCTGCTTGTGCAGATATTTATCTTTGGTGGCTTTCCAAATCAGCTGTCGATATTTGGCTGGATGGAACCGATCGTGTAAATGAATGGTTGTTTTTTTTTTGTATGGTGATTTGGGACACCAAAAAGCTGAATCAGGAGCTCTTTAATTACTACCAGATGTGGTTGCTTGGTAAACTTGACAACTGGGTTGAGATACACGAAGACAACTTCCAGTTCACTTCAGCTCCCTTATTATGATTTCTTCAACCAGGAACTTAACTGACGGTTCCTTTTCATCGTTCGCCAACCAAATGTAAAGATCTCGCTTGCGTCAACCCTCGAACAGCATAACCTTATTGCGAAAGCTCATTTCGTTCATTATCTAAAAGTAAAAAATAAGCATAATTATTCCTCAAAGTATAACCAACAATCAATGTGCAACTAGCGATTTGAAATTGGTTCACTGTTGTAGAACCCCTAGTTCCGAAGTACACCTTGCAGTTTCCACCTTGCCATGGACTCTTGCGCTTTTCAGTACCTTTTGCTACAAGTATCTTTGTTTTTGTTTTGATTCGCTATGTTATTTTGACAGAATATTTGGGAGTGTATTGGTGTGAGCTACGGTCTTAGGGGCGAATTATTAAGCTTGGGACTGAGCTTGGGACCGATGTGCTAGTACTTCCTGAGCCAAACAATAGATTCATTTCCTTCATGACTATCCACCCGCTGGTATAACCCACTTCGTCTCTCTACACCCACTCCAAAATCAGAATAAAACCCTGCAACACCTCCGGTAGGGAAACCTCAAAATTCGGCACTATAATCGCAAGGTTTTGCTCCCGTTCCACGTAGTCTTCCTTTTTCTGCTCCGCGTAATTCAACTCGATTAACCTGGAAACTAAAATCTCCCATGCGGCCTTCATACTGGGATGATAATTCAATCGGACCAATTTCTTCTTCACTCAGAACGTTTGTTTACACGATTGACTTCCTTTGACAGATAAATCCGATTCTTTTTTATCTATAGCAATGTTCCCAGCACTACTACAGAAAACAGATAAAGCCAAAAAAAAAGTGATCTTAAACATGCATCATTTGAATCAATTTTCTTGCAGATGCAAAAATTTAAATCATTGTGCTGCATGATACATGAAGACGCGGTGCAAGAATTTAGATCACATCAGATCTAAAAAGAGGCCACTTTCTCGCACGTCGCACATCGCGGCCTAAGATTCCGACTTAATATATCAAATGTTTGGAAGTGGCCACTTCCTCGGAAGTACTGAATTCTCGGAACCCTCTAATATGTGGGCGATATCAAATGTCAAATGTCGATATCTTAAAATGCTGTGCCAAAAAAGAGAGCTCAAAAAATCTCCATTTTGGAACATGCACTCCGCCAGCACCAGCGCCGGAAGTAGAAGACTTCTCAATATTTCGTAACTCCTTGACGTATCTCTCACGGAGATACTTCCACTTTCGCTTAGCATCTTCAACTAAGTAGGAGAGAAAGAAATAGATTAAAACTTAGTAAAAAAAAACCATAGAATAATATAATTTATTTACTTGTCAGCTTTACTTTGTTTGCCAAAGATAGCCAAATCTGTTCTTTGGTAACGACGTTTCGGTAGGCCTTGCTGCTTTTCACGTATAGTGAAGGGTGTTTTTCTCAAGAGAAATAAAGTGGAAGATGAAATAATCATCTTCCGGTATTTCCTCGACATTTTCCAAACAGATTTTTGTGTTATTAAACAGCACCTCCGATGCTTTCCAATACTGTGATTTTCTTACACAGGGATGCCAGGTGAAATTTAAAACATATACAATATAAAATGCCAGGTTAAATTAAAAACAAATACAATCCCGCATAACGAAAAACAATTTGCTATACAGTCAAAACAACATTTCAAATGTAAGATATATAATCACATTTTATGTTATTGTTATCAAATAGTTTAATCTTGTTTTCACCATATAACCTCTACATTAACACATATTGTTAATATATGCCATATTGTTATTGAGAGGTTTTTTATTGCCTGCACTCGATCTGGAATATATACCAACTTTTTGGCATAGACTACAGCAAAAAAAATGTTCGTGAAAATTGCCATTTTTTTATGGAAACTGAACTTAACCGCCTATTCAGCATATTGTTATTTGGCCTTTTACCTTCTGAAATATTGTTAAAACTATATAGGAGGTTGTTAGTTTATAGGTAGTTGTCAAATATAAGGGCAAATGTAGTAACAATAACGGAAACGGTCGTCAACAATAAAGGAAATGGTCCAGGAATGGTTTGTGATTATGCGGGATATAAAATATTTACTGAAAAATCAACGGAGGTAGCATCTCTGTATTTACATACGCTCAATGTTTCAATTCTGCTTTGCCGCTTTGTCGTTCCGGTTTTTCCAAATTTTTGGAAAAAAACGCATTTTTGTTATATAGCGTTTTTAGCGTTGCGGTGTTTTTGTGTGCGTATGTTTTATTTTCTGTGTTGGGGAAAATTTTGTTTTTGTTTTTTGGTTGTTCTGCTTTTTTTGTGGTTTTTGCCCAATAGTTTTTTTTTATAAAGTGCGGGGGCAAAGGGTAAGTGGGGGGGGGGGGGGGTTTTTGGGAAGAGAAATAAATACTTTCTTTTTTATTTTTTTTTTTTGTACAAAAAAAATACCTTTTTTTTGTGGGGTGTGTGGGGGGGGGGGGGGGGGGGGGGGGGCGGGGGGTGTGTTCTTTCTTTGCGGTGGTTGGGGTTTGTTTTGTTTGGTTGGATGGTGGGGGTGGGGTGGGGGAAAGGGGAGGGTACACTGAACCCAAACATCATCCCAAGATCGGATGAAAAGTAATTCGATTGCGCCCTTTAACGAAAAGCATTCGGAAATCGGATGATTGTCTTATGGTTAGACCGTATGACGATCATCCATGTTTCGTATTACAATTTACCAAATTCAATATGATGTTTGTTTCAAAATCGTGTGGATTTATTAGCGATTTATGAATAATTTGAAGCATTTTAACGACTTAAATTTATTTCACATTACACTTCCTCAACCGTTGAGCAAAAATTGCAACGGGAGCACAAAAATTGAAGGAGTCAGGAAATATTTTCCGTGACTCCGAAGAAAGCGAGCGGGTTTCGATCCTTTATTCGTGACGGTACCAGTTCTGATAGCGATTGATAGGTTTTTACCGAATGGTGTAAAATGGAATGTTTGTCATCCTCATTTCAAATGATTTGCGTTATAGGGCTTTAACAATGCAATACGCATTCCACTTTGCGATGAAGATTTTTCATACAGCGTTCATCCAAATTTGAACGGGAGGTCAATTCACTCCGCGTATTATTAGTTGTTCAACAATAGAAGGATAATCATCTGGTTTCTAGAAAATCGTCCTCCGCCTGCATCTATCATTCGAAAATGCGATTTCAATGTTTCGATATCAACCGACGGAGGATTCATTCGATAAAAGGAGGATGTTTGGGTTCAGTGTAGATTTTCTGAAGGCCAGCTTCAAAGAGCGGAACAACAATCGATATGTATTGAAGTGTACCGGATGCAAGTTTTCCTTTAAATTTTTTGTTTTGTACAAATTTTTCTTTTTTTTCACTTTTTTTTTTCTTTTTTAATATAAGGGGGAAGTTTTTTTTCGTTTTTGTGGGGGGGGGTATGGGGGGGGGATTTTTTTTTTTTTTTTTTTTTTTTTTGTTGTTTTTTGGTTTTTCTTTTCCTGTTGTTTTTTTTGTGGGGTTTTTTTTTTGTTGTGTTCCGTTCCCCCTCTTCTTGTTTGTTGGCCACCACTGTTTTTTTTTTTTTTTTTTTGTCGGCGGGGGCGTGTTTATTTTTTTGCTTGCTCTCACCCTCCCGTTTGCGGGGGGAGGAGAAAATATTTTTGTTTTGTGAATTCAGAACCTGCAACAAAGATACATAATAAATGAATATTTAAAATTTGTCCAATCGTTGCTCTGTTACCGTTGGTCGAGCAGTGGTTCTCATTGCCATATGGTTACTTAAAAACTGATTCTGACCAGAAGCAGATAGTTGTAACATGTTCTTCAACAGCTGTCGTCGTATATCGTCGGTATACTTTACGTTGCATTTAAGTTTCATTCAACTACATGCGGGTTTTACTGCTCTTGCAAGGACCACTGTACCATCAGCACGGACGTAGCTGTGTCCCTTTGTCTTTCCGATTTGAATAATCTTTCGGCGACTCATTCCTTTACACCGGACTGGCTCGTGTTCGACCATTTCATGGAAACCAAGATCTCCCGGTAGCGTTTCAGATGATGAAGCTGCGGATAATAAGAAGGAATATATTGATTTAATGAACTATTCCAAGAAATTATATTTAAACACTTACTACCGTTGCTGAGATTGGAATCATCTGTTGCTGGCACATATTCTTCGTGGTCACTCAAGAGACCCTGATTCCTAAATTTCTCAAAATATTCCGTCATATCGAATTCGTTAATTTCCGTGTTATCACCGACACAAATTTCTCTGCCATGCTCATCCAGATCTCCAAACTCCGATTCAGAATAATTTACATGATCCGCGTCGTTACCGTGACTTAGTACATCATCTACGATTGCTACTGATGTGTGAGAGGGGTCAATGCGATTTTCGACATCGCTTTGCGTTCCAACACGGTGCCTGGGTGCCGCATACGAATATCCGCTTGCGTTGGATGGAGATGTGGTCATGTGATTTGGCGAGTTGCGGTTTCCAGTTTGGTTTTCGACGTCACCATGCGCACCACCGCGGTGCATGGCAGCCGCATGCGAATGTCCACTTGAACTGGGCGGAGGTGTGATCAGGTGATTTGGAGAGTCGTGGTTTCCAAAACGGTTTTCGATATCGCTATGGGCGCCACGGTTTATGGTAGCCGCATGCGAATGTCCACTTGAATCACTGAGTTCCGAACGAGTTCCGGCATCGCCATGCGCACCATCTCGGTACATGGTAGCCGCATGCGAATGTCCACTAGAGTTGGACGGAGCTGTGGTCAGGCGTTTTGAAGAGTCGCGGTGTCCAGATCGGTTTTTAACATCGCCATGCATACCACCACTGTGCATGGTAGACGCATGTGAACTTCTGCTTGAGAAGGACTGAAAATTCCGTGACAATTTCCGGTAGTAGGTATGATCCGATTGAATTAGATTGCTTAGGCTTGGTAGGTGCTTTCGTCTATCATGTTTGCCGTGTTGGGCCCGGCTTCGACTGCCTTTTCTTCTTTCGCGAACAACGCTGCAGCATCTAAAATTGAATTAATTAAATCTTTTGTAAGCGTATTTAGATCAATATTACGGTGTTACATTATTATTACCTAGAAGCTGCTGAAAATTGAAAAAATCCGTTTGTTAATCTTTATTCAAAAGTTTTTGAACAATTTATACTCTAAAGTAAAAAAAACAGGAATTATTTAACAGCGAAAATTCCTGAAAACACGAAAACTTTTTTTTTGCCTCAACGCAAACCTATCTGTCAGTTTCGCCTTTTCGCTTGCCAACAAAATGAGGGGCGCAACAAAGCTCATAATAGTTATCCACATATGATCAATTACGCCTTTTTGTTATTTTTAATTGTATGATAATAAAAAATAGTTTTTAAAAGATTTGGCGAAAATTTGTATTGCAATAGGGCGCTGGCTGTCCATTCCAATGAACAACTCAGTTTGTTTACATTTGTCAGTTTCGCCCCTTTGAAATGTTGGTGCCGATATATCAATTTGTTCTAGTTGACAGGCTTTCCCGAAAAAGAGGGTTTTTGCAAGCCAAACCTGAATCCAGTGTCATGGACAGGCTACGAGGCACTTATTAGATCATTTAGATTGAACTATATCTATTGATACTTTATCCGTCGCATTCTCGAAAATGACAATTTTCTCCTGCAAATCATCAGTCCCAGCCAGAAGAAACATGTTCCTGCCATATGGTGCATTTAATTTGCGTGTGGGGGGTTTTGGGATAAATCGATAGGGAATGTGGTTGATTAGATCCGATTTTTTGGGATTTGGGGGGTGGTTTTTTTTTTTTTTTTTTTTTTTTAAATTGTTTGTTTCCTTCGCCCCTTCCCTTTTTAAAAATTTTTTTTTTTTTTTTTTTTTTTTTTGGTGTTTTTTTGTTTTAATTTTTTCTTTTTTTTGTGTTATATCTTTTTGGGTTTTTTTTTTATAAATTTTTTTTGTGTTTTTTATTTTTATTTTTTTTTTTTGGGTACTCTGAGAAAAATTCTATCGTTATACCGACTATTAAATCATGGTCAGTATGACTATCGCATATAATGGTTACAATTACCATGAAAATGGTCGAATTCACCACGTTCATGGCATTCTTGACTATGATCATGGTAACAAGGACTATTCCGACATTATGGCAAATGTTATATCAACTATTTTTAATGGTCGTTTTGACCATGATCATTGTCGGTTCAAAATCACTATACTGCAATAGTCATCCTATCCCCCAATAATGGTAAAATTGACTATCAAATTTGTCTCTGTGTACTTTGAAGTCCTAATAGCATACTTCAGATTTACCGTGTAAAGCAATCACGGAAAATGTTCACATCGAATTCATTTTTGAACCTGCACACGCTAAGACTTTTTTACATAAAAAAGTGTTTTTTTTTTCCCTATATGGGGGAAACTGTGGTTATTTTTTTATTGGGGTATTGTTGTATTCAAAAAGGGGGTTCTTTTTTTTTTTTTTTTTTGGTTTTATTTTATTATTTTTAAATTATTTATTTTTTATTTTTTTTATTTAGAAAAAAAAAAAATGGGGGGGGGTGGGGAGAGGATGGGGGGGGGGCGGGAGTGTGGGGGAAAAAAATATTGAGGGGGCTTTTGTTTTTTTTTTTTTTTTTTTTTTTTTTTTCCCGACATTTTGCTACCGCATTCTGTATCGGTCGCTGCTCCACACGCTAAGATGAGAATACCTAAAGATCGTTAAAAAGTACCGATAATCGCTTAAAAGTGCACATACAATTACAATTAGGCGAAAACACAAATTACCTAATATTGGGTAATAGTATTGAAGGAAGATAAACATTAACTAATACCGATTTTTTATCGTTACTTTTTACTGAAAATCGGGTATTTTTCTGTAGTTTTATTTTACAGGATGCTTTAAAAAAGACATACAATTTAATAATTTATCCATTCGGATTAGTATTTCAAATTCTGCACTTGAGGAGAAACAAATGTTCAAATGTATTGCAGAAATATATTTTTTGCATTAAAAAAAATTATCAATAGAGTATGGTTGAATCCAAGTAAAGCTGAAGTGAGATTAAACATAGTAGTATCATAAACTAACTCTAAGACCAGTAGGTCCCGAACAAATACGATTTTTTTCTTGGCTCAGTCATTACTAGCACATCGGTCCCAAGCTCGGTCCCATGCTTAATAATACGCCCCTAATAATGAACTCACACGAACACACTCTCAAATATTCTGTCAAAGTAACACAGCAAATCAAAACAAAGGCGCAAATAACTAAAGTTAGGTGCTGGCTTCAAGGTGTACTTCGGACCAAGGGGTTCTACAACAGTTAACCAATTTCAAATCGCTAGTTGCATATTGATTGTTGGTAGTATCATAGACTAACTCTAAGACTAGTAGGTCCCGAACAAATACGATTTTTTTCTTGGCTCAGTCAGTACTAGCACATCGGTCCCAAGCTCGGTCCCAAGCTTAATAATACGCCCCTAATAATGAACTCACACGAACACACTCTCAAATATTCTGTCAAAATAACAAAGCAAATTAAAACAAAGGCGCAAGTATGTATAGTTAGGTGCTGGCTTCAAGGTGTACTTCGGGCCAAGGGGTTCTACATCAGTGAACCAATTTCAAATCGCTAGTTGCATATTGATTGTTGGTAGTATCTAAAACTGAAATCGGTAATAACTTTCTGGCTATTTTTCAAACTGTATGGAATTGGCCATTATCGACGATTTTCTGCTAGCTTTATCACCAATTACTTTGCTTAAACTGCTCGAAAAACCTTTTTTCAAGAGCATTATCTACGACGTTTAACCTCACTTTTGCATTACCTGGTTTCCTCCATTAAAGAAATCGTCTGCATTGACCCAACATTATGACACGTTCATAATTTCATTTTAACCCTTGAAATGGTAATTTCAACTGCGGTTTTTTTTGCGTGTAGTCATAATAGCGTAAATTGACATTACCGTGTGCGCCACTATCGCGTTGCTAAATTTGAGCGCCCGATGCTTTCCGATAGTCACGCAACAATTTTGCTACCGCTTTTAGTTGCGCCCGATACGGTTTGAAGTGATGGTGAGGGTGATCAAATATAGTTTAGTCGCGCACCGCTACGGATGCTCTAAGCTTCATTGGATCGAGTAGGATGGTTATCATTCCATCTTGCGATTCAACAGATTGAGGTCCATTACGAAAGTTGGAATTGCGTAGTAGAAGATGGAAGAACTGAAAAAAACATTTGGATTCGGATTCGTTCCGAAAGTTGAGCGGTGAGAAGGTTGTGGCAGAGTTGTGACCTTGGAATTGTACAGAGAATACACTACGATGAGAGGGAGTGGGAGGAATCACAACATCTTAAAAAGTAATGCCGTTCTTGTTTTTTAACCTGATTGGTTCAACCATTCGATCAATAATTGTTTTGATCAACTGTTAGTCATTTCTTTTTAATCACAACTCAGCAATATTTGTATTACTTGTTATGGAACAAACAATCAGCAGTTAGTCCAATTGCTATAGTAGTAGTATAATTGAAGCACAGAGAAATCCATATCCATATCCATATTTGCGCCTAATTTCAATATAAGGTTTTAGATTTACCTATATTTGCGTTAAATTTACTTTGAATTGGTTACCCATAAATAAGTAAACATTACCTATATTGTTAGTTAACCATGTGTACTCAAATATGGGTAAAGCGTCTTTACCCATAAAATGAGTATGTGCACTTTTCCGCGATTATGGGTAAAGTTTACTCATATTTAAGTAAACTGATCTTAGCGTGTGGTTTGCAATTAATGACGTCTATATAAGGTCTGCGGCAACGCACAGCTTGCTTGTTTAGGAAGCAAAAATAATGTAAACATTGCTGAGCCGACGAGTGATGACGTAACACTATTCAACTTTCCGTGGGCGTGAATAGGTTAAGATAAAAAAAAAAACGGCTCAAACGTTTATTATAAGTGCTGAATTGTGGAAATAATCATGATGCAAATGCCATATTTAGAGCAGAAGCATTTCCTCCCGACAAAATTGGTAATTTATAATAAATTTAACTGAGGTTATTGAATTTTTGACCCATTAACTTTCTTATCTCTTTCACTTGCTGGGACTTGACAATCGAGTAGCAATATAGCAATGACGTATATACAAGGTCCAGGCCACCAGGCAGTTTACTTGTGTTGGAAGCAAACATATAGTAAACATTGCTGGGCAAGCGAGCGCCGACCTCAAACTACCATAACATTCCATACTGTTAACTGATAGTTTGACATCACCATAAACAGCTGTACCGTGTAAAAAGATAAACATTGTTAGGAAACACACTATACACCACTAAACATTTCTACATCTCACGAAACCGTTACGCCTGGTGGCCCGGACCTTGTATAAACGTCATTGGCAATATAGAGCCATTTTTCCATCATCGATAGACTGGAATCGGTTGAAAAATTAAGTTTTATAGCGCACACAATACACGATCACGAATCACCAGTAAAAAACAATAGTATAACGTAGCACTTTCCGAGCTGCGGTGTGTGGTGGTATTAGAGTCATGAGCGAATTTAGCTCATTTCACTAATATTGTGGCTTCTGGGCCAGACCTTATAGAGACGTCATTGGGTTGGAACCAGTTCCAACTATATATAGACACTCAAGTACTCTGAGAAAAATTTCATCGTTGTACCGACAATTAAATCATGGTCAGGATGACTATCGCATATAATGGTTACAATAACCATGAAAATGGTCGAATTCACCACGTTCATGGCATTTTTGACTATGATCATGGTAACAAGGACTATTCCGACATTATGGCAAATGTTGGATCAACTATTTTTAATGGTCGTTTTAACCATGATCATAGTCGGTTCAAAATCACTATACTGCAATAGTCATCCTAACCCCCAATAATGGTAAAATTGACTATCAAATTCCTCTCTATGTAATAGACCGGCCAACGTGGCGCCATGTTGTATCCAAAACGAACATTTCCCATACGATTTGACAGTTGTTTTGGATACGTCAACTGTGCCAGACACGTTGGCCGGTCTATTACTTGAGTGTCTATACACTGATGTTTGACACAAAACAAGCCAACCCAATTCTGATACCTGATCCAGTTTGGGTTTGGATCAAAAACGAATTTTATATTAGAAACAAGAAATCTAGGGTATTTTTTCATTAGGTCGAATCTAACATTGAGAGACTTTCTTTGATTACTTTCTCTTTCAGTTATATTTCAATCACCTTTACGTTTTTCATTCTATTATTTGTAGAGTATGCTAGCCAGCACTGTTGTGTTTCGATCGGTTCTAAAGAACCACTTGAACATTTTATAATGGCGCTGTAATAAATGAAAGAGAGCGAGACAGGAGAGAATCTCACATTGTTAGATTCACCCTATTGAAAAAAGTTACTAGAAATAATAATATTTTGTTGTAGTTTTGGATCTTTTGGAATAAAAACAAAACAACAGTGGATGTATGGTTTGCTGAGATATTGTGTCCAGGATATAATGGTTATTGTCATTTTTGCCATTTCTACCGAAGTAATTTTGACAACTGCTTCAGTATGGGTGAAATGTCAGTTTTCCTTGGAGAATAATCGAACGTAAGATTATTCCACAAGGAAAAGTGACAGCTCCATTTAGATTACACGGGCAGGCATTACTTACTTTATGAAACCGTCCGTAGTTTTCCCTCCTTTTCAGCTGCAATACCAACAGCAAAAGCATTTCTTGACCATTACTTGTCCTATACTAATGCACACTACTTTTCAGCTGCATACTAGCCTATTATCTCATGTAAGCGCGTAGCCAGGATTTGAAAATTGTTAAAAGCCGGTTTTTTTACGATTGTTTGAAATTCTGAGAGACGATCGTCTTCTCATATAAACTGAATTGTAAATTCGGACTGCGAAACACACTGAAGTAAGCTGATTGAAATAACAAAGAGAGATCCGATTTACTGCTGTTGTTTGGTGGATTCAGATCACTCCCAAGTAACCATAAGCATTATATCATAACACTAATTCGACCGACTATCAGCAACGGTAATGCCATATTACATTTTTTCAACAACTGCCATGCTATGTAGCATTACGTTTACATTAAAAATGTGAGGATGCATTACTATATATCTAAAACAACTTTACATGAAATACGCATTCAATGATGCATTATTGCATTATCTCAATAAATGCTTCATTGCTAGTTAAAAGGTAGCATTGGTGCAGTATCATCTGGATGCCATTTTCGAACTTGACTTTGGAAATGAAAAACAAATGAGCTGGCTGCCTCTCAGATCCAGAATTGTCATCTTTATTCTTCTAAACTTTGAAATTTGCAGCAGCAGGTTTGGTTCTTCAAATTTCGGGAAAAAATATGGCTGTGAAGAACCACGGGTTAATTTTTTGTTTTTGTTGATTTTCAGAGGGCTTCTTTTCCAACGAGGAATCTTCATTCTCATATCGTTTTCTTTTTTGATCCCGTTAAAACCTGGTCCGGGTATCAAAATTATGTCAGCTTGTTGTGTAATGAACGTCGGTGTGTATACTTTCATTTGTAGCTCGTATCGGATTGAGGTTTGCGCTGATAAAAAGTTCGGGTATCGTTGTCTCTACGACGTGTTGCAATCAAAATCTAAAAATATCTGCATGATACATGTTTTTTTTTTCTAGAACGACAAAGTGAACAGAGTATGCTTCCTTAATTTTATGCAGTTGTTCTTCGTAACTCTATTGCTCTCTTAGGTCAGAGCGCTAACGCAACTGGCAATCAGAGTTCAGTCGTGAGAAATGTTGGTTCGAATCCCGATGGAAAGTGAAACACATTTATGAATATAATAAAATATATCCCTTAAATGATACGCGAAGATGCCATTTAATAATAGTATGAAATATAATATCCTATAATAAAGAATAACAATGAAAAGAACTAGACTCAATTCGAAATTTTAAACATTTTTGATGGTTTTTTTTTCAAAATATCCCAAGCTCTATGTATGCTTTCAAAAATGCAATGAAACATTTCAGAAGAAGCAGTAATTCAACTGCTGAAAAAGTAACTATGCCCTAAATATACATGTTCTAGGGTTTCAATAAAGCATGTGCGCTTGCTTTAATTAGACAGGAGTGGGGTCCTTTTCGACTTTAATTCTACTTTCATGGCGCATGAAAGATTAAACTGCTTTATACCATAAAAATAAATCGTAATATAATGCAAAATTGATGTATCTATATACCGCTTCATGGTTACTTAGGCTGATTTGAAACCAGCAAAGTTGAAGGCAAAACTCTAGAATTTCATAAGGTTCAAGTTATGAACGATGCTTTGGAATTTCATAAGGCTGACTTATGAATTCTGATATTCACAACGTTGTTCTTGAACGGTTTTAAGCTTTTCTGATTACAAGTGATGATATATACTGGTCGTCATGTCACTGGACCCATAACCTCAACGTTCAAGGTCGAATCCAGGTTGCTCCATATTTTTTCAACATCATAATATTTCATACGACAAATTTATGAAATTTATACTGATTTCTTATGACATACAATCACAATGCATCGAAATTTTATGTCTCTGAGTGTACGATTCGAAAGCACATTGATTGTTTGAAAACCCCGAATTAATCCACCTATGGTGAGTCTGAACCCTTCTTACACTTCATCAGATATTTAATATATTAAGTCTATAGAAAGAATCCTAACCTAACCGTAAATTATATCAATATGGATTCAAGATGAAAAATAAGTTCATGTTCGTTGAAAATTATACAGTTATAGTATTTACTACTTTGAGTAATTTTTGAATATGGTTATGGTTCAAAATAAAATAATACCACTCGCGCCAATCGATCCTGCTCTTATTTTATAGGCGCATAGTATCGAATCTAGTGCGCTTTATGGTGCATCTGATGCGCTTGAAGAAGGACCCTGACATCAAGAGCCCAACCTTCAAGACGATCGTTGAAAAGTCTCTGCGGTTGTGGTGAAGAGGCGATAGTAAGAGCTCTATCTCAGGAGACAATGATCGAGTGCAAGGTTCTTGACAAATCATAACAGAAGACGAGCTGAGGAGGGTGCAGAAAAGACACTGCGAACTTGGAGATCTGACACAATCCGGCTGAGGAAGGTGAGGCGTACGTTGGCATAGAGACGGTGGCGATAAGGAATTGGAGAGATGCTTTAAAGGCGTGGGTATTGGTCACCAGGCGAGGAACTCCGAAGGCCATAACACATCTTACCTGTGCAGGAAATGTGGGGAGAAGTTTGTTTTTGCAAGAGACTGCGCAAAGCAACATGAATTTGCCGATTATCGCTGGATTTATGACATTTTGTATACACAAGCTGAATGAAGGAGCTAGGCTTACATTACATCCAGTTACCCTATTGTTTTCGTTCTCGTAAATTTCCGGCATTTCCGGACATGTTCAAGGATGTTCTGCAGAAATGCCAGCGGCTGGATAGTCATGAAGAAAATGAAAATTTTTTTGGCTCAGGAAGTACTAACACACCGGTCCCAAGCTCGGTCCCAAGCTTAATGATTCGCCCCTACGGTCTTAGGTTTAACTCACACCAATACACTCTCAAATATTCTGTCAAAATAACATACACGCCCGTTTCATTTTACTCAATTTTTGATTACAATTGTATATTATCTCTTTTTTTTTTATAATATTTTTTTTATTTTTGTTAAAAAAAGATTTATTTAAAAGATACTTTTTATAAAAAAGAGGGAAATGGGGAGAAAAAAATATAAAAAAAAATCAAAAAAAAGGAGGGGAGGGGGGAGAAAGAGAAAAAAAAAAAAAAAAAGGGGGAAGAGGAAGGGAGGAGGGGTGGGGGGGGTAAAAAAGATTTAGGGTGGTGTGGGGGGGGGGGGGGGGGGGGGGGAGGGAGGGGGGGGGGGGGGGGGGAGAGGAGGGGGTGGGGGGGGGGGGGGGGAGGGGGAAGGGGGGGGGGGGGGAGAAAGGGGGGGGTGCACAGTGTTTGAAATCGCCGATTTTACGATCAAAACTAAATTACTTCTAAAATATTGGTTTTAGAGTTTTTATTTATTCTAAAAAGTTTTCAGATATCATAAGGCGCACATTGTGATATTAAAAATTTGGTGATTAATCTTCCTAGAAGTGAGATAAAAAACTTACTTTTCCAACAAATGTAGATAGAGACTTGATGTCTTCAGCAAAGTTGTAGAAAATGTTGATACAAACAACATTGCTGAAGACATAAAAGCTCTATGTATAAAGGTTATTGAGATATAAAATATTAATTATTCAATACCTCTAAAAACCAGTTTTTTAACATAACTTTTTTAGATAATTTTTTACGTATTTGTGATCTTCAACAAAGTTGTTTGAGACAATGAAATACACATTTTTGTCGAAGCAAGCAAGGCTCTATCTTAAAAAACATATTCACTATTATCAATTTTCTTGAAATTTTTGGTCAACTTTCACCATAAATTACTTCTTTCGGTGCAAAATTGTGCAACTGATTCACATGGCAGATTAAAGTTCTAACTTTTCACTATCGTTGGATGGGTGCAACATGTTTGGGCAAAAGTAGGCTGGGGTGGTTACATATTGATCAAATATCCATGATTATCAAATCTGGCTAATGAAAAATTACAAAATAAATCAATTTTTCAATTTGTTGTTTTTTTTTTTAGTGACACTTTACACCAGAAGGGTGCATTCGTGTCTAACGAAATTCTGATATTCACATATAATATTAATAATCCAATATTCGTTTCCCACTTCACTTCGTTCCGCCCTTCTCAACCCTTATTCATCAACTTATCTACTTATCCTTCTGTTCCTTCGCTGGTTTGCTCCAAATTTGTCCATTTTCCTGCTTCTTGCGATTGTTCTGCTTTTCTTATCTCTGTTATTTTTCCTTCTCTTTTGATTTTTCTCCTTCCACTTTTCTTCTTCTGTTTCGCTTTTCTTCTTCTTCAGTTGTGTTACGTTTCTCTCATTCATTTTGTCTTCTTCTATTTCACTCTTTATTTGGCTTTACATTGCTTCTTCCGTTGGGCTCCCTTCAGTTTCATCTGCATTTCATTTTTTCCTTCATCCGATTCGGTTTCCTTCTTCCATTGGTTTCGATACACTTCTTTTTCTGCTTCCATTTTTCTTCTTCTGCTAATCTTCTTCCAGTTTTTTTTCTTCGGTTTCTTTACGTCTTCAACTTCTTGTGCTGCTGCTCTTCCATTTCTCTTCTTCGACTTCTATTCGTCCACTTTGTTCGCTTCGCTTCCTCTTCAGTTGTGTAACGTTTCCCTCATTCACGTTGTCTTCTTCTATTTCATTTTTCTATTTCGCTTCTTTCCACTGCTTTGCTTCTTCCGTTGTGCCCCTTTCCATTTCTTCTGCTTTTTATTTTCTTCTCCATCCGCTTTGTTTATCTTCTTCCGCTGATTCCGTTACGTTTCGTTTTCTCCTTCCACTTTTCTTCATCTGCTTATCTTCTTCAATTTGTTTTTCTCCACCGCTTCTGTTTCCTTCGTCCATTGATTCCGATACGCTTCTTTTTTTCCTTCCACTTTTCTTCTTCTGCTTATCTTCTTCCATTTTTTCCCTTCTGTTTCTCTTCAATTTCTTGTGCTTCTGCTCTTCCATTTCTTTTCTTCGACATCTATTCGTCCACTTTGCCAGCTTCGCTTTGCTTCTTCATCGATTGTGTTTGTCCATAACTATAGACCGGGGGTATTTTGGGGGGGGACAAATTAGGAGGCCGGAAATAAGGGGAAAAAAGATGGAAGGAAGGGGTATTCAAATTTTTAGGGAAATCTGGGGTGTGGGTTGGAAAAAGGGCGACAGGTTGGTGTAAGTTAACCAAAAACTCTCTGGAGTAAATGCAAAAGGTTCCAGGTTATTATTGAAGATCATTAGATCTTTGTTCCGATCTAAATTTGTTCTAAAATATACTATATCTGGTTATAACTAGACATGGGAAGAAAAATAAGTTTTTTTTTCCTTTTAATTCCAACTAGCTTTGCTTATCTTGACAGATACGCGTATTTCGTCTACAATGTGCAGACTTCGTCAGTGTCGTGTACTAATAACTCGACTGGGTATTGCATGTAAATCCTAAAACATCAACTCCAGGGAGTTCTCAAATGGAAAATAACATCCATTTAGTTCAATATACATTTTTCCTCGGAACTTTAAACATCTGGAAATATGAACTAATTCCATAAGCTACAAACATATCTATGAGTATTATCCGTGGTATTATCTTCCTGCTAGCGTGCATAAGATTCTCATCCACGGGTCTATAGTTATGGACAATTTTTTGGTCCCGATCGGCCAACTCTCTGAAGAGGCTCAGGAGGCTAAAAACAAGGAATGGAAGAGGTAAATTTCTATTTAACTGAACAACAAAAAATCTATACCTATACATATAATAATTTGCCATTTTCAGATTTCGAGAACATCACACGCGAAAGTTCTCTAGACAAAGTGCGAATTTGGACCTGTTACACTGGTTGCTCTTATCATCGGATCCAATGGTAACTGAAGCTCGTGCATGGCCGAAAAAAGCTATTAATCCTCTATCGGCAGATGCCATATCCCTACTAGCTGATTCAGATACAACTTCAGATACATCAGATGACAACGAATAAAATGTTATAAGGAAAATAAAAATTAAGACTCTATTGATGTTTTTACTGTATTTCAGATAGGTACAAATCAGAATAAAACTTTGTTTGAAATAGCTTAAAAATATAATTAGTTATCTGCCTTTGCGTTATTCATAATATTAGTTTCATTAAAAAATTAGCCCCATCACTGTTCTCATTTTTATTATTTTTATTTTTTTTTTTTTTTTTTATTATTATTATTATTATTATTATTATTATTATTATTATTATTATTATTATTATTATTATTATTATTATTATTATTATTATTATTATTATTATTATTATTATTATTATTATTATTATTATTATTATTATT
The DNA here is from genome assembly GCA_024533555.2 of Aedes koreicus. Classification (NCBI taxonomy): domain Eukaryota; kingdom Metazoa; phylum Arthropoda; class Insecta; order Diptera; family Culicidae; genus Aedes; species Aedes koreicus. The sequence continues at coordinate 138,997 of JAHHFK020000509.1, forward strand.
ATTATTATTATTATTATTATTATTATTATTATTATTATTATTATTATTATTATTATTATTATTATTATTATTATTATTATTATTATTATTATTATTTTAAAACAGCGACGTGTTGTTTTATGAAACAAAATAGTATTTTGTAACCGAATATAGAATTGTAGAAGGATACAACATTGAAAAATTGATTTATTTTGTAATTTTTCATTAGCCAGATTTGATAATCATGGATATTTGATCAATATGTAACCACCCCAGCCTACTTTTGCCCAAACATGTTGCACCCATCCAACGATAGTGAAAAGTTAGAACTTTAATCTGCCATGTGAATCAGTTGCACAATTTTGCACCGAAAGAAGTAATTTATGGTGAAAGTTGACCAAAAATTTCAAGAAAATTGATAATAGTGAATATGTTTTTTAAGATAGAGCCTTGCTTGCTTCGACAAAAATGTGTATTTCATTGTCTCAAACAACTTTGTTGAAGATCACAAATACGTAAAAAATTATCTAAAAAAGTTATGTTAAAAAACTGGTTTTTAGAGGTATTGAATAATTAATATTTTATATTTCAATAACCTTTATACATAGAGCTTTTATGTCTTCAGCAATGTTGTTTGTATCAACATTTTCTACAACTTTGCTGAAGACATCAAGTCTCTATCTACATTTGTTGGAAAAGTAAGTTTTTTATCTCACTTCTAGGAAGATTAATCACCAAATTTTTAATATCACAATGTGCGCCTTATGATATCTGAAAACTTTTTAGAATAAATAAAAACTCTAAAACCAATATTTTAGAAGTAATTTAGTTTTGATCGTGAAATCGGCGATTTCAAACACTGTGCTTTTACTCTCATTCTGTAAGTTATACCTAATGTCGGAAGTAGTGCGCTGTATGGCGCATCTGATGCGCTATACAGCGCGCTACTTCCGACATTAGGTTCAACGTATGGATCGACTGTAAAATCAATTGTCGCTAGTCGATCAATTCGGTTTTCAACTGAAACGGTAATATTACTTTTACTCTCTTTAGCGTAAACTGAATATACGTCAAAATGTGCATACTTTTTACTCCTCTTAAAAATTGAAAAATGCATACTTTTTACTCCTTTTCAAAAGTAAAATATGCATACTTTTCACTCCTTTTGAAATGTAAAACATGCATACTTTTTACTCCTTTTGATAACTTAAAAGATGTGTACTTTTTACGCATTTCGAAAAATCAATATTGCTCGATTATTGCTTAAAATGGCTCAATTCCGTAATTCAGATTCGAAAATGAAAAAGTCATCAATAGATTACACAGCCATGTTTTTTAACTGAAAATAAAAAAATTATTAAAACTTGTCAATAGGTTTTACGCAGAAATTGTCTCACGCATTTTTTAGTCAAGAAGAAAATGAATATAGTTTTTGGCTCAGAAAGTACCAGCACATCGGTCACAAGCTCGGTCCCAATCTTAATGATTCGTCCATAAAAATGTATCCCGAATAGCTGCATTCGGCCTCAGGGCATGGGAGACCTGTTTTGTTTCATACAGTGTTAAACATTTGTAATTACTGACAATAGCAAATATTTAACTTACCTGTCAATTTAGGGAATGCGTCTGTATCCAACTTATTGGATAATTACTCCATTTTTTATACTGCGATAGTCGAAAACAATTCCGGAACTTAAACACTGCGCTTATCAAATAAATGCTTATTTGAAAATGGCGTCAGCATCAAGTCACGGGCAGAGTTAATTTTCTTTTCTCAGCGGTGCCTACTTTTTAAGCATTTTTCTGTCGCCGTTGACATTATTTGAAAAGGCGTAAAAAGTACTCTTCATACGTGTATAAAAACTAGTCATTTTTTGACGTATAAACTACACAGAGAGGAATTTGATAGTCAATTTTACCATTATTGGGGGTTAGGATGACTACTGCAGTATAGTAATTTTGAACCGACTATTATCATGGTCAAAACTACCATTAAAAATAGTTGATGCAACATTTTCCATAATGTCGGAATAGTCCTTGTTACCATGATCATAGTCAAAAATGCCATGAACGTGGTAAATTCGACCATTTTCATGGTTATTGAAACCATTATATACGATATTCATCCTGACCATGATTTAATTGTCGGTACAACGATGAAATTTTTCTCAGAGTATAATCTTGAAAATGTGCAAAATATAGTCATAAAATGAGTTTATCAGATTTACCGTGTAAGTGTGTAGCATTTGAAATTGGTTCACTGCACGGTAAATCTGGTATATGAATATGACTTTTAAATATTGTGGACTTTGGTTGGAGAATGGGAATAAAAGGGAAAAAAAAAAATAAAAAAAATAAAAAAAAAACTGATTTTAAATTTACTATGACAATATGCGTTCAAAATAACAGAATTTGTAGACAACTGAACCATATTATTGTAGATTTTACCATATGCCGATCCAAAATCGGAAGGTAGAATTGACTATATTTTATAGTTAAATTAACTATACCGATGTTAGCACAAAATACTACATATGCGGTAATTTTTACTTTGTGCACTACTGTCATTGATTTATTTTAATTATTCAATTCCAATTCTACTATGTTTATGGTTAAATTAAGCGCCATGCACCGACAAATCTCAGCTGACTACACCTTTCGTTTAAAATTACTACAACATAGTAATTCGCTGTTCAAAAATATCGCCTGACGTACGCCATTTTATTTAAATCAAATTCTTGTTGATTTCCATACCGTGTGGTCAATTTTTGATTTTCCAAGTCCATTCAAAATAAGTTCGCTGCAAACCGTGGAAAAAATTGAAGTTATTGAGCAAAATGCATTAGAAGATCCGGATAATATCGAAGGTAAGCGTAAAATAATGTTATAACTCGTTTTTAACAATACACTTCCATCTCTCACAGAGGAGGACCATAACCCGGATTTGCAACAGTTGATCGCACATTGGAATTTGTGCCCGGCTGTTTACGCTATTCTTGTCCGTAAGTAACCGAAAATATTATTATTTAAGAAAACCTCAATAAATTGTTCATAAAATGTGTAACAGAACATGGATTCTCGGTTGCATATCTCAAAGAGATGAGTGACAGATCATTGGACGACGTGTTCTCGGCAGCCAAGTGGACCGGCTATAAGTATGCACTGCGGCAGAAGTTAGTACTGTGGCCCGAAAGCGCATTGTTCTGATCGGCAAGTACTTCAAGCACCGACGTGAATCCTCTGGTAGCTACTCCGGTTGAGTTTCCAACAGCCACCTCTCATTTGAACCCTCTGAAGCATCGCCTACTATCAATTTCCGTGACAGTACAACTGTTAAACGACATTCTGTGTCGGAATGAGAAAGGGAAAATAGTTGTGAAGCATTTCCAAAAACACCAGTGTCTAGATGCTACGCACAGAAAATATTTGGCCCACACGGTTGTCGATTATTACATTGCCAACGATATGTACTTCACTCTAGCAGACATGGGAAAGTATGCTCAGTTGGTTGCCGAACGGTTTCCAACGGAACTAGCTGTACATTGATCATATAACACTAATAGGTAATATCAACATAATTACGCTGTTGATTTTTTGCAGGTCTTCTACTTCAATCCTAGAGACGCAGCAGCCGGCAAGAAACATCCATCTGTTTTGATCTACGATCGGTTCCATAACCGGAATAAAAAGCAATTTACTAAAAAATCTAAGTTTGAAACGGAAACGGAAAACGTCTACTGCCTGGCTAAATCTACTGCGCTCAATCTATCTGAAAACGGTAAATACTTTATTTCAATTTGAACTTCTTGGATTATTTTATTTCTTAACTTTTTTGCATTAAGACATAACAAAGTTATCAACACTGCGAAACTGGCTGCGCAATAACTTTGCTCCAGCAGAGGAGGTGCAATTGAAGTGGAGAGAATCGCTGCCTTTACGATTGCGCACTATTATCAAGGAAACTGATATTGAAAAATCAGGTGTGCTTTCCGAGTGGCTCAGAATACTGGATGAAACTGGATACCTAATGGTGAGTAGACCAAGCGGAAGTGTTCAAAAATGATGATTGCAACTCAGGGTATTTAGTACATCAAATTTCGACTCTTTTTTTTTTATTGGATTTTTATTTTTTTATTGTAACAAATTCTAAAACTTTTCACTTTATCATTAGAATGAGACGCCTCCACTTAGGAGGGTGATATGTATTTCAAACAGTTTGAATTTGTGTTTACGGATATAATTAGATGTTTTACTCGAGTGAGCAGGATACTGAAGCATGAGCAGCTACATGTGCTCTGATAGTATTTTATTTGTAAACATGGCCTAGAATCTGGATATCTAACTGAAGCAATTGATCCAGATGTTCTCGTTACAATTTTTCAATGCGTGTAATTGCAGATAGTGCTTCGCGACGTTCACATTTGCTTCCAGCGGGCAGTCTCGGATCGCAGCATTTTGTTTTATCGTCCTCGTTGCTACTGGTATCCGAAACGGACTTGTTATTTGTCTGTAGAGCTGACATTCATCGAAACCGGTCGTATGTACAAAGGGACATAGTTGTAATTCCCCAGATTCGAGATTGACTGATCCTGACTGATATTGTCCAATATCGAAGTCATCTAAAATCTGGGGTTGAAATTTGATTGAAACTCATAGAAAGAAGAGTTAACGTATAATGGACGATGCTATAACAGTAAACCAAATGAGACTAGCCCGAATAGTTAATAAATCATTTGGTGCAAGCAAATATTTATATCCCCATCTGATTGATCTGATAGGAACAGCCGAGAGAATAGCGTATAGTGGAGCAAAAGTTTTGGGAATGAGATATTCGGGCTAATGCTGTAAAATCGTCATCTCTCACCTGATCCGGTAGTAAATTGTTAGCATCGAACCACAGCTGCTGATCATGCATATTCCATGTGATGGGGGCAGTCGTTCCTTGGGGGTGGGGGGGGTTTTTTCCTTTTGTGGTTAGGTGGTTGTCCCCTGGAGGTCGAGCGCGGCGTGTTTTTTTGGTGTGTTTTTTGGGGGGGGGGTGTGGGGTGTGTGGGGGATAATGGTGGGGGGGGGGGTTTTTGGGTAAAACTCTTTGTACTTTTACTTGTTCAGACTCCCCCCGTGTGGTGTGTAGAAAAAATAAATATGTTTTGGGGGGGAGGGGGGTTTTGTGGGCGGGCGGGGGGTGGGTGTGTGAAGCAAAACAAACAAAAAAAAAAAAAAAAAAAGAATGTTTGGCATGTAAAAAATTGGAGGGGGCGTGAGTGAGAGTGATTTATTTTTTTTTTTTTTCTCACTCTCTCTCTTTGTGTCGAGATTTTCGGTTGCCACTCCAGGAGCCCGGACAAACTTGTTTGCCTGTTGAGGATCCATGGTAACAGTTGACTCCTTTTGATTCGATGGGAAACCACCACGCCGATTTCACCCAAGTCGGTTTCTGCACCTTGCAAACGAAGGGAAAACAAGGGTAACTCTCAACCCCTTGTTTTACCCACTCGCGCTAGCAAACTGTGACTAGTAATAAACCAACTGTCGGATCGCTGCCGCAACACCGTACTTGAAGCACTTGATTTCTGCACACACGCCGAATTGCTGTCCCCTGCTTTCCTTTGTCCGTGGTAGATTTTTTTTACTTCTGTTTCGGATTAGCCTCCGATCGATTCAACTTTCGTTGATGGAATGAGCTTCACTGCGCGATGTGGTTCTATTTATATCCACCGTTGTAGGCTGTCAACCAATCATTGTGGTTCACGATTGAGGGGAAATCTGAACTGTTTGTTGTTGAAACATGATTTCATTGGTTGCTGCGTTTGTCATTGATAAAATTGAACGCAAAGTATTGCAATTCTATCCTGGCGTTCCTCGATTTCTTTTCACTTTCACAAGAAACATGATTATTTATTTACCTTTTTTATTTATTTATTTATTTTTATTGTTTCCATTAGTACCTCTACAATACCCTTGTCCTCTACTCTCTATTATATGAAATATCAGATTTATTTATTATATATATTTAATAGCATCTATTATTTTTATATTGTGTTTGTTTGTTGCTGAACTGTTTCATTAGTTCACATGAGTGGCGAGTTTGATTCCATAATAATTCGGGAACTTGAGCTTCTTGAACTGTAAAAACTGAATTGATCATATATATCATAATAAAGTCTATTTTTTTTTTTTTTTTTTTATTTACCTTTCTATTCAAAAATGCTGTATAAAACCATATCTTTAAACCTATTTGGTTTCTTTAGACATCTTTTGGGACGATCAGCTAACTCTTCGCAAATATCTGAATCATCCTTAAACTCGATTTCAGGACCATTTTCACGGTTTTGTTCTTCTACTGAATTTGATATCTTTTCCCCAGATTCTTCGTCATCAGCAGAATCTTTATTTTCTATGACATGTTCCGGAACTTTCTTAACATCCTGAGCGTTACGAGAGTACTGAATTCCTCGTTCACTACGGATAACTACTTTAGCTCCGTCTCGGGCAATAATTGTGAATTTTTCTGCCGAGAATGTAGGGTCCGATTTTCGCTGTTTTTGCATGGCTACTAACACCTTATCTCCTACCTTGATGTTTGAATCCTTAGCTCCCCTATATTGGTCGGCGTATTTCTTACTTTGAAGCTTAGATATTGCATCTTTTTCTTTAATATCAGTGCGATCCAACGGTTCTGAAGATTTTGTATCCCAAAGGCAAGGAAAAGTTCCGCGGAACTTCCACCCTACTAATAATTCAAACGGTGTAACTCCCAGCCGTGACAACGGTCGAATTTTGTTGTGTGTATGCACATACTTTTCCAATGCGGTTTTCCAATTAACTTTATCCAATTTGGCAGCAGCAAGAGCCTTTTTGATGCCTATATTCTGCCTTTCCACGGCTCCATTCGATTGTGCACTCAAGGGAATGGACTTTCGTATTTTAATGCCTCGGTCTTCCCATATTTTAACAAAGTTATCGCTCTGAAAGGGTGGCCCATTATCACTTTGAATTGCCAAAGGATAACCCCATACTTCGAATATTTTGCTCAGAGCAGCGTTGGTTGATTTTGCATCTGTGTTTGCCATTTCGATAACTTGGATGTACCTAGAATAGGTATCAATTACTACCAAAAATTCTCCGTAGCCGAAATCTTTGTCCGTGAAGAAATCAATTTGCAAAATTTCCCACGGACCTTGTGGAAGCTCTCTACTTGTGAGTGGAAGTGGCGAATTTTTCTTTGAAAGCCTCAGACATGTCTCACAGTTATCGACATATTTCTGAACCACTTTACTCATTGCAGGCCACCAGAAATGGTTTCGCAGAATTCTTTTCATTGATGCCGCACCTATGTGGCCTTGGTGTGCTAATTCAATTGCCTTAGAACGCAAATTCAACGGTAATATCACTCGATCTTCTTTGAATATTAAGGATCCCATCAGCCGCAAATACTTTGCATGACATTCGAAATTTCGCAACTTTGAGCTCCATGTACCTGATAGTATCGATTCCCGAATTTCAATCTGTTCTTTGTCAATTTCTGCTTCTAACTCAATTTCATTCCAGTTCATTTCCATATTTCCAACATCCAGTTTGAATAGTAAATGGTCTTCCGATGAGTCGTCAAATGATTTGGCTGGACTTCTTTCGACTACCAATCTAGAAAGAGTGTCTGCTATGTTCATATCTCCTGGAACGCACTCAACGGTAAAATCATATGGTTGCAGCCTAAGTGCCCATGCCTCTGCTCGTGAAATAGCCTTTTTACCGATTCGGTGCAGTCCTCCAAAGATGAACTCATTCGATTTTGCATCTGATCTTATCTTGAAAGTTGTGCTCAACAGATAATTGGAGAATCTTTCTACACCCCAAACCATGGCAAGGGCCTCCTTTTGCGTATGTGGGTATTTCATTTCTGCCGACGATAATGCTTTTGAAGCGCAAGCAATGACTCTTGGATTAGATTTTTCATCGAATTGTACTAGAACAGCTCCTAAGCCATGAGGTGAAGCATCTACATAGAGCTCGGTTTCATCAGTCTGACTGTAATATCCCAAGGTCTTGATCTTTGACCAAGCACTGCACCGTAAGTAATCAAACTCTAGATCTAATTCTTTAGACCAGTAAAATTTGTCTGCTCTTGCTAATTCTCTTAACCGCCACGTTTTGTCTGCACGATTGGGGATGAATCGATCGATGTAGTTGATTAATCCTAGAAAACTTCTGACTTCATTTTGATTTTCTGGCCTACGGAATTGTTGAATTGACTTTATTTTTTTCATGCTCAATACTCCATCCACCGGAAGACAAGTTAAATCCCAAAAATGTAACTTCTTGTTTATTAAATGAGCATTTATTTTCATTGATCTTGACGTTATGGTCTTCTAGTCGTTTCAAAACTTCTTTAAGATTCTTGTCATGCTCGTCTTTTGTTTTCCGAATACGAGTATGTCGTCCAAGTAATTTACCGTACCCTCACATCCAGAAAGAATTATGGACTGCATAACCTCTTGAAAAATGTCTGGTGCATTGCATAGACCGAATGGCAATCGACGACACCGATACAATGAATCACCTGAGAAAAAGTTGGTCAAATGTCGACATCGTTCGTCAAGTACGATGTGAAAAAATGCATTCTTTAGATCAATGGTTGAGAACCAGTTTGCCCCGTGCAACTCCATTATGATAGATTCAAATGTTGGCATCCTGAATGGGGTCCTGTGCACGCATTTGTTCGGGCCTCTTAAGTCAATTACCAAGCGAATGTCGTTTTTACCTTTTGGTACGACTAGTAGCGAAGAACAGAACGATTTGTCCATGTTTTCTGTGACTGGTTCAATGATTCCGGATAATAAAAGCTCATTTAGTTTCTGACGAACTAAACTCTTAAATGCTGGTGGAATATGTGTGTACACATTTCGGGCGGGTGGAATCTCGGTATTGTAATGTAACAGTACTGGTGGAATGTTGAACCTTGGAAACTCTTCAGGGGCCTGAGTTGTTACCGTGGCAATTTCGCATTGCCAGACATTTCCAAAATCACCAACTGTGACTCTTAAGCCAATATCCAGTAGACTATACCGGGCTGCCGTGCTAAAGCTCAATAACGATCTCGTTTCTTCGACAACGTAAAATTTTTCAAGGTAAACAGGCCTGTCTTTAGAAACGTATAATTTAGCTGAGAATGTTGCGATTACTTTGATTTCCACTTGTGAAGCATATGCGCGCAAAGACTTATCGGATGAATAACGTAAATTAAGCAGTTTGTTCTTAGAAGAGTTGCATCTGATTATTTTGTCCCATGTTGCCTTTGCGATGGTATTGACTTGAGCTCCAGAATCAATGAAAAAAATGACACGTGTACCCGCAACATGCGCCCTCGGTCGGAAAATCTTTTTGATCTACACAACTAGCTGCAGGAGAATATTCAATTATTGATTGCCTTGGCATCTGGAAGAATATAGCTATGAGAGAAAATCGATCTATATTTCCGTCATAAGCTATCTTATCTCACTTACTATAGTTGTGATAATTGCCTATTAACCACATCCGATAAGTTAAAAGAACTATAAATACAGTATTTAGCTGTTTTTTTATTGTTATTATTATTATTAATTAATTATAGTTATTATTAATTTTAACAATTATCAAGATTCAGTTAATTTTGTTTTGATGTACAGAAATACAAATTAATTTCATATAATAGTAAGATAAGGTAGCTTAGTTATTCTGCATTCGTGTTGTCTAGTACCTGTTCAACGAGTTCTTCGCCATTTTGAGTAATCGCAGCAATTTTAGGTTTTGGTTCTTCTTCTTCCTCTGATCCATCATTGGGACGCTTCTGTCCAACTCCTAGACGAGACATAACAGTGCAACTGCGAGCTAGGCGTCCACGACGGTTACAATTGTGACACACTTTGTCCAAACTAGGACAAACGCATGGATTGTGGTATATGCTAGCGCATCTCCAACAAGCGTTCCGTTGTGACCCTTGCGTGCGCGATTGTCCTTGCCGAAACGTTCCTCTTCCTTGATGCACATTTCTTGGTCTTGATACCATACCACGACGAAATTGAAATCTTGGCGCTGCAGCCTGCGAAACTACCGCTATTGTCGATGTTTGTTTATTCAGCTTTTGATATTCCTCTTCATGGAACAACTCCATTTCACGGTCGCGGACCATTGCGATCAGGCTGTTCATGTCACCCTGATTCACCCAGTTTCTGTGGGCTAGAATTCGAACACGGCTATCAGTGGTCCCTCTGACGATAGTACGTACGACAGCTTCCATCTCTTCATCGTTTTTATAATCGCACAGTTTTGCTGCTGCTGCTACTCGTCGTACAAACGATATGTTGGATTCTCCGTTCAACTGAATTGTGTTCATAAGCTTGCCACGCTGGCCGATTATGTATGTTCTGGATCCGAAGTATTGATCTAAACGAGCGATTGCATTGGAGAATGGTTTGGTAGACTCATCCGGCATGTCCGTAGTGGTGGAAGTTCCCTGCATAACCTCCACTAATTTTGTGCCAGCCTTGATCTTGAAAATATCCATCTTTGCTTGCTCGTCAGTTGCGTGAACTAGATTGAATGACGCAACCAGAATTTCCTTCCAGTGCTCGTAGGCCTTCTTATCCACATCTGTTTCCCCATCCGACGGCTTACATTCGGGGATGTTCAGTGACCCAAGGGACATATTGTTTATTGTAGCCAGCAATGACTCGTTTTCTGACGCACCGTGTTTGTTTACAGCAACCGAATTAGTGTTGTTAGCTTGCAAAGCGTAAACCAAATGCTCCTTTTCGGATCTCATGATAGCCAGTTCGTTTCTCATTGCAGACAGTTCCTCCAAAAGCTTAAGCTTTGAGCTCGAACGTTTCGATTTCCTATGAGTATACAAGATATACATTCTCAGTTACTCTGTCTCGACTATCAGAGGTAGTTTCATAATAATTTTCACAATTTTGCATGCACCCTCTGTCTCGACAATCAGAGGTCATGATAGGTTTTAGAAACTCTGCCTTAGCTATCAGAGTTTATAATTAATCACTGGATACTGTCTCGACTACAGATCCATCAATTTCATTGAGAAAAAAAAATTAACAAAACCTACCGTTTGGGAGATGGAGTTCCAGTACCAGCTGCGCCATTGTCGAGATTTTCGGTTGCCACTCCAGGAGCCCGGACAAACTTGTTTGCCTGTTGAGGATCCATGGTAACAGTTGACTCCTTTTGATTCGATGGGAAACCACCACGCCGATTTCACCCAAGTCGGTTTCTGCACCTTGCAAACGAAGGGAAAACAAGGGTAACTCTCAACCCCTTGTTTTACCCACTCGCGCTAGCAAACTGTGACTAGTAATAAACCAACTGTCGGATCGCTGCCGCAACACCGTACTTGAAGCGCTTGATTTCTGCACACACGCCGAATTGCTGTCCCCTGTTTTCCTTTGTCCGTGGTATATTTTTTTTACTTCTGTTTCGGATTAGCCTCCGATCGATTCAACTTTCGTTGATGGAATGAGCTTCACTGCGCGATGTGGTTCTATTTATATCCACCGTTGTAGGCTGTCAACCAATCATTGTGGTTCACGATTGAGGGGAAATCTGAACTGTTTGTTGTTGAAACATGATTTCATTGGTTGCTGCGTTTGTCATTGATAAAATTGAACGCAAAGTATTGCAATTCTATCCTGGCGTTCCTCGATTTCTTTTCGCTTTCACAAGAAACATGATTAATTATTTACCTTTTTATTTATTTATTTATTTTTATTGTTTCCATTAATACCTCTACACTCTTCTCTCTGGTTTATATTCACCACCGTGTTTGCATGCGGGTAGAGCGCGTGAGTGGAAAAAATTGGTTTTTATTCACCCAACACTCGATCGCTCTAGAGTGAGAAGCAGAGCTCTCGAATTCACTGCAGCGAATGCAGATAAACTCACTGGCGCGTGCGCCCCAGTGTGCTCACTGGCGTGGGCTCTTCTGCTAATATACAGCAGTGATTGCAAATTCGCTTTGACGCTACATAACAAAGGAAGAAAAATTATGTTTCTTTACGTTTTTGTAGTTGTGCTTTAGGTTCCTGTTCGAAGATAAAACTACATAATATTCACAACTGGAGAATTATATATTTTATTCGATACCTGATATAAAACTATTTTACCATCACTGGGTGGCGATGGACGTGGAAATTAATTCCACGAATAGCACGAAGGTGGGGGCCTAAACTATGATGGTCAAGTATCTGTATTATGTAGTTGCTTAGTTATGCACATAATAACGTTGCCGAGATATTTTGAAGTTGTTTAAATATTGACACATTGTCGACCCAAACGACGATACAAAATAAAATGTACTTGATCGTACTTGCATCAGGTACTCTGAATTCGAACATCACAGAAACATATTTCAAGGAAATAATCAATAATTCTTCTTCTTCGCAATTCCTTTATTTAAGAGTCCACTAAAATATGGTTAGTCAGGCATACGTTATTTCCCATGTACAGTAGGACCTCTTTTTACGTGCTCGTTATTATTCATTTACTCGGTCTTAAACATATATGTTTATACAAACAATACAAAAATATGTTTATACAAACTAAAACTTGAGCGGCTGAGATTAGAATTAAAATTTTAGAAAGTTAATAAACAATTAACGGCAGAGGGACAAAGAGTCAGCGCGTAAAAAGAGGTTTTACTGTATTAGCTATAGAAAAAATGCGGACAAGGGGGGGGGGGGGGTTGTTTTGGTGTAAGGTAATATTTGAATGAGCCCTAAGTGTTAAGTGCTATACTGTGCAGTGTCTCTGCAAAGTCTTATCTGGGTCACCGTTCAGTGTCAGTATATGTGAGCCAATCATCCCAGGGAATAGATTCACTTCTCTATGATGTGTTTATTGCAGTGATTTTGATTGAAAGCTCATTTTGAAATTTAAAAAAACTATATATTTCTCGGGGTTTTTTTCATTAGGACGAATTCAGAGATTCTCTCCAGTCTCGCTCTCTTTCATTAATAACAGTGCCGTTATAAAACTTTCGAGGGATCCTTTAGTACAGATCGAAACACAACAGTGCTGGCTAGCATACACTACACAGAGTAGAATGATAAACGGAAAGGTGATTAGAATTTGAATGAAAGAGAAAGAAATCAAAGAGAGGCTCTCAATGTAAGATTCGCCCTATGAAAAAAAAAAACAGATTTGACATACTATTCTTTCGATTATGTAAAACTCAATGAAAGATGCTGGTAATATTTAGATTTTTTTGAAGTTATTTTTAAGGTTTATGGGATAATCCAATCTTATATAGATTTTGCATTTACACTGATAGGCAAAATAAAGTGCCCACCTTTTTTTTTTTCAACTTCTCTTATTTACTTGGTTCAAATTAAAGTAAACACAGTTAAGTTTATTTTTCTTATTTTATTTTTTATATTTTTTTTAAGTTTCACTTATGGAATACTGAAAAAAAGGAGTTTTACTTACAGAAAAAAAAAATCAATTTGTTTCTCAACACAAAAAAAACAGTGAAAAATTAAAGTACCCACTTCAAAAATCGATATGTTTTCGATAAGTTTCCATTGGAAGACCCCTCGATTGTTTATGTTTTGATATTTTGACATTGAAGCGTTTTGAAGCCAGTATGTAAGAAAATTTTATTGTACGCTCTTGAGATATTATTTGGTGGCTCTGAAAAGGGCCGTTTGGTTTTATGAAGTCAGAACAAATCGGCACTAGATTAAATGGCGCACAAACCCAATGAAATATTAATTTAATTCTTATAAAAACAACTCTCTGAACTGGATTGGTTGTCCTCAAAAGGACAGATTATTTGTGGATTGCTCCAACAAGTTGGATAAAATTTTCCCGACGGCTCTCCCTCCATGGAGGCGTTTTTGCAGTTGCAGCGAACGAATCGGCACCATGGTATTAGGCACACAAACCAAACGAAATAAAAGTTTAATTCTTGTACAAACAACTCTTTCAATTAAATTGGTTGTCCTCAAAAGGACCTGCCAAAAAGACCAAGTCTTTCTTCCGGTCTTGTCGGATCTAACCGCTGGAATGGCCTCCACAAAGCCCGGACCTCAATCCCATCGAGAATTTGTGGGCAATTCTCGATGCCAGGGTTGACAAAACTAATAAAAATAACTATTTTGAAGCCCTGGAGCGCGCCTGGGAAGAGCTAGATCCACAGCACCTAAAGAACCTGGTCGAGAGCATGTCGAAGCGCCTGCAGGAGTTCCTGAAGGCCAAAAGAGGACACATCAATTATTGAAATGCTTTTATTTTACTTTAATTTATGTTTTCTGTAGCCTAAATGAAGTGGGCACTTTATTTTGTCACTGTTTTTTTTTTCAACACAAATTGATTTTTTTTTCTTTAAATTTAACTCCTTTTTTTCAGTATTCCATAAGTGAAACTTAAAAAGAATATAAAAAATAAGATAATAAAAAAAAATACAGTGTGTTTACTTTAATTTGAACCAAGTAAATGAGAAAAAATGAAAAACGATGAGGTGGGCACTTTATTTTGCCTATCAGTGTAGTTTAGAATTGAACATATTTCTGTACTAACTTGGAACTTATATATATTTAAAGTCATTAACTATTACTACTATTATTGTTATTGACATTAATTATCACACATGCACGAGAAATCTTGTCATGTAATTTTTTTTCTCCTACCCATTCATAATCTTTGAGTACTATTGCAATTAATCTGGTCTGATTTGATATTTCTTTTTCGGATAATCAATGGCATGTTTTGACTGCAGAGTTATAATATTTACCGACAAGGAAGATGTTAATAATATAGTCTTAAAACATGTTATTGCTCAAAAGTCGGAACAAAGCATAAGATAACAAATAAAAAAACACTAACACCAACTTATTTATATTGTAGGGATTTGACATTTAGTATTTTATTATATAAAAAAAGATAAAAAAAGAAGGAATACAATTGTTCTACATAAATAACAACAGCATTTTTAAAACTAAAAAAAATCATTACGCTTCAAGCAAAGTAAGAGCAAAAGTTTGGAAAATCACAAATTATACTGAAAGTATAGTTCGTCAAACAAGTCACCGTTTGCCTTAACGAATAAAATCGTCGATAATGAGAGAGGACCAAGCTTCATACGAGATTTCGTTAGTCCGTTGAAAGTTCGTTCCACTGAAACCTGCGTACATGGCAACTGAGAAACTGTTAGGGCAATCTCCACCAATTCTTTATCGTTCCATTTTCTTGATTCCCAGTATTGGATGACATCAGTGTCCAGAGATGCGGACATTTCCAATGGCAGTTTCCGAACACGTTTTTCCATGTCTCCATGTTCTGAAGACTTGTACTGACGATTACCTGTGAGAAGTTTTTCAACTCTTGAAAAACTGCTTGCACTTGTAGAAGGTATTTGTGTAGCGTTCTCAGTACTTCGCGAATTCCCTCTCACTATACAAAGAGATTTCCGGGTGGTATTCAAATGCCGTTTAAAAAAAAATTTAAAAAAAAATTTTAAAATTTGTGGGGGAAAAAAAAAATTTTATCGCCTTTTTTTTTTATTTTTTTTTTTTTGTTTTTGTTTGGTGGGGGTAATAAAAAAATATTTTTTTTTTTTTTTTTTTTTTTTGTTTTTTTTTTTTTATTTTGTGTTTTTTTTTTGGCGGTGGTTTTTTTTTTTTTTTTTTTTTTTTTTTTTTTTTATTTGTTCGGCCGGAGTGTAGTAAAAAAATTTTTTTGTATTTTAAAATAAAAAAAAAAAAATATTTTTTTTTTTTTTTTTTTAAAAAAAAAAAATATTTTATATTTTTTTTTTTTTTTTTTTTTTTTTTTTTTTTTTTTTTTTTTTTTTCATCTCACTTCGTTCAGCGAAAGAAGAAAGTCCGTTCGATCCAGCGCTCCGTTGTTTTGGAAGATTTTTCGAGTGCGATCCTTGGAAATAATTAGTTTTTTTTCTCTAAATCTATTCACTTCAGTGAAAGGAGTGAAAGTGAGTTTTTTTTTCTAAGAAGGCAGTGTGGTTTTCCAGTGAAATAAGAAAATCAAGCAGTGCTTGCTGGCGAATTATCGTCCCGCTCATTTTCGCTTCATCTCCGCGTGGTGACGCTAACCAGCGATACACCACTACATCGCCAACGGTCATCCGACATCGTCGAGCGAGTGCACCCGAAGGCGATCGGATACACCCGTGCACCCACGCAGCGCACCGCTCCCCGCTGCCCGCATAGAAGTGCGACGTTCAGGCATACGGTGCGTCAGCAGCAGTAGCAGCAGCAGCAGCAACAGATCAGTAATATTAGTTAAGTTTGTTTTCCTCTGTCTCTCATCCCACTAGAGTTTAGCGTTAATTTGTGTGTGTTCCTGTTTTGTGTTTGTGTGTGATTTAAATTTTTGGGGGAGTCCAACGCTCCCACCAGTAAGGCAAATCGTGCATGTTGAAGAGGTTTCTTCGACATGGACGGTTTGGCTGAAAAAGTGCCTCTGCCACCTGATGATGGGGAGGCACAAACAAAATTCCGACCGCGATCGTATCCAATTGACTCGGTCGGTCCATGGGTTGTCTACTTTCAGCCCAAAAAGAAACCTTTGAATGTGTACCAAATTACTACTGATTTGACGAAGCGATTCTCAGCCGTGACAGAGATCACGAAAGTTAAATTTAATAAACTCCGTGTTGTCGTCTCTAACCTGAAGCAGGCTAATGAGATTGCTTCCTCCCAGCATTTTACACTGGAATATAGAGTTTATATTCCAGCTCGTGATGTGGAGATTGTAGGAGTGGTCACAGAGGCGAGTCTGTGCACTGAAATTTTGGAGAAGCGGGCGGTTGGCCGATTCAATAACCCTCTGCTCCCCCCAGTTCAGATACTGGAAGTAATAAAATTAGTTAAAATGTCGCACAGCGAGGGTAAGAAAAAAGTTACCCCCACAGACTCGTTTCGGGTGACCTTTTCTGGCTCTGCCCTTCCTCACTACTTAGAACTGGACAAACTTCGGCTACCTGTGCGGTTATTTGTACCCCGGGTAATGATCTGCCAAAACTGCCAGCAGATGGGGCATACAGCCTCCCATTGCGGCAATAAAGCACGCTGCTCAACTTGCGGGGAGAAACATGAGGCTGGTCCTTGTGCAGATAACACACTAAAATGCGTTTTCTGCAAGGGAACTCCTCCCCATGCTCTCTCGTCATGTCCGGCGTACAAACAACGCGGGGAAAAATTGGAACGTTCTCTGAAACAACGTTCAAGGCAATCTTTTGCAGAAATGCTTAAGAAAGCCTCGCCACCCGATGTTAATACAAATCCTTTTGCTCCTCTGTCAGATGACGAGTCTGATTCGGACTTGCTTGAGGAGGGGACATCTTTCAGTTTTCCGGAAGGTGCTTCGCGGAAGCGAAGACGCATCCGAGCAGGGAAAGTAGCTGAACAGAAGCCCCAAATCCACATGCCCAATTCAAAGAGCAGTGTAAAGAAGGATAATCCGAATCCTCCTGGTTTTCGAAGTGCCAACTACACACAGGATTTCCCATCTCTCCCGGGGACATCCAAAACCCCTGATGCCCCGATTTTAAGAACAGAAGTCCCCTCTTCATCTGGGCTGTTCTCATTTGATGATATTGTGGAAGGTATTTTCAAGTACCTCGAAATGTCTGACCCTCTTAAAAGCATTGTTATGGCAATGCTTCCCACTGTGAAAACTTTTTTGAAGAAATTAACATTAAAGTGGCCCCTCCTTGCAGCTATCATTTCCTTCGATGGATAATTTGCCAAAAGAGGTCGGGGATTTGATCACTGTTCTGCAGTGGAATTGTCGAAGTCTTATTCCTAAATTGGAATCATTTAAATTTTTAGCTCACAATATCAGTTGTGATGCATTTGCTCTTTGTGAAACATGGCTTTCACCCGAAATCGATCTTCCGATTCACGACTTCAACATTATTCGGCTTGATCGTGAGGATTCACGTGGAGGAGGAGTACTTTTGGGGATCAAAAAGTGCTACTCCTTCTATAGAGTGAATTTTCCTCCAATTCCAGGTATTGAAGTTGTCGCATGTCAGGCTGTTATTAAAAATAAAAGCCTTTGCATTGCTTCCGTTTATCTTCCTCCTAGAGCCTCAATAAACCAAAAACAACTTTCAGATATTTGTTCGGTTCTTCCTGCTCCGCGGTTGATCATGGGAGATTTTAACTCTCACGGTACAGGCTGGGGAGAACTGTTCGATGACAACCGGTCTTCTTTGATATATGACCTCTGTGACAACTTCAATATGACCGTTCTCAACAATGGAGAAATTACACGCTTGGCTGGTCCATCCTCACTTGGCAGTAGGTTAGACCTTACACTTTGCTCGAATTCATTATCGTTGGACTGCACGTGGAATGTGATCCAGGATCCCCATGGTAGTGATCATTTGCCTATTAAAATTTCGGTTGCCACCGGGCTCACTCCGGCGGAATCCATCAACGTCACGTATGATCTAACTCGTAATATCGATTGGACAAGGTTCAAGACAGCAATAGATGAAGCCGTAACAACGGTAGAAGGGCTTCCACCGCTGGAGGAATATAACTTCCTCTCCAACCTGATTTTGGAAAGCGCGCTACAAGCTCAAACTCGACCAGTTCCAGGAACGTCATTTCGCAGGAAACCTCCTTCCCCATGGTGGGATCCGCAATGCACCGAGGTTTACCGCAAAAAGTCCGACGCGTTCAAAGTTTTTCGTAGCCGTGGAACACCTGAGCACTTCGAAAGGTACACGGCTCTCGAACGAGAATTTAAGAGCCTCATCAAGGCCAAGAAACGCGGTTACTGGCGACAATTCGTGGACGGACTATCGCGTGAAACGTCGATGAATACCCTTTGGAATACGGCACGAAGATTGCGTAACAGAATTACGAACAACGAGAACGAGGAGTATTCGGACCAATGGATCCTCAAGTTCGCGCGAAAAGTTTGTCCAGATTCTGTGCCTGCACAAATGTTTCCTCGCGAAACCACGAATTCGATAGATGAGATCAGCCAACCTTTTTCAATGGTAGAACTCTCTCTCGCACTCCTTTCGTGTGGCAATACGGCTCCAGGGGCTGATAGAATCAAGTTCAACTTGCTTAAGAACCTTCCAGACGTCGCTAAGAGGCGCATGTTGCACTTGTTTAATCAGTTTCTGGCTCTCAACATTGTACCGGATGACTGGAGACGGGTGAGAGTTATTGCCATTCAAAAACCTGGTAAACCCGCGTCAGACCACAACTCCTATCGACCCATCGCGATGTTATCTTGTATTCGAAAGTTGTTGGAGAAAATGATCCTTTTCCGTCTGGACAATTGGGTTGAGACGAACAACCTGCTTTCAGATACTCAGTATGGTTTCCGTAGGGGTAAGGGAACGAACGACTGCCTCGCGTTGCTTTCCACAGAGATTCAGTTAGCTTTTGCTAAAAAAGAGCAAATGGCTTCTGTATTCTTGGATATCAAGGGGGCTTTTGATTCAGTATCTGTTGAAGTTCTCTCAGATAAACTCCACGCTTGTGGTTTTTCACCATTAATGAACAATTTTTTATACAATTTGCTGTCAGAGAAACATATGAGCTTTTCTCATGGAAACTCTACAGCTTCTCGATTTAGCTACATGGGTCTCCCCCAGGGATCATGTTTAAGCCCCCTTTTGTATAATTTTTATGTCAAAGACATTGACGGTTGTCTGAGTGAGAATTGTACGTTGAGACAACTTGCAGATGACGGCGTAGTGTCTGTCACTGGACCCAATGGGGTCGATCTGCAAGGACCCTTACAGGATACCTTAGACAATTTGTCTACTTGGGCTCTAGAGCTAGGTATCGAATTCTCTACGGAGAAAACTGAGTTGGTTGTTTTTTCTAAGAAGCATAACCCTGCACAACCGAAGCTTCAAATTTTGGGTACACCGATAACTCATTCTATGTCATTTAAATATCTTGGGGTCTGGTTCGATTCAAAGTGCACCTGGAGATCCCACATTGAGTATCTGAAGCGAAAATGCCAGCAAAGGGTCAACTTTCTCTGCACAATTACCGGGACCTGGTGGGGAGCTCATCCACAAGATCTTCTAACGTTGTACCGGACAACGATTTTGTCGGTTATGGAATACGGTAGTTTTTGTTTTCAGTCAGCGGCTCGGTCGCACTTCATTAAACTGGAACGTATTCAGTATCGGTGTCTTCGTATCGCGTTAGGTTGTATGCACTCGACTCATACCATGAGTCTTGAAGTGCTGGCTGGCATGTTGCCACTCTCGGATCGGTTTTCAGAATTATCTCTCCGGCTCCTCACCAGGTGTGAAGTTATGAACCCCCAGGTGATCGAAAATTTTGAGAAGCTCCTTGAGTTGAATCCTCAAACCCGCTTCATGACTTTGTACCATTTGTACATAACACAGGATGTCAGCCCTTCGCTGAATATTCCCAATCGCGTTTGCTTCTCCGACTTCGGAAATTCGGTTCATTTTGATTTATCCATGAAGCAGGAGCTTCGTGGAATCCCAGAGCATCATCGTCCTATGATTGCTCCGGTGATATTTGCTGCAAAGTTTGGCCTAGTTGATTCCGCCAAAACGTTTTTCACTGACGGGTCTTTGATAAAGGACTCCGCTGGCTTTGGTGTATACAATGAAAATTATAGCGTCGCTCGTAAACTTCAAGCACCTTGTTCTGTTTTTGTCGCGGAATTGGCAGCAATTCATTTTTCTTTAGAGACTGTTGCCTCTTTTACACCGGATCAATACTTCATTATCACGGATAGTCTTAGTTCTATAGAGGCTATTCGCTCCTTGAGGCCGGTAAAGCACACCTCTTATTTTCTTATGAAAATACGAGGTCTTCTAAGTGCTTTATCTTCACGTTCTTTTATTATCACCTTTGTGTGGGTCCCTTCTCATTGTTCGATTACTGACAATGAGAAAGCGGACTCGCTTGCAAGGGTGGGCGCTATGGAAGGCGATATTTATGACCGACAAATCGCCTTCAACGAATTTTTCTATATTTTTCGTCAGATATCACTCGATAGCTGGCAGTATAAATGGAGTAAAGGAGATTTGGGGCGATGGCTACATTCTATCACTCCTAAGGTGTCTAAAAAATGTTGGTTCAGGGGATTGGATGTGGGTCGAGACTTCATTCGTGTCATGTCTCGCCTCATGTCCAATCATTATTCTTTAAACGCTCATTTGTTCCGTGTTGGGCTGGGAGATAGCAATCTCTGTGAATGTGGACAAGGTTACCAGGACGCAGATCACGTAATTTGGTATTGTGCTGAGCATCGTGGAGTCAGATCTGAGCTTTATGATTCCCTTCGGGCTCGAGGTAGACAACCCAATGTACCGATTCGAGACATTTTGGCTGCACGCGATCTGGAATTTATGAAACTCATTTATGTGTTTTTGACTAACATTAGCCTTAGATTGTAGTTTGATTAACTTACTTGTTTAGGTTAAATTTGTGAGGATTGTGTGCATCGGTGTGTGATTGTGGTTGTGTGTTTGAGTGTTGTGTGTGTGTGTGAGTGAGTGATTTTTTTTTTTTTTTTAAATTTAAAACGCTCAATAAAAAATTGTAATTTGAAATTCTAGATTTAAGAAAACCATTGTTCCTTTTGCTTTGTTTAAAATTTCCACCGCAATTTTCCCATCCATAAAATTGTAATTCCTATTAACCTCGAGACGGCCGCGAGTAATCGGTTCCACCCCCTTAACCTTAGTTCTAAGATAACTGATGTATATAAACATGAAAACTTGGCTCTGTAAAGTTGATTCGATTGAGCCTGTACAAATAAATGAATTCATAAAAAAAAAAAACGGCAGAGCGTTGATCGAACGAATCGTGTTACCGTAGTCAAAAAGTATTCGTTGTAATCTTTTCGAAGATTGGCTGGCAGAAGTTCTTGAATGAAAGCTTTTTGTTGCTCGATGCAGTTTACCATCAATGGTGATGATCCTGATCGCGTATCGCCGTCCAGCGTAGGCATATTCTTCGTTTTGTCCCTTTTAAAGGAATTTACATATGGTTGACATCGCAATTTTTTTACCAGTGTTCTGACTTTGGCTAGAAAGCTTGACACAGTCTTCTGTTTGAAAACGTCATACACTGATAACTGAATATCATGAGCAGCACATCGAACTCCTGTCAAATTCGGTTGATCAATGATAGGTAGTTCATCTTCGGGAATTTGAGCATAGGTCTGATTTGCTTCTTATGAGAAACCAAGCATTTCAAACTCTTCATCTTCGTCATCAAAATTGATCTGCGATTCCCTTTAAGTTAAAACACGATTGTTATTTAAGAGCATTTATAGCTAAAGCATACGTGTGTAAAAACTCGCAATAGCGGAGCTACTTTCTGCATCTGCGTGGACTCTTAGCAACTTCTAACTCATAATCTCAAAATTAACTAAATTATAACTCGATTACCCTAGTGAACAGAAACTAAAAGCACTATTGGTTAAATAACTTTTGCGTCATTCTACGTAACTAAACACCTAACCATACATAAAGGATCTTTTGTATGTGTTTCATGGAAATGAATCACACAAATTGAGTCTTAATTATAAATTTTAAGAACCTTCCTCCCTCGAGAAACGTGAGCTTATTCATTTTGTTATATACATACATACACATCATTACGCACATCAATTTATAAGTACACGTATACTCAATCAAAGTTGAGAATTGTTGGAAGTTATCCACTTTGAAAGCATCATAACATATCATTCACTTCTCTACGGCAATGGACACATGGAAAATAGTTATTTAAGCAATGTGTTCTAGAAATTTCATAAAAGATGAATTTACTGAATTAAATTGTACAAGTAAACCTCGAGTACACAGGGTAAGCGTTGCTAAAATTTTGGTATTTTTTCACACGTTCACAAAACCAGTGGAGTGTGTGGGTGGAGGGTAAATGTTGTGATGTATTGATGAAAGCAATACGATACTGGTATCCCCCGAATAGTGCGCTTTGTAGTGCCGTCTACTCCCCTGCAATTTCTTAGCTAGATCTGTTTTTTTTCACGTACGTAGGGTCAAACATATACTCATCACGTACATAAAATCAGATTCATTAGATGAAAAATAAACGAGAATTTGCGGTGGGTGGACCCACTGCGCTATTGGGGAGATGCCTGTAGTTAAACAAGAATAGCTTACTTGGTATTTTCATTTTCGGTTTCGAAATCATCAGCTTCATCGTTCTAGTTCTCAAAAGTATCCTTTTCCTCTTCTGGTATGTCATTTACCTCCGACCCGTTAAGTGTTATCATTTGAGCATTTCTCATTAATTTTGTAGC
The DNA here is from genome assembly GCA_024533555.2 of Aedes koreicus. NCBI lineage: Eukaryota > Metazoa > Arthropoda > Insecta > Diptera > Culicidae > Aedes > Aedes koreicus. Next base: position 162,280 of record JAHHFK020000509.1, read on the forward strand.
TTTTAAAAAGTTGCTTCCGTTGTCCGTTGTAATGGAGTAAACATTACGCATATTAACTTTAAATATATCAAGCACCTTAATTATTTCCGCGAAAATGTTCTCTGCTGTATTCCTGTCCATGCTTTCGACCATCGCAAGTGTCACTACAATCATTTTACCTTTCGATACAAACTGGGCATTGATACTTAAAACTGAACGACCTTTTCTTGAAGCAAGATCAGCTTTCACACAGATTAATTTTCCTTGCATTTGGTCACTTATATGTGCAACCATACGAGCCTCAACCGCACCGACATAACGCATGATATTCTTTCGAGACACACAACTCAACTTCAGAGCCTTTTCCAGGGGCTGCAAAACATTGCTCACACATTCCTTCGAAAAAAACAGCTTCGGAACATTCAACTCTGTTAACCATCGCACGATTGATGTAATGTATACGTTTTTGTCCATATGCAAAGTAATTTTCTCCGGTTTTCCTGGATAATCACCTCCAACGACAAGTTCGTCACTATTTGCGACACAGATGTTTTTCTCTTCCGCCACTTGCCTATGCTTCAGGATCAAATGCCGGGTCAAGTTGTGGAGGGTTTCACACTTAAAAGGTTTCCCATCTTCGCCACACAAAGTACACATCGACACTGAGATTTCCTTCCCATCGCTTAGCCGTATTTTTTTCTTATCAAATAGTTCACGCACGATTTCGTCCCGCTTCCTTTTTTCGGACATTTTCAAAAAATTCCGCCGACGTTTTCACATTCACACCAGCGAATCACAGAAAGAGCACTGGGGCGTCTTCGCACAAGTGCACGCGGCAGCGATCGCTGGCGAGAGCTCTTGGGCGAAGACCGACGAGAGCGCGTGAGAGCGGTCGCTTAAAAGCGAGAGTGATTCACTCACTCCAAGCCATCCCAGCGCAGGCGCACACTTTCCCTATGTCTATTTACCACCGAATGAAAGAGCACTTTAATTTATCTGTGGTGAGTTATGGTTGTATCCTCTGTGAAGGTACAAATCTCACGCGCCGGCGTAAAGTTAGTGCGAAATGCCATCTCTGTTGTCGTATCTTTCATTCGGATTATTCGCCTCCATTTTTCTTTCGCGTCTAATTCCACTTTTGAAAAACACGTCTACTTCCTACAACGTTAGCGGAGTGAATGTTGAATCATGGCGCTATGTGTTTTTGACTCTTTCCGGTATTCCAGTGTATGTGTGTCGTTCAGCCTAGCAAGGAGACATAGGTCTGTGCTACCTAGGTAGCAAAGCAGGAATGAAATCCAGTCAGGTAAGGGGCTTCGCACATATACTAAGTTACTCAATATCTTTTTGTGTAATTCCTTCATCTTTACACATTTACTTTCATTAGGTATGAAATATAGTCATACAGATAAAATACAAAAAATGTAGCTACTCATTTTACGTTTGTTTATTACGATATTTAAACATCTACTCTTAGCAGGGTTGAGATCTAGCCATACAAATAAAACACAAACATATGTATTTGCTTATTTATGTTTGTTTATTACGAAATCAATTTTTCTCTTACATATATCCTCATAGCCACTACATTACCCTTCTTGTCTACTCTAACTGAAAACCACGTAAATGAATTTGTCATCAAATCTTGAAGGTTTTTGTATATTCTCCCTTTGTCGAAGGTTTCTCCTATTAGACGTATCGACCGTATAGTCTCGGACCGAATCTTGCTCCAAAATAACATTACTGTCACCATCGATATTCACGTCAGTTTCCAAAGTTGCGTCAGCACTATTGTTGTCCTCAGGAGCTATCTTCATGTCACTAACGTTCCGGGTGTACTGAATGCCATTTCTGCTCATAACAACCACTTTAGCCCCATGTCTAGTGACAACAGTATACTTTTCCGCAGAAAATGTTGGATCCACTTTGCTTCTCTTCTGTTGCAAAAGTAAAACTATGTCACCAACCTTGATGTTGGATTCTTTAGCGCCACGTTTTTTATCTGCATATGTCTTACTCATTAACTTGGCCTCAGCATCGCGTTCCCTGATATCATCTTTGTCTATTTCATCTCTGCTGTTATTCCATAGACTAGGAAAAGTTCCACGGAACTTCCAGCCGACCATCAGCTCAAAAGGGGTTACTCGCAACCTTGAATGGGGAATTAGGGTATTATGGTTATGCACGTAACGTTGCAGTGCCAATCTCCAGTTAACTCCGTCAATTTTAGATGACGCAACTGCTTTTATGATTCCCTGGTTCTGTCTTTCCACCAATCCATTGGATTGAGGACAGAGAGGAATGGCCTTTCGAATTCGCACACCTTTATTCTCCCAGAATGTAATAAAGGAAGAACTCTGAAAAGGTGGACCATTATCGCTCTGGATGATTTTCGGACATCCCCAGGTTTTGAACACTTCACATAAAGCCACATTTGTACTATCAACGTCCGTGTGTTTCATTTGTACAACAGATAGGTACCGAGAATATGTGTCCACAATTACCAAAAACTCACCGGTGCCAAATGAAGGAATCGCTAGAAAATCAATTTGGACTATTTCCCATGGTCCATCTGGTAATTCTCTGCTCGACAAAGGAACAGGTGGGTTTTTCCTCGACAGCATCATGCATGTTTTACAATTCTTCATAAATGTTTCGACATCGGATGCCATACCAGGCCACCAGAAAAACTCACGCATAATCCTCTTCATTGCTGTAACTCCAATATGACCACCATGAGCCAATTGCATCGCTTTCTGTCGTAGTTTCAACGGAAGAATTGTTTTGTCATCTTTGAGAACGAGTGTACCAAGAACGTGAATGTTCTCTTTTTGAATCTCATATCTGTGTAGTTCTGAAGGCCAGTATTTATGCAAAACCGCAGCGCGAATCTGATTAAGCTCATGATCGTCTTCCGAATCCTTCTCTATTTCCGCCCATGTCAAATCCATACATCCCATGTCCAACGCATAGAGGAAATGGTTCTCGTTATTTTCGTCAAATGGTATCGCCGGCTGCGTTTCATGAATCAAACGTGACAGGGCATCCGCCACATTTAGATCACCTGGGACTCTTTCGATGACATAATCATAGGGCTGCAACCGCAGAGCCCAAGCCTCTGCTCGTGAAACCGCTCTTTTCCCTAATCGATGATTGGAGTTGAAGATGTACTCATTAGCTTCAGCATCTGTACGAATAACAAACGACCTGCTCAGTAAATAATACGAAAACCGCTCTACTCCCCAAACAACGGCAAGGGCTTCTTTGTGCGAATGAGGATACTTCTGCTCCGTAGAAGTTAGTGATTTTGATGCACAAGCGATTATTCTTGGTACTCCTTGTTCATTATACTGAACAAGAACTGCTCCAAGTCCAATCGGTGAAGCATCTACGAACAATTCGGTTCTGTCTGTTGTACTGTAATACCCTAGCCTATCGATAGTTTTCAACGCCATGCTTCTAAGATGGTTGAATTCGTTATCCTCTTCTTGGGTCCAGTAAAATTTATCTGCATTGGCTAATCGACGAAGTCGCTCCGTTTTATCCGCACGATGAATTATGAATCTGTCAGCAAAGGTCACCAAACCCAAAAAACTTTTAACCTCTGAACAGTTGGCTGGCTGTCTGAACTTTTCCACTGCGCTTATTTTCTCGTTCTCGATCTTCCATCCATCAGCGGTCAAGACGAAACCCAAAAATTTAACCGAACGGCTGCTGAAGACACACTTGGATTCGTTCAGCTTCACATTGTGTTGCCGGAGACAAGCTAATACAGTCTCCAAATTTGCATCATGTTCCTCCTTGGTTCGTCCATGTATAAGAATGTCATCTAAATAATTTTTCACCCCTTTGCAGCCTCCTAATATTTGCCTTTGCAAAATTTCTTGGAATAGATCAGGGGCATTACATAGTCCGAACGGTAGCCTTACGAACCTGAACATTCCAAACTCTGTGAAAAAATTAGTCAGATGCCGTGAGTCCTTGTCTAGTTCAACATGGTAAAAAGCGTTGGACAAGTCAATGGTTGAAAACCAGGTTGATCCATTGAGCTCCGCCAAAATTTTTTCCAATGTGGGCATTGCAAATGGAGTCCTGAATATATATCGGTTTGGACCCCTTAAATCAATGACCAATCTGATGTCCTCTTTGCCTTTGGGCACCACCAGCATCGAAGAACAGAACGATGTGTCCATGTCGTCAGTCACATTTTCGATGATTTCAGCCTCAACCAGTTGTTGCAGTCTGTGTTTAACCACAGGCTTGACAGCCTGAGGAATGTTCATAAACACGTTCCTGCAAGGGGGCACATTCTTGTCGTAACTAATTCTAACTGGAGGTACATTAAATTTCGGGAAAGGTTCCTTCTTAACCAACGTAGCTATACTAGCTGGATACACGTTCAATCTATCTGTCAATACTGCTGTATCAATCGGTACTTTGAGACCCAACATTAGAATACAATATCTATTTGCGGTAGCTCTGCTCAACAAGGACCTTACTTCTTTCACCACATAAAACTTTTCAAGCATCACAGGTCTATCGATTGACACGTACAAATATGCTTCAAATGTTGCTGATACGGAAATACTGCCGATTGTTGCGTATGCTCGCAAGGGACAGTCTGACCCATCTTTCAAGTTGTAAACATTTTCCTTATACTTCTCGTTGGAAATTAGTTCTTGAAACATACCTTCCGTGAATGTGTTGACCTGAGCACCTGAGTCAATCAAAAATTCGCACCTCATACCAGCTACCTCGCAAAGAATGATGCCATCTTCAAAAGCTCCTGTATCCTTACCGAAGGATGCTACCACGAGCGAGTTCTCCTTCATAAGATTCTGCGAAAACAATACATACAAACGAGTTACATCCAAATCCATGGCCATAATAGAACATTGACACGTTTCATTTGTATTTTAATAACTTAAATTTATCATTTACACACTTCTTGAATAATCCACATAGTTTATTTTATTTCTCTCAAAATAATTTTACTTATGAAAACTCGTAACACATTCCATCAACACACTACTATTAAACATGTTGTTATTATCGTTAACATAGACTACTGACTATGCTTGAGATACTATGAATCAAGTTGAAAAATAAAGTCGCCTCACATCTTGCGATCTTTTCTTGTTTTCTGTTTTGACGTTTTGTCTACATCTTCAACGTCTTCCGCGAAAATAAAATAAAAACCTCTGAAATTCATCAAGATTAAATCTCTAAGATCAAATTTACGTATTACGATTGTCGTTACTGTACTCGATTAAAAATAATATTAGGAGTTCAAAATCAATGGTAAATAAGAAATTATATAGAAAATAACGTGTCATCTGTTCTCAATTGCCTTATTTAGGCTCACTTACTTCATCTTCACATTGCAGATCGCTTCCTGAGATTTCAAGGGCAGCAATATTCTTAATATCAACTGGCTCGATTTTTGACGACGACGGGAAAGCACTTGCCTGCTTGCATGCCCCATGATAATGGCCTACACGGCGGCAGTTTCTGCAAACTTTATCTCTCGCTTGACAGTCCGAAAAACTTTGAAAGGAACTTAAGCATCTGTCACATCTTTCACCAGGTAAAACATTTGAAACTTTCGGCTGATTACGACGGGCAGTGAAACCACCTCTAGCGGGATGCCTGAATCCTGGACGTGTAAAGTTTCTGCCTGTAACAACTCGTCGATTCCCGTATCCATCACGAAACCCGCGTGTCGGAAAAGGTTGCCTTGATTGCACAGTCTGTCGATACGATGTGCTCACCTGCGCGATTGTTCCTTGTTCCGTTTTTCCATGCTTTAGCAAGTGAAACTCCTCGTTAAGTCGAACAGCCTCAATTTCTCTAACTTTGTCAATTGATCGGTGAAAGTGCCTGAACGGTTGAGCATCTTGAGAGCAGCTACACGCACTTGCTTGCTTCTAGCATGTTCAGCAACCGTAGCGACAATCTCCTCAAAGTCTTTTCCGTCTCCAAAATCACAAAGACGGGCTGTCGCTCCAACCCGTGTGATGAAATTCAAATCCGTTTCTTCCGCCTTTTGTGTCATCATTGCCAACTTCCGACGCTGAAGCATAACATCGGAACCAGAGCCAAAGTATGATTTTAGCCTGTACAACGCGTTCGAAAAAGGGTTAACTCCTGCATCCGGAGCGTCGTGATCGGATTTAGTATTGCGAAAAATCTCGAGCAGTCGGGTCCCAGCTTTCACTTTGAATACCATGAATTTCGTACTTTCGTCCTGAATTCCTGCCAAAGCCATAGAATCGACAAGCAAATCTTTCCACATTTCGTATGTATGTCTGTGGATTTCCTCTCCATCTTCCAATGGTTTACATTCGGGGACGTTAACTGAAGAAACTGACAACTGATTCATTGAGGAAGCAAATCGCGTGCATTCTAGTGCCGATAAAAGTTCTGCACGACGTGTACTTGAAAGCCCTGCTCCTTCGTCAAAATCGCTGCTTGTTTCAGATCCAGTCGGTTTGTTTCCAACGTTTGCTTCGGAAGCTGTCCCTCTAACATCGCTTCTAACTCTTTGCAGCTGCTCGGGCAACGATGACATACCATGGGTTCCATCCTTGTCCAGATCTTCCTCAAGCCAAGACAATTTATGTGCCCTCATGGCCTTGCCGTCAAGTAATCTCTTCTTGGCTTTGGGCTTTTGAGCATTTTTCTTACGTTTCATGGTTGACGACCTATAAAGATTAAAATAAGCACTATTTTATTCATCTATCCAACTTTCTTTGGAATATTCCTATTCTCTCAGAGAATAAATTTAATTTTGTTTTTAAATGACATAACTTTGCACTATTATGCCATATATTTTTGAAATTACCATCATAATATAACTATTTTGAAATCAGTTATATACTTATGATAATGTTTTCCAAAATAGGCTCTGAACAATTTTCTTGACATCTTATATAAGTGTGCACATGCCACGTATGTGCACAAAGTATATCCAAAAATTTGGCATCCTTTCAATGGTAGTTTTACACTTCCGCCCATTCATCGGAGAACATTAACTTCCTACGGTAACTATTCACCGATCAGTGGAAGTAGCATAGCTTGCCATCCTTCCAATGGTAGCTTTTTACTCTCGCCCATTCGTCGGAGTAGCATAGCTTTCCATCCTTTCGATGGTAGCTCTTTACTCTCGCCCATTCGTCGGAGTAGCATAGCTTTCCATCCTTCCGATGATAGCTCTTTACCCTCGCCCATTCGTCGGAGTAGCATAGTTTTCCATCCCTTGATGTTAGCTATTTACTGTCGCTCACTCTTCAGAGAAGACATTTTTCTCTTTTTTTGAAATTCTCAATTATTGTGAGTGAATATTTTTGTTTTGTTTTCTTGCAATGAAAAAGCATTTAATTGCGCACTTCCCAGGGCAGCAACCATTGTCAATATTCCCATTAATATCCCTGTTTTACACGTACCCCGTCAATATTACCAATTTTTCCTTCCCACAAAATATTTATGTGCGTAGGATATAAAAGCTGATATATCTTGACATGCTATAGGTCAAAAGCATTTCTATTAAGCTATTTTCCAGAACACTCACTGCTATAACTATCCAATGGCAGCCATTTTCATCATTATTTTATCATCTCCTACCCCGCAATATGTACGGACCACTTCACAAAATAATTTTCTACTAATGAAAGCAAAAATGAAGCTTTCCAAATTGTTGGATTTTATTTTCGTTCTACAATTAAGTCACTATATCATTAAGTAAGAAACTCTTCACTACATTACGGGTGCACATCGAGAAGCCATTTTTTTAAATTGCAGTTTTATTAATGATTCACTTCGATACCGGGGAAAGCAGTAATCAATAAAATTTCCCTTCAATGATAGTAATCAATAAAAGTATGGTTTGTAGCATCACATTATATTTACCTTGTTGGAGTCTCGGCTGCGCCATTGTCGTATCTTTCATTCGGATTATTCGCCTCCATTTTTCTTTCGCGTCTAATTCCACTTTTGAAAAACACGTCTACTTCCTACAACGTTAGCGGAGTGAATGTTGAATCATGGCGCTATGTGTTCTTGACTCTTTCCGGTATTCCAGTGTATGTGTGTCGTTCAGCCTAGCAAGGAGACATAGGTCTGTGCTACCTAGGTAGCAAAGCAGGAATGAAATCCAGTCAGGTAAGGGGCTTCGCACATATACTAAGTTACTCAATATCTTTTTGTGTAATTCCTTCATCTTTACACATTTACTTTCATTAGGTATGAAATATAGTCATACAGATAAAATACAAAAAATGTAGCTACTCATTTTACGTTTGTTTATTACGATATTTAAACATCTACTCTTAGCAGGGTTGAGATCTAGCCATACAAATAAAACACAAACATATGTATTTGCTTATTTATGTTTGTTTATTACGAAATCAATTTTTCTCTTACATATATCCTCATAGCCACTACAAAATCGTCGCTTCAATACAATCGAGGATTAGTAACTTCTCCACCGCAGTCGAATTCTTAGTACTTCCCAAGGTCACCATCGATCTGCCATCTGCTTCTTTCGACGTTTCTGGTTGGAATATCCCTCCAAATGTGCAACTCGCAGACCCACTCTTCCATGAAGCACACCCGGTCGACATTATTATCGGTGCTGAAGTCTTCGTTGATCTGTTCAAGGTTTCTGGACGCATTCAACTCGGTGAATCACTACCAACGTTGGTGAACTCCGTTTTTGGCTGGATAGTTTCCGGTAAGACTTTACACGCCAGCTCAAAGCATCCAATTGTAGCAAACATCGCAACCACAGCCGATGTTCATCAGCTCATCGAGAAATTCTGGAACATTGAAGAAGACAACAACATTCCCAGCTACTCAGTGGAAGAAGCCGCTTGTGAAAAGCATTTCCAGCGCAACGCGAAGCGCAATGCTGACGGAAGGTACATCGTTCGTTTGCCTTTAAGAAAAAACGTAATTGACCAACTTGGAAACAACCGGCGCTCAGCCGTTCGCCGCTTTCACTTGCTAGAAAATCGGCTTGGAAACGATCCGAGCCTTAGTCATCAGTATTCTGCATTTATTGAGGAATATCATACCTTGGGGCACATGAGGCAGGTCTTTGATCACCCATCCCCACCGTCTCCGTGTTATCACATGCCTCATCACGCTGTCATACGAGATGATAGCACCACAACAAAGTTGCGAGTAGTGTTCGACGCGTCATGTAAGACACCTGAAGGGCCATCTCTCAATGACGCACTACTAGTAGGGCCTACAGTCCAGCAAGACATTCGATCGATCATCATGCGCTCGAGAATTCGCCCTGTTATGATCATCGCCGACGCTAAACAAATGTATCGGCAAGTTCTCGTCGACAAACGTGATACTCCGCTCCAACGAATTATCTAGAGGCAGTCTCCAGATCAGCCACTGAACACATACGAACTATTAACGGTTACTTACGGCACGGCAAGTGCATCTTTCTTTGCTACTCGTGTTCTACTGCAATTAGCAAATGATGAGTAAGACCATATTCCTGAGGCCACCGAGGTTCTACGGAAGGATTTCCACGTAGACGATCAACTCTCGGGCGCAAAAAGCGTCCAAGAAGCTACACAGCTCCGCCAACAACTTGATGCACTCCTCTTGAAAGGTGGATTCCAACTCCGCAAATGGGCCTCCAACGAAGAAGATGTTTTGAAGGATGTTCCCCCAGACAATCGAGCTTTGCAAACATCCGTGGATTTAGATCGCAACCAAAGTATTAAATCACTCGGTTTGCATTGGAACCGGCAACGGATATTCTTAAATATCAAATACAGCTTCCAAATGACTTGTACGGAACGTCTCTCACCAAATGCATAGCATTATCTCAAATTGCACGCCTTTTCGACCCTCTTGGCCTTCTTGGTCCTGTAGTTATTACCGCAAAAATATTTATGCAGGCTCTTTGGACTCTCAAGGACAACAATGGCAAGATTTAGAGTTGGTATGAAGAGCTCCCACAGTCAATGAGCGAACGGTGGCATGCATACATGTCTGAACTTCCACTGTTAAACCATCTGCGAATAGGAAGATACATCCTTTCATCGAAACCAGCATTCGTTCAGTATCATTATTTTTCGGACGCATCAAAGCATGCATATGGCGCGTGCTGTTATATTCGGTCAGCAGACACCTCCGGGTCGTTCAAAGTAGCCCTCCTTACTGCCAAGTCTAGAGTCAGCCCTCTCAAGCAGAGGAGTATCCCGCGGCTAGAACTTTGTGGAGCACTGCTTGCAGCCGTTTTGCATCAGAAGGTCTCCCAGTCACTCGAACTTCCTGGCGCTACCTTCTTCTGGGTGGATTCTACGACCGTGCTCAGCTGGCTACAGGCAACACCATGATCATGGACAACATTCGTTGCAAATCGTGTGTCCAAAATTCAGCTTGCAACTCAAAACTGTTCCTGGTATCATATTGCCGGTCAGGAAAATCCAGCTGACATCTTGTCACGGGGAATTACAGCAGATAATCTCAACGATAATCACCTTTGGTGGCAAGGACCGGCATGGCTACAGCAGAATCAAACATCATGGCCAATAGCACAGCAAGATGTAGAACAAAATGAGGAATCACTGTCAGAAACCACAAAGCGATCAATACTCGGCTATCAGGCATCAAATGAACCAACATTCATCGACCAGTTCGTAGAAAAATTTTCCGATTACGAACGGATGCTGCGTGTCACAGCGTTCTGTCTTCGATTCATCCAGTGCAGCCGTCGCAAACGTGCAAGTGATCACGAAATGACTTACATCACAGTACAGGAAAAAAATCGCAGCAGAAGCAACACTTATTCGGCTGATTCAGCAACAAGTCTATCCGGAAGAGTGGAAGCAGCTGGTTACTTCAAAACCCATTTCATCAAAATCTAGTCTGAGGCACACCCGGTCGACATTATTATCGGTGCTGGAGTCTTCTTTGATCTGTTCAAGGTTTCTGGACGCATTCAACTCCTTAATTTATTGTTTTAATAATATAGTTGCATGAGCGCACATTTCATAGCAGCCATATTGCTACCTCTGACCTCTGCTTACCTAGTGTAAGTTTAAGCATAATATATTATAATTTGTAAAACAGATTATCAACGAGTTATTCTCTCTGCAGATAACTGGAAAAACAGCACAACTTCCGACGGAAGACTATTTTGCAAATAAGCTGCCATTATGACTGCCTCTCCCCAATATTTCTTCCCGAGTCCAGCATCCAACCAACAATCAATGTGCAACTAGCGATTTGAAATTGGTTCACTGTTGTAGAACCCCTAGTTCCGAAGTACACCTTGCAGTTTGCACCTTGCCATGGACTTTTGCGCTTTTCAGTACCTTTTGCCACAAGTATCTTTGTTTTTGTTTTGATTCGCTATGTTATTTTGACAGAATATTTGGGAGTGTATTGGTGTGAGCTACGGTCTTAGGGGCGAATTATTAAGCTTGGGACTGAGCTTGGGACCGATGTGCTAGTACTTCCTGAGCCAAACAATATATTCATTTCCTTCATGACTATCCACCCGCTGATCCAACCACATGCACGATGCCAACTCCTGCAAAGTCCGATTCTTGCGTTCCGAAACGCCGTTCAGCTGGGGGAATATGGTGCGGTAATTGTTGAACAAACAATAAAACACGACTTTTAGTTCTATAGAGCATGAAGTTTTATTGCAATTAAATGGTTTTATTATATTAGTTCATCAAAGTTTATTATTTCAACAAATACGTTTAGTTGATTTAAGAAAACATTTTGTTTTGAACAATAAAACACGATGTTCAATTCTATAAAGCATGATGTTTTATTTCAACTTAAAGGTTTTGTTGAATTAGTTCATCAGTTTTATTGGTCCATATTCAAACCAAAATTTTAGTTGAATTGATTCGTCTTTTGTATTGGTATAACTAAGTTTTTTTTGGGTGACTAACTGAAAAAAACATTTGGATCTGGATTCGTTTCGAAGCGGTGAGAAGGTTGTGGCAGAGTTGTGACCTTGGAATTGTACAGCAAATACACTACGATGAGAGGGAGTGGGAGGAATCACAACATCTGAAAAAGTAATGCCGTTCTTGTTTTTTTAACCTGATTGGTTCAACCAATCGATCAATAATTGTTTTGATCAACTGTTAGTCATTTCTTTTTAATCACTTCTCAGCAATATTTGCATTTTGTTATGGAACAAATAATCAGCAGTTAGTCCAATTGCTATACTATAATCAACAATCAATGTGCAACTAGCGATTTGAAATTGGTTCACTGTTGTAGAACCCCTAGTTCCGAAGTACACCTTGCAGTTTCCACCTTGCCATGGACTCTTGCGCTTTTCAGTACCTTTTGCTACAAGTATCTTTGTTTTTGTTTTGATTCGCTATGTTATTTTGACAGAATATTTGGGAGTGTATTGGTGTGAGCTACGGTCTTAGGGGCGAATTATTAAGCTTGGGACTGAGCTTGGGACCGATGTGCTAGTACTTCCTGAGCCAAACAATAGATTCATTTCCTTCATGACTATCCCCCCGGGGGGAGAATTGAAGCCCCGAAAAATATCTATATATATATTTTTTTGTCTTTTTTTTATATTATTTTTTTTTTTTTTCTATTTTTGTGTGATTTTTATTTTATTTTGTTTACCCATAAATAAGTAAACATTACCTATATTGTTAGTTAACCACACGGAAAAAATAGAAAATGCTGAAAAGCATATTATTTATTACTTTCTACACACTTAGATTTTTTTACAGTATACTGTAATTTTTTACCGAATATGAAACAGCAGAACATTCGGTAATCGATTCGGTAGTTTTTAAGCTTTACAATACGTTCAGTAAATTTAACTTCGCTACCCGGCTGTCAAAACTTACCGACATGTTCTGTAAATTTTGCTGAACGATTGGTAACGTGAGCTGTCACATTTTTACCGAAAATGATGTAAAAAATTTACAGTTGCTCAGCAAAATTTACAAATTCGTTTGTAAATGGGTTTTTATTGATTTTTTTTCTTGATTTTGAAATTGAGGATAATTAATGAGTTAAATTAATCTGTCATTCGCATTCATTTCTTGCCCATTTCTGTTTATTTAGATCATTTATTTGTGTGTTGATAATTAAAATAGTATAATCAGATAAACTAACACTTGGTTACCGTTGCGTAAAATATCTTAGGAATTTCCCATCTAACGTTGCTGCAATCGGATGATCCTTGGAGTAAGCCAACAAAATTCCTTTCCTTGTGAATGTGGCTACGGTCCCGGGAAGTTGCTGTCCATATCTCTATTTTTAGCACTTATTTTTGGAACTTATTTTGGCTGCACCGTGCAACTCACGAGAGCTGGCCAACATTCAACTTCAAAATGGTGGGAAAATATTGCGTTTGACAGCATGGAATGAATTTGCAATCTGTTCGGTACTTTTTTATACTTCTTTTGCAAAAGAATAAATTTACAGTTCATTCGTAATTATTTTTACAGTGCTACGGAACTGCTGCCATTTACAGTTTTAATCGGTAGTTTTTTTCTACAATGTTCGGTAGTTTTCTGCAAATTACAGAAATTCCGTTGTTTTGATTGCCGGAATTTTGTCAAATGTCATATTTTACTGAATGTTTGGTGAAATTTCTGTTTTACAGACCGAATTCAGCAAAATAAGTACCGAACATGAAATTGGAAATTGGGTGTGATGCTTTATTCTTTTTAAATCACTGCAATGCATAAAAAGTATGCATTGAATCAATATATTTTAGGCATTGCAGTACATTTTAGATAATTATTACTTTCCGTGCATACTGCGTTATCGGCATTAAATGCTGAAAAGCATATTATATGTATATTCCTTTCTACGCTTTATTCCTTTTTAATTCTGCAATGCATAAAAAGTATGCGTTGAATCAATATATTTTGTGCGTTGCAGTGCATTTTTGTTTATTTTTTTTTTTTCGCGCTTTTTTTTTTAATGAATTCATTTATTTGTTCAGGCTCAATCGAATCAGCTTTACAGAGCCAAGTTTTCATGTTTATATACATCAGTTATCTTAGAACTAAGGTTAAGGGGGTGGAACCGATTACTCGCGGCCGTCTCGAGGTTAATAGGAATTACAATTTTATGGATGGGAAAATTGCAGTGGGAATTTAAAACAAAGCATGAGGAACAATGGTTTTCTTATATCTAGAATTTCAAATCACAATTTTTTAATTGAACGTTTTCAATTTAAAAAAAAATTCACTCACTCTCTCTCTCTCTCTCTCTCACACACACACACACACACACACACACACACACACACACACACACACACACACACACACACACACACACACAACACTCACACACACAACCACAATCACACACCGATGCACACAATCCTCAAAAATTTAACTTAAACAAGTAAGTTAATCAAACTACAATCTAAGGCTAATGTTAGTCAAAAACACATAAATGAGTTTCATAAACTCCAGATCGCGTGCGGCCAAAATGTCTCGAATCGGTACATTGGGTTGTCTGCCTCGAGCCCGAAGGGAATCATAAAGCTCAGATCTGACTCCACGATGCTCAGCACAAAACCAAATAACGTGATCTGCGTCCTGGTAACCTTGTCCACATTCACAGAGATTGCTGTCTCCCAGCCCAACACGGAACAAATGAGCGTTTAAAGAATAATGATTGGACATGAGGCGAGACATCACACGAATGAAGTCTCGACCCACATCCAATCCCCTGAACCAACATTTCTTAGACACCTTAGGAGTGATAGAGTGTAGCCATCGCCCCAAGTCTCCTTTACTCCATTTATACTGCCAGCTATCGAGTGATATCTGACGATAAATATAGAAAAATTCGTTGAAGGCGATTTGTCGGTCATAAATATCGCCTTCGATAGCGCCCACCCTTGCAAGCGAGTCCGCTTTCTCATTGTCAGGAATCGAACAATGAGATGGGACCCAAACAAAGGTGATAATAAAAGAACGTGAAGATAAAGCACTTAGAAGACCTCGTATTTTCATAAGAAAATAAGAGGTGTGCTTTACCGGCCTCAAGGAGCGAATAGCCTCTAAAGAACTAAGACTATCCGTGAAAATGAAGTATTGATCCGGTGTAAGAGAGGCAACAGTTTCTAAAGAAAAGAGAATTGCTGCCAATTCCGCGACAAAAACAGAACAAGGTGCTTGAAGTTTACGAGCGACGCTATAATTTTCATTATATACACCAAAGCCAGCGGAGTCCTCTATCAAAGACCCGTCAGTGAAAAACGTTTTGGTGGAATCAACTAGGCCAAACTTTGCAGCAAATATCACCGGAGCAATCATAGGACGATGATGCTCTGGGATTCCACAAAGCTCCTGTTTCATGGATAAATCAAAATGAACCGAATTTCCGAAGTTGGAGAAGCAAACACGATTGGGAATATTCAGCGAAGGGCTGACATCCTGTGTTATGTATAAATGGTACAAAGTCATGAAGCGGGTTTGAGGGTTCAACTCAAGGAGCTTCTCAAAATTTTCAATCACCTGGGGGTTCATAACTTCACACCTGGTGAGGAGCCGGAGAGATAATTCTGAAAACCGATCCGAGAGTGGCAACATGCCAGCCAGCACTTCAAGACTCATGGTATGAGTCGAGTGCATACAACCCAACGCGATACGAAGACACCGATATTGAATACGTTCCAGTTTGATGATGTGCGACCGAGCCGCTGACTGAAAACAAAAACTACCGTATGCTGTAACCGACAAAATCGTTGTCCGGTACAACGTTAGAAGATCTTGCGGATGCGCTCCCCACCAGGTCCCGGTAATTGTGCAGAGAAAGTTTATCCTCTGTTGGCACTTTCGCTTCAGATACTCAATGTGGGATCTCCAGGTGCACTTTGAATCGAACCAGACCCTAAGATATTTAAATGACATAGAATGAGTTATCGGTGTACCCAAAATTTGAAGCTTCGGTTGTGCAGGGTTATGCTTCTTACAAAAAACTACCAACTCAGTTTTCTCCGTAGAGAATTCGATACCTAGCTCGAGAGCCCATGTAGACAAATTGTCTAAGGTATCCTGTAAGGGTCCTTGCAGATCGACCCCATTGGGTCCCGTGACAGACACTACACCGTCATCTGCAAGTTGTCTCAACGTACAATTCTCACTCAAACAACCGTCAATGTCTTTGACATAAAAATTATACAGAAGGGTGCTTAAACATGATCCCTGGGGGAGACCCATGTAGCTAAATCGAGAAGCTGTAGAGGTTCCATGAGAAAAGCTCATATGTTTCTCTGACAGCAAATTGTACAAAAAATTGTTCATTAATGGTGAAAAACCACAAGCGTGGAGTTTATCTGAGAGAACTTCAACAGATACTGAATCAAAAGCCCCCTTGATATCCAAGAATACAGAAGCCATTTGCTCTTTTTTTAGCAAAAGCTAACTGAATCTCTGTGGAAAGCAACGCGAGGCAGTCGTTCGTTCCCTTACCCCTTTCAAGCTGACAGTGAGCCGAGATTATCATAAAGCAAGAAAAAAAGTTATCAGCACAAACATTTTTTTTTGGTTCCGTTCAGCGGTAAGACAGAGGAAGCAGAGACGCAAGCTGCCAATGCTTCCGGCCAGCAGTTGCATTTTGCGAGTATTGGCGCGTTGTACCAGAAAAGTGCTGAAGACAAGAAGAATGGAGGTGCTTTTATGCTAATGAAGCGAGAAGAGAGAGATATAGGGGCGCAAGAGCAGGTGAAGAGTGGTCATAATAAGAAGGTGTGAGTACTATTTTCAAGGAAGATAGCGGCGAGTGGGTGGTACAAAGTAAGGCGCTGAAGAGCCATCTGCCAAGAAGAATTACGGACAGAATAATAATTTTGTTTTGCTTTCGACAAGACGAACACGTCAAAAGAAGAGCGCTGACCGCAAGACTGGGGAAAGCCCTTGAGGCGAGCGTGGTCGGGCGAGCGTCGGTTGTCGTCGCCGTCGTCGTCCTTGTTGCGGACCTCAGGAGGCGTACCTTTGAATGAAATAAATGTGAACGCGTGTGGTGACTTCGTTTGCTTACTTAACTAGTGTAGTGGGAAATTATCGTAGCTATAAAGAGCAAGCAGTGTGGGTGGTGGTAGTGTTTGGTGGGATAAATTCAAGCTTGCGTGAAACGCGAAAAAAATTCCGGCTGACTCTTAAATTAGGGCGGGTATAATTTGTAGTATTGTGAGAGAAAAAAAAAAGTGAATTTACGCATTTTATATTCAGCACCTGGACCTGAAGTATTGAAGGACGACAGCACAGAGCAGAAGTGGATCTTATTCGACTAGGAGGACCTCTTAGTGGAAAATCAAGTTAGTATGGAAATTAAGTTACATATCACATAATTTCGACTGTGGCATGCTTGCGTGCGTGTTTATATTTGGATCGGGATGAAGTGTAGCGATATATGTGTGTATTGCCGAAACACACCAACGCATGAATCTCATTACCGAAGTTGTTCTCACTGAACTCTGCCATCGTACATCCGATGAAGGACGCTTGATCCTACGTCATGTTGACACCAATGGGGGCATATATGATGTAACAATATTGGATAACACCTAAGCATCTTCTTTGGCGTCTCTGTTCCTGCCTCATGTAGGAGGTTATTTTGTGACATTCTTCATTAGTGTTATTGGTGGGATGTTCCTTATCACCACTGGTTTCATACTTGGTACTTCTAAGGAGATTCAAGATTCATGCCTGCCAGCTATGAATTAGTCTTTGTGTATGAGCATAACGGTAATGCTTTTTGTACTTTAGAATACTAATATCGTTTGATTAGATTACAGCGTTTCTCCGAGAAAGTCATTCACGTGAAAGCTAATACGTTAGTGATACATATTTCAAAGACAGCTTAGAAAATCACCTACATATCTGGATCAACATAATACGGTTATGTACTGATGTAATATTTTCATAATTTTCTGGGATTTGAGCATAGTGAAATTTGAAACAATTCAGAAACCTGATTTATGATCACGCAGCATGTTTGTTTAATCTGAAAGAAGTTGATTGAAAATTCTATTTCAAGAAGCTGACGGTATTTTTTCACCTTGGGCTTCTTTGACTTGTTGGAACATAATTTCTCTCTTCTTCATGGAATCAGGTTACAATGTCTTATTCCTGTTATGGTGGGAAAAAATGTATATTATGGCCCTCGCCATCCGTTTTATTTTCCATAACCAGTGCTCAAATGATGTTGCAAAGTAGCTCGTGGAATTTTGAATGCCTACGAGGCAACGAAGTTCTAAGAATGGGCTTTGTTTAAGACGCAAGGCTTCTAGAATGAACATATGCGTAGTTAGGAGGTGAGATAAGGGTTTTTTTTTGTTAACGGAATGTTTTTATCAGGACTTACAACTATTAAAAAATGGGTTAACATTGATCATTTTGGGTTGCGTTTTAAATTAAGGCATGTGAAATTTTATATAAAAGAGTCTTATGTACCGAATGCGAACATAAGTGAAGACTACACTCTTCTCGCATTTCCATTATAAAATTGAAATGTAAGTATAAGCAATTCCATAGATAAACGATAAACTATATCTCAGAATTTCATAATAATTGGTAGTTTTGTTCCTTATCCTACATGATTAGACCCGTAAATTTTATTTAGTCATAAGAGTGACTATTTCCGCGTTAGGGATATTAACAACTAAATAAACGCAAATGAAAGGTAATTAAATATGTTTCATTTTTTAGACCAACGAAAGCAGGTTATTCGTCTCAACCCATTTGTCCAGGCGGAAAAGGATCATTTTCTCCAACAACTTTCGAATACAAGATAACATCGCGATGGGTCGATAGGAGTTGTGGTCGGACGCGGGTTTACCAGGTTTTTGAATGGCAATAACTCTCACCCGTCTCCAGTCATCCGGTACAATGTTGAGAGCCAGAAACTGATTAAACAAGTGCAACATGCGCCTCTTAGCGACGTCTGGAAGGTTCTTAAGCAAGTTGAACTTGATTCTATCAGCCCCCGGAGCCGTATTGCCACACGAAAGGAGTGCGAGAGTGAACTCTACCATTGAAAAAGGTTGGCTGATCTCATCTATCGAATTCGTGGTTTCGCGAGGAAACATTTGTGCTGGCACAGAATCTGGACAAACTTTTCGCGCGAACTTGAGGATCCATTGGTCCGAATACTCCTCGTTCTCGTTGTTCGTAATTCTGTTACGCAATCTTCGCGCCGTATTCCAAAGGGTATTCATCGACGTTTCACGCGATAGCCCGTCCACGAATTGTCGCCAGTAACCGCGTTTCTTGGCCTTGATGAGGCTCTTAAATTCTCGTTCGAGAGCCGTGTACCTTTCGAAGTGCTCAGGTGTTCCACGTCTACGAAAAACTTTGAACGCGTCGGACTTTTTGCGGTAAACCTCGGTGCATTGCTGATCCCACCATGGGGAAGGAGGTTTCCTGTGAAATGACGTTCCTGGAACTGGTCGAGTTTGAGCTTGAAGCGCGCTTTCCAAAATCAGGTTGGAGAGGAAGTTATATTCCTCCAGCGGTGGAAGCCCTTCTACCGTTGTTACGGCTTCATCTATTGCTGTCTTGAACCTTGTCCAATCGATATTACGAGTTAGATCATAGGTGACGTTTATCGATTCCGGCGGAGTGAGCCCGGTGGCAACCGAAATTTTAATAGGCAAATGATCACTACCGTGGGGATCCTGGATCACATTCCACGTGCAGTCCAACGATAATGAATTCGAGCAAAGTGTGAGGTCTAACCTACTGCCAAGTGAGGATGGACCAGCCAAGCGTGTAATTTCTCCATTGTTGAGAACGGTCATATTGAAGTTGTAACAAGGAAGACCGGTTGTCGTCGTACAGTTCTCCCCAGCCTGTACCGTGAGAGTTAAAATCTCCCATGACCAACCGCGGAGCAGGAAGAACCGAACAAATATCTGAAAGTTGTTTCTGGTTTATTGTTGCTCTAGGAGGAATATAAACGGAAGCAATGCAAAGACTTTTATTTTTAATAACAGCCTGACATGCGACAATTTCAATACCTGGAATTGGAGGAAAATTCACTCTATAGAAGGAGTAGCACTTTTTGATCCCCAAAAGTACTCCTCCTCCACGTGAATCCTCACGATCAAGCCGAATAATGTTGAAATCGAGAATCGGAAGATCGATTTCGGGTGAAAGCCATGTTTCACAAAGAGCAAATGCATCACAACTGATATTGTGAGCTAAAAATTTAAATGATTCCAATTTAGGAATAAGACTTCGACAATTCCACTGCAGAACAGTGATCAAATCCCCGACCTCATTTGGCAAATTATCCATCGAAGAAAATGATAGCTGCAAGGAGGGGCCACTTTAATGTTAATTTCTTCAAAAAAGTTTTCACAGTGGGAAGCATTGCCATAACAATGCTTTTAAGAGGGTCAGATATTTCGAGGTACTTGAAAATACCTTCCACAATATCATCAAATGAGAACAGCCCAGATGAAGAGGGGGCTTCTGTTCTTAAAATCGGGGCATCAGGGGTTTTGGATGTCCCCGGGAGAGATGGGAAATCCTGTGTGTAGTTGGCACTTCGAAAACCAGGTGGATTTGGATTATCCTTATTTCCACTGCTCTTTGAATTGGGCATGTTGATTTGGGGCTTCTTTTCAGCTACTTTCCCTGCCCGGATGCGTCTTCGCTTCCGTGAAGCACCTTCCGGAAAACTGAAAGAGGTCCCCTCCTCAACCAAGTCCGAATCAGACTCGTCATCTGACAGAGCAGCAAAAGGATTTGTATTGATATCGGGTGGCGAGGCTTTCTTAAGCATTTCTGCAAAAGATTGCCTTGAACGTTGTTTCAGAGAACGTTCCAATTTTTCCCCGCGTTGTTTGTACGCCGGGCATGACGAGAGAGCATGGGGAGGAGTACCCTTGCAAAAAACGCATTTTAGTGTGTTATCTGCACAGGGACCAGCCTCATGTTTCTCCCCGCAAGTTGAGCAGCGTGCCTTATTGCCGCAGTGAGAGGCTGTATGCCCCATCTGCTGGCAGTTTGGCAGATCATTACCCGGGGTACAAATAACCGCACAGGTAGCCGAAGTTTGTCCAGTTCTAAGTAGTGAGGAAGGGCAGAGCCAGAAAAGGTCACCCGAAACGAGTCTGTGGGGGTAACTTTTTTCTTACCCTCGCTGTGCGATATTTTCATTAACTTTCTTACTTCCAGTATCTGAACTGGGGGGAGCAGAGGGTTCTTGAATCGGCCAACCGCCCGCTTCTCCAAAATTTCAGGGCACAGACTCGCCTCTGTGACCACTCCTACAATCTCCACATCACGAGCTGGAATATAAACTCTATATTCCAGTGTAAAATGCTGGGAGGAAGCAATCTCATTAGCCTGCTTCAGGTTAGAGACGACAACACGGAGTTTATTAAATTTAACTTTCGTGATCTCTGTCACGGCTGAGAATCGCTTCGTCAAATCAGTAGTTATTTGGTACACGTTCAGAGGTTTAATTTTGGGCTGAAAGTAGACAACCCATGGACCGACCGAGTCCATTGGATAAGATCGCGGTCGGAAATTTATTTGTGCCTCCCCATCATCAGGTGGCAAAGGCACTTTTTCAGCAAAACCGTCCATGTCGAAGAAACCTTTTCAACATGCACGATTTGCCTTACTCTTGGGAGCGTTGAACGCTCCCAACAATTTAAATCACACACAAACACAAAATAGGAACACACACAAATTAACGCTAAACTCTAGTGGGAGTGAGATGACAGAGGGAAAAAAACTTAACTAATATTACTGATCTGTTGCTGCTGCTGCTGCTGCTGCTGCTACTGCTGCTGACGCACCGTATGCCTGAACGTCGCACTTCTATGCGGGCAGCGGGGAGCGGTGCGCTGCGTGGGTGCACGGGTGTATCCGATCGCCTTCGGGTGCACTCGCTCGACGATGTCGGATGACCGTTGGCGATGTAGTGGTGTATCGCTGGTTAGCGTCACCACGCGGAGATGAAGCGAAAATGAGCGGGATGATAATTCGCCAGCAAGCACTGCTTGATTTTCTTATTTCACTGGAAAACCACACTGCCTTCTTAGAAAAAAAAAACTCACTTTCACTCCTTTCACTGAAGTGAATAGATTTAGAGAAAAAAAACTAATTATTTCCAAGGATCGCACTCGAAAAATCTTCCAAAATAACGGAGCGCTGGATCGAACGGACTTTCTTCTTTCGCTGAACGAAGTGAGATTCCCGCGCATATTTCGTAACCGGCGTTATATACTTTAGGAGTTCAAGACAGCTTATCTATAAGCGAATAAAAACGGAGGGATTGGGGTTTTTGGGGAGTTTTTGGGGGGGGGGGGGGGTTGAAACTAGTGGAGTTGGGGAGGGGGGGGGGGATGGAAAAAGCGTTGGGGGGGGGGTGGGGGAAAGTAGAAAAATTTTTTTTTTTTTGGGGTATGGGGGTATTTTTTTTTAAAAAATTTTTTTCGAATTTTTTATTGAAAAGTTGAAAATCCCTATCCTGAAGTGAAACAAGGTCCTTTTTTCTGTGAGTTGGATAGTTTCTATTTTCGTTAGATATGTCTATGTCTAGTGACTATCTATTATGCTTGATAATTGATAATTTTAAAATTATGGGTAAACTTTACTCATATTTGGGTAAACTTATCTTAGCGTGAACTTATCTTACACTGAAACCAGCCAGTACCCATTAATGGGTAAAATATCACCCATTAATGGGTAAAATATCACCCATTTCGAACTTAAGTGGGTTAACTCCTTTAATGGGTAAAACAAGTTTACCCATTAATGAGTAAAGAGCCTGTACGTCAGGCTATCGGGTATTTTTTACCCATTTTCCAAAATATCTGTTATTTGGGAAATGGGTATGAAATACCCATTTTTCGAAATGTTTGTTTTTTGCGAAATGGGTATGAAATACCCATTTTTCGTGATTCGTTTTTAGTTGTGATATTGAATAATGATAATAGAATAAACATAAAAGATAATTGAATGTGTATTTGTATTTTGACAACCCTTTAGCTTCAGGCCTTTTACCTATCAGGTTTGTTAAGTTTCGTTCGGGAGTTTTCACACCGGCAAATATTCCGGCGACGTTCAAGTGGTCCATTGAAGCGGTCATCACATCGTTATCATCTAGAGAGGATATCCGTGGAATATATCTGGTAAGATTTAAATAATTACGACGTCAACTTGATGAAAGCTTGGATGTTACGCCCCGGAAGAGGCACATACTTGGAAGTAAGATTCTAATGATGAAATTGAAGCATTTTATATTATTATATTAAATTATTAATGAACCTCTTAGTTTTTGGAAGCATTCGCTATCCAGTTTAACCTTCAGTTCTTCTATATTCTTCGCGTTTTCGTGGAATTGGTTCCCCAAATTTTTTTTTTTTTCGAACCACGCAATTTCAAATATACAAAGCGAGCCAGGAAAATGCTAAGACATTTTGTAGCGATCAGGAAATTTGTACACTTTTGTATATAATCAATTAGATCTAAGAAATTTGAATTTTAGTTCCATAAGGTAGGCAGTAGGTAATCACAAGCATTCGCATGAAATCTTTCCTAAGGCGGGCTCATTTAAATTATAGTTATAAAAGGAAAGGGACGGCTGGTCAACTAAACGAGACAAGTTTCGTTGTATGTCCAGTTTCACGATAGGACACGATAGGAAATTGGCAGACTTCCGGTTTGTCCGAGTTTGCTAACTTTAATCTGAGGATTCACGGTCTCGTTCATTCTGTCCGTGACATCTCAACGAATTTGAAGTGTGCGCGTTTGCTCGTGGTCGTTTTTCTTGTTTAAAGTATGGTATTCGAAAGTGATGTTAATATCCTAATTAATTAAAAAAATCTGTTCGTCCATAGAATTAGGAAAAACGAATTGTGTGTAACAAGTTTGTGCGATTAGGAAAAAGCTAAAAGCTAGTCCAGGTAATTTATTGTGCTCAAAATGTGCTGTTCATGTAATCAATGTGCGTGCTTGTGTTCATTGTCCTGTTGTAGTCGCTTCTTTTCAATTCGCAGCCGTTGATACGCCCTGAAAACGCAGTCGCTTCTCCCCGCCGGACGGATTTTCCCGGCCACCGTCAACCCGCCGGAAGCGAACCGATCCAACAACACATCGGTTCGAGGAGACACGAGGGGATCTCCGGTGGATAGTTCCACGCCGGTTCGTCAACATACCGGTACGGCAAAGTAACCGCCATCGAAGTGGCGCGCGAATCGCCATAGCACTTGGCGCCATTCCATTCGCCAATTCACCATTGATCGCCATTGAGCACATCGTCGACAGGTCATCGATCGTAAGCCAACAACAGCTGGTGAGTCAAGCCCTTCTTTATTTTGGAGTGTGGCGTCCAGTGAGGGCGCCACGGAGTGATTTTTTGCCAGTCTAAGACTGAAGATAGCCATGCGCTTTTATTAGTTCCGAGTTCCGTGCCAAGCTTTCCGGTCTCGTGAATGTAGGCTGTTTCTGACGCCGCCTAAAATTCAGTTTGTCGCAGGGGCACAGACTCGCAAGGAGCTGCGTTGCCGGTTCTGTGACGTCACCCATCAGCTAGTAGAACACAAGCACTTGAGCACGCTAGGTTAGTTTAGAGAGAGTGAGAATAATCGCACACAGAAGGAGAGAGGGACGAACAAACACTATAATACGATGTGATAATTACAATACAACAATAAATGTTTGTGTTAGCGCTACAAAAGCTATTTAATTAATGAAGATATTTTCCATCACTTCGCGTCCTCGTTTTAGTTTGGTGATTCCGTTCTCTCGTGTTTGAATTTGTATGTTGGGGAGAGAAAGTCCGCTTGAAGATCGGTGCGACGTCTAGTGGCGGGTGTCGAGACTACCTATGATGGAAAGGAATCTCTGTTAAATAGAGGTTTGAGTATGAGCGGCTCTCTCCGCGGTCTCTGAGTGACTATCGTGAATGTGGTGGCGTACGACGTTAGGGTTGTCCGCTTGGTCGTTTTATGTTGCAAGCCAGCTGGTCTGATCCAAAGATTTTATTTAAATGGACTCGCCCTTAGGAGAGTCTCAACCGGGCAAGCATACATTGGGCGTGTGGTCTCCCTTCAGGAGTGGCGCTTAAGCCACACACCTTAAGAGTTGTATCGTTCGGGCAGGCTACAATTTTTTACCCATTAATGGGTAGAAAAATACCCATCTCTTGGTCTCTCATTGAAAATATAAAATGGGTCTTTAGTATGCATTATTTTAATTTTAAAAGTACCCATTTTTTGACAGTTTCATATACTATCGAAAAATGGGTACATTTTTACCCATTAATGGGTACTGGCCGGTTACAGTGTACACGCTAAGATGAGAATACCTAAAAATCTTTAAAAAGTAACGATAATCGCTCAAAAGTGCACATACCCAAATTATGGGTAAAAAAAAATTACCTAATATTGGGTAATGGTATTGAAAGAAGATTAACGTTAAAAATTACCGTTTTTTATCGTTACTTTTTTCTGAAAATTAGGTATTATTTTGTAGTTATATTTTACAGAATGCTTCAAATTAGACAATTTAACAATTTATACATTCGGAAAAGTATTTCAATTACGGAACTTATAGAGAAACAAAATTTAATGTTCAAACGTATAAAAATCTCAGTTTTTTTTATTCTGTATTCAAAAAACAAGTATCAATAAAGTATGGAGGAATCCATGTAAAGCTTAAGTGAGGTTAAACATCGAAGTGTCTAAAACTGAAATTGATAATAACTTTCTGGCTATTTTTCAAACTGTATGGAATTGGTCAGTATCATCATTATCGACGATTATCTACTCTTTTTTTTTTTATCAACAATTACTCTACTTAAACAGCTCGAAAAAGAATTTTTCAAGAGCGCCATCAACGACGTTCAACCTTTTTTTTGCGTAACCTGGATTCCTCCATTACTGAAATATTTTTTCTGCATTAACCCAACATTTTGGGTTCACACACATTCCTTTTTTCGCTCTGGAGTGGAGCCGAATTGCACTTCGAGATTCTCGTCGGAGCTAGAATCTAAAAAAAAGGAATGCAAAAGTTATTGCTTCAAATATTGGGACATTTATTAAAAGATTAATTAGAAAAATAATTACGTTTTCGCTTAGAAAAATATGGCGACCGCGTTGCTGCATTGTTGAAAATTTATTCAATTTTGGGTAAATAATAACGTCCATTATTGACAAATGAACATTACCCAAATTTCAGTATTATCGTTTCAGTTGAAAACCGAATTTATCGACTAGCGACAATTGATTTTACAGTCGATCCATACGTTGAACCTAATGTCGGAAGTAGCGCGCTGTATAGCGCATCAGATGCGCCATACAGCGCACTACTTCCGACATTAGGTATAACGTACAGAATGAGAGTAAAATCGATTGTCGCTAGTAGATAAATTCGGTTTTCAAGTGAAACCATAATAAAAATGACTGTTCATTATCGTTTAATTTTACCGATATTGTGGGTATTGTCATCAATACCCAATTTTAGGTAAAATAAATACCTAATTTTAGTTATTCTGATCTTAGCGTGTAGGTCCTTCACTCTACACGGTAATTCTGAGGTAGTCATTTTTTGACTACATTCTACACGGAGAAAAACAAATATACTTAAAAGCATAAATTGTTTGCTAAAACCATATTCGATCTATTCAGTCATTGGAATGAATAAACCAAGTTTATATATTGCTAAGAATAAGTCAAATATATGCATTGCAATGCACATTTGTATAAATATATGCATTGTAATGCATAAATCAAATGTATGCATTGCAATGCATGCATTTATACAACTATATGCATTACAATGCATAAATTTGATTTATGAATTGGAATGCGTATTTCTATAAATATATTCATTTCAATGCAAAATTCAAACTTTTGCATTGCAATGCATTTTTATAAGAAATTTAAAGAGGGTTATTTTTGGATGTTAATTTTTCTTGTGATTGAAAGAAATAAAATAAAACCTAAACTATTTTTAAAATCCAGAACTGGTTTCTGGAGGCAAATCGAAATGTCATCGGCTAGCTGCTTCGCATTCACGGCTTTGAGGACTGTTCCTTTGACCTAATCCGTGAACTTTTCCAGCTACGCTGTTTGGTCCATCATCACGGGTTTTTCTTGCAAACAATCCCGAACAGCACGATGTAAGTTTCATTCACATGCAGTCCACTGAGGACTCGTCCGAAGATGCAGTTCAGGATCGTACCCAATGTTCAAATGATTGGCATACTTTCATCCAATCCTATTTCGTCTAGAATTTCTTTGACGCTGTTCACAAGTTCCGTTTTCTCTGCGGATCGCCTCCTGAGTCCTGAGGTAAAAACGACAATGACAATCTATTGCTAAAATTTCTTACAGTACACATACCTTCCCGAGCATGATTTCAATCCGTTCGCTAGCCATCACCAGCTTCTTAATATCGGCCGGTTTTATGTGATTGTTCTGCTGATAGGGAATGGCTGGCCCGTAGTTTTTGGTCATGTCTGTTAAGTCACGCCCGCCCAGGCCGGGGAGGTTTTTGAAGTTGTCTAAAAAGTTTGCGGCAGAGGCTACGCCATGTTGCAGGACCGGTGGTGGCCCCGAGGATGGTGGTGGAGACATTTCGTTGGAACCAGTTATCTATCGGTTGATAATGAAATATGCGTCGAATGAGTCGAATACCTACACTGGTGTAAAAAACCTATTAAAGTTCATTAAATATCCTTATGAAAATTAGCCACAAGGAAACGGATTGAATTTCATAACATTATGAAACCTTATGAAATAAATTTGTTGGTGGTATGGAACTCATATCCGTTGGTAATACTACCCGCATATTCACAAACCATTCCTGGACCTAATTTTTAATTGTTGACGACCATTTACGTTATTGTTACGACATTTATCCTTATAATTGACAACTATAAATTAACAATAACCTATTTAGTTATAACAATATTTCAGATGGTAAAAGGCCAAATAACTATATGCTGAATAGGCGGTTAAGTTAGGTTACCATATAAAATTGGCTATTTTCACGAACAAAATTTTTGCTGTACTCTATGCCAAAAAGTTGGTATATAATCCAGACCATGTGCAGACAATAAGAAACCTTTCAATGACAATATGGCAAACATTAACAATATGTGTTAATGTAGAGGTTGTATGGTGAAAGCGAGATTAAACTATTGGATAACAATAACATAAAATGTGATAATATATCTTACATTCGAAATATAGTTTTGACTATATAGCAAATTGTTTTTCGTTATGCGGGTAATTATTATTTTAATTTCCGTCTGCCATATTATTTTTTTATTGAATTCAAATAGTATGTTCACTCTTCATATACTTTATTTGTGGTTATGAAATTAATGGAAAAAATATATATAAATGCTACTCAGTAAGAAAGAGAATACAGTCTTTAGCAATGTAAAGTAATGCAGTTGAGAATCGACAATCTTGAGCCCACCATCAGGACACAATTATCCCATATCGCCTGACTGGAATGACCATTGGCTTCGTTGAAGATCATCGGTCTTGCAGTTGCTCCTCCCACGACGATCTCGCCTAGCGGGTAGGGTTTGTTCATAACTGGGTACTGCGTGACGGGATGATCCCACAACATTGTACATCCTGAAAAAAAGTCAGCGTCATGGCGATGTAATATCCGATTGGGATACCGGTCAGCAGGCATTCACTATAAGCAAACAGTTCGAAACCGTGGGCTAGGGGAAGGAATGCGATTAGCATGTCGTCCGCGTAGATCATGTCACAGAAGTTCTTCTTGGATTTTATGCAGATGGCATACGACCGAAGAACCGAGATGAGAACACCCTTCGGCGTGCCAGGGAATCTGAATGTGTACATGATAATGCCTATGGCTTCGGGCATCGTCGGGTAGTCCGACATACCGGCTGAAATATGAAAAATCGTTTTTTTTTTATTTCGAACATTTGTAATACACTTAATGTTTACTAAAGTTGAAGGCACGTATTAAATTGAGTCAATAAGGATGAAAAATAATGCGAAAAAAATCAACGAAAATTAATGCGAGTCAAGAAGCGGGTTTAAATTGCTCCCAAATAGTTATACATCCGGTATACATATTCAAATCGGATAATTGAAAACAATTAATTAGCACTTTCAAGATGGTCTATTATGATAAATGTAACAGTAAAAGTAAATGATTTTACCTAATTTAGGGTTTCCATTACTCGATTTACGTCGTCCAGTTTTACTTCCTACGTCTGTAAGATGTTTCAGCTCGAAAATAGCTCGGATCATAATTGTTCAGAACTCACCATGAGAAACCAAAACAATAACTTGTCGAATGGCTTTTGCCATTTCATACATATACCTTATAACTATAATGCACAAACAACAATTCAGAGTGGACATATCCATTTGTTCTAGTTAACTGGCTTTGCCGGAAAAAAAGTTGAAAAAAATGGGTTCTTGCAAGCCAAACCTGAATCCAGTGTCATGGACAGGCTACGAGGCACTAATTAGATCGTTTAGACTGAACTAAAGCTATTGATACTATAACCGTCGCATTCTCGAAAATGAAAATATTCTCCTGCAAATCATCAATCCCAGTAAGAAGAAACATGTTCCTGCCATATGGTGCATTTAATTTGCATGTGCGGGGTTTTGATATAAATCGATACGGAATGTCGTTGATTAGATCTGAACTTTTGAGATATTGGCGCTGAGTTTCTTATTCATCTTCATTTCATAAAGTGACTAGTTCCTATGCACAGTCACATTTAAAAAATGCATAGTTTCTAATCTCTTTCACATGCTGCAAAATGTCTTAAATTTATTCACTTTTTGACGTATAACCTCTTTAGGCATTTTTGCATAAAACCTTTTTAGGCATTTTATGCATAATTCCAGTCTTCAAGCAAAGGGCCTATTTTGAAGTCATAATTGCATACTTCAGATTTACCGTGTAAGCTCAGTTTACCCATAAAAGCAAAAAAGTGCATATACTCATATCTGGGTTAAGTTGACTTCACCCATATTTGAGTAAATTTGCATGTGAAAAAATAATTAAATATGGGTTAGTATTAATGTACCCATAAATGGGTATGTGCACTTTTCGCGATTATGGGTATTCTTCACCCATATTTGGATATATACTGAACTTAGCGTGTAAGTACACCTTGCAGTCTTTACCTTTCTATACACCCCTGCGCTTTTCAGTACCTTTCGATACTAGTGTCTTTGGCTTTGTTTTGATTCGCTACACGCTTATTCTGGTCAACTCAAATTTGAGTCGATTGTACTCATCTCCGCGGCAAGTATGGCTACCCAATACTGAGTAATCGTACGTTGACTCACTTTTGAGTAAGCGCACGGCGGGACAATTTAACTCAATTTTGAATCGTTTTTGACTTACTTTCGTAAAAAGTGGAGTCACTCAAATATGAGTAAATGTCCCTGGGATTGACAAGTCGACATATCTATAACATCTATCTGATTTTAGTCGGTGTCTTAGATATGGCGGCTTGTCAATCCCAGTCACATTTACTCATATATGAGTGACTCCACTTATGACGAAAGTGAGTCAAAAATGATTCAAAATTGAGTTCAATAGTCCTGCCATGCGGCGATTATATGGAGATCTGAGTAACATTCACTCACTGTCAAATGAATGAGGTTTTGGGTCATTTCTACTCAGTCTTTCAAATATGCTTAAATTGATGCAGCATACTTTTAAATAATTTCAATTAATGTTTTAAATTACAAAACAACTTCATTTATTTATTAGGTCATATGATCGATACTATGAATCAGTTATTGATCAGTTCAGATATACACATGAATAAGTATATGTTCAGTCTGACTGAAACGATGGTACAGCAAAAGCTTAAAACATCATTCGAGCTCAGCCTTCATTGCCTCGGTGATGAATCCACACACGTCATTTACAGCTTTCCGATTTCTATGGTCCATGGACTCCATGGAATGTGGAATACATCATGTAGCATCTAAATTTGGGTTAGCACCTTCACTCCGAAAACATCAAAGCATTTGAGGTACAGATCAAATATGCGACGAACTGAAGAATCTTCTATGATTTCAACTCCTTGGAAAGCAATTGAATATCGACCGGATTTGAAAACTTCTGCCTCGCAAATTATGGATGGTAGGCACTCATCTTCACGGGTACCAACGATGTTCTCCAGGATATTCTGTAAACAAACACTTCTGAAAAATTGAACGATACTAAATGAAATATTAAGATTCATACCATTGACCACTGCACCAATGGGGCTGCCAATACATGCTCAGCATTAGCAAAGTCGTTGCCTTGACTCGCATATCTGCTACATGTTCCTTTTCGGTGTAACTTAGCGAAGATCCTCAATATTCCTCGAAGATGAACTAGTATTAGAAGATATCTTATAATCACTACAAATAAAAGCAAAAACTTTGTTCTACAAACTTATAGTAAAATAGACCTTGCCGTTGGAAACAAATAAGGTAAGGGGAAGAGGCTTAAGTACACTTTTACCTGTAATCGTCAAGGGGTTGTTAAATGAAAACTTTGAGCACTAATTTTAATCGTTTGTTAGAGAAATCACATACGTCCATTCGTCAATCATCCAAATTGATCATCTGCATCCGCTTTTCTCAAAACCTTAGTAATGGTTATGTCGAATTGATGTTTACAGCTAAACGTATAAGCTGTAAACTGCATAGAGTCTATACATTAAAAATCCAAAATACGCTCTTAAAACTCAGGTAGTATACTTCGACAGATGATCGATTCTGATGATCTACGGATGGACTTATGTAGATGTTCCAACTTGCGATTCAGTTGTTGCACAGCATTTTTGAACATCGTTTTACAAAATTTACTCTCTTGACGATTGTTAGTGAAGATTTGCTAGAGCACACATTTTCCTTTATTGGTTAATGCCTTGTTCAGACTTCTAAGTTATAAAATATTACAAAGCTCTCTTGATGACATTTTTCTAGTTGATACTTTGAATAACAACCTTATATCGTGTTACAACTCCGTAGTCTGTACAAGGTATAAGCCTTATGAAGTATAAGCTTGATGAATCTAAAAATAGAGCAGAATAAACGTTTTCTTAATAACTCTTGCCAGTCATTTTGATTAAAAAAAAAGCAATAAAAAGTATACAATAGACCTTTCTTGTTGGTTTTTTTTTTGGCTTATCAGATACCTTTCAATTCGTAGAGTATACTTTTCTATGAGACCCATGTTTTTTAACAGTGTAACTATTGAAAAACAATGAAAAACTGTTTAATGACCATTTCACTACATATGCGCCCACTGGTGAAAATCCATTTGACCCTCTCTTCTCCAATCTGATGTTTATTTTGTGTGGTGAGTTTAATGTAAACTGATTAGCTCTTCACTCCTATGGAGAAATCGCATAAGCAGATGTCAAGTCTCACGTGAAACGTGGTGGTAGTTTTCTTATTCAGTCACTCCAATCGAAAGTCTCGTACACACTTAGATTTTTTTTTACAGAAATCTGTAAAAGTTTACCGAATTCTCAACAGTTGAACGTTCGGTAATCCAATTTAACGGATTTCGGTGAAATTTTACAGTTATCTGTACAAAATTTACCGGATTTCGGTAAAATTTTACCGAAATCCGTTATACTGGATTACCGAACGTTCAGCTGTTGAGAAATCGGTAAACTTTTACAGATTTCTGTAAAAAAAATCTTAGTGTGTGTGTGTGTGTGTGTGTTTTTTTAATATCTTTATTAGAGTGGCTTTCAGCCTCCTGGGCTGGTTCGCCAATCTTAGAGTGTAACAAATCTCGACAACCTTTTCAAAACGACGTATTGTGAACAAAAATCCAAACATTGATCGATATTTTTCACACACACACATGCATCAGCTTCATCATAACACCGTTTAATGTTCATTAACCCATATGGTGATGTAAGTTTGCGTAGAAGTGCAAAGAGTATTGAGAAATTTACGTTTGAAATTATGTTTACCTCCTCGTAGACAAAATCAGATACGTCGTTTTGATAAAGTTGTCGAGAAATATTGTTTTCCTTTTTGAAGCGTGGTTGTAACAAGTTTCAACCTGCGATACCCGAGCTTATTGTCATTTCAAACGTTAACCCGATACATGTTACAAATAAAGACACACTCACCGATGTTTAGGACACAACTAATCGACCCAATCTTAATACCTGATCCAGGTTGGAACTGCATAAAAACGAAAACTTATACCGCATACGAAAACGGTATAAAGGATTACCCACAATAGATACGTTTGCGTTCCGTTGACGTAAATTTGACAGAAAACCTATGGGAAAACTGTCAAATTCACGCAAACGCATCCTCAACGTATCAATTGTGGGCCAGCCATAAGTCTGTGGAAGGATACAACGGCTACCTCTACATACATCCGATGCAGTGGGACGTACCTTCGAGTGCTATAGACCTTGTATCGACAACTACAAGAGAGAGAGTGTGTGTGTGTAAAGTATGTTTGAAACCATATTCAGTCCAAACCAAGCGCTTCCCGCAACAAGTTGAGTTATGTATTTCTTTACCGAAATATAACAGTTTTTAATCTTGTGACCGTAATTCTCGCATGTGCTTTGTTTCTGCTGCTCACTCCGAATCTCATACGCTGTTTTTCCACTTCAGCGACGCTGAATTTGCCGTCAGGCTATGGGCCCAGAAGGATCGGTGTGAAGAATTTAGTGAAAGATTGGCCAGTTTCGGATCGGCTCTTTTGTTATTCCACCACGTGTGCGAGAACAGAAAAGAACAACGCGAAAGATTTTTTGTTTCCCGATCGGGCATTAGTACTCTGTGCGTGTGTGAGGTGACGAAATTTAGCTTAAAATGGCAGATGCAAAATTTTCGTTTCCTAAGCTCAATGGGACGAATTGGGCTACATGGAAAGTGCGTGTGGAAAATTTATTGTGTCGGGAAGATTTATGGGACGTCGTCGCGAGTGAAATGCCCGCTCAGGAAGGTCGTAGTACCAGTTGGAAAAAGTCGGACCGGAAAGCGAAAGCAACTATCGTACTGTTGCTCGAAGATTGCCAACTTCCCTTAGTGAAAAACTGTGTTTATGCTCGCGATGTGTTTGATGCGCTACAAGCATATCACCAGAAGACCTCCCGTTCAGTGCGCGTTTCATTGTTGAAAAAGCTGTGTTCAACCAATCTTTCGGAGCGTGGCCATTTGGAGCAACATTTGTTCGAAATCGACGAGTTGTTCGATCGTTTGGATGCTGCCGGAAGTACGCTCGATTCAGACACGAAGATTTGTTTGCTTCTTCGGAGTTTACCTCCGTCTTTCGATGGTTTAGTGACTGCTCTCAACAGCCGGTCTGGTGATGACAGCACGTTGGATGTAGTGAAATCGAAATTGATGGACGAGTACAATCGTCGGCTAGAGCGTGAAGACGGTGCGCGAAAGGTGGAAAAAGCTATGAAATCTTCCGAAAGTTATACGGGAAAGGAGACGCGGATTTGTCACTTCTGTAAGAAGGTCGGTCATCTCCGTCAGAACTGCAGGAAGCTACAAGCTTCGAAGAAAGAAGAACTTTTTACGAAGAAAGGTGACAATAAGGAGTGTATCGAATATAAGCTATCCACATACATTTGCGTTGTACGCATGTATTTGTGATGGTTATTTATGCTCTGAGCACTGCATGCTGTGCGTTTGACTGTCAGCTTTCTTTTGTTTACTTGTTTGTGCGGTTCAAATTCTGCGTTTTCAAAACGTCGCGTATTGAAAAGGAAGTGAAAATTAAGGTTCTGGACACATGGCTAAGTGAGAAGGGTATTACTATGCGAAAATTGGCGAAGCGGTTTGGAATTCATCATGCGAGTGTTAAAACCATCATTAATAGGTTTGGGGAACACTATTCTTTGGATGAGCTACCAGGAAGAGGCAGAAAACCCGGTTCTTCCAACCCGAAACTGGAGCAGAAAGTGGTATCTCTAATCATGAAGAACAAATCAATGTCAATACGTGATTTGGCCAAAAAAGCAGGAACGAGTGTCGGAATGATCCAGCGTATCAAGAGGCGAAACCACCTGAAGACCTACAAGAAGCAGAAAATCTCGAAACAAAGTGCGGAACAGAAGAAGCGAGCAGCAACAAGGGCCCGAAAATTGTATTCGCGTCTTTTGCAGCGTCCGGATGCATGCGTTTTGATGGACGATGAGACCTATGTAAAGGAGGACTCAAAAACCCTTCCAGGTCCACAATACTTTACTGCCGTCGTTGGGGAGGATGCGAGCGATGCGGATAGGTCGATTCAAGTGGAGAGATTCGGTCGAAAGGTACTGGTATGGCAAGCAATATGTTCCTGTGGTTTGAAGTCAACCATTTTTTACACTACCGGAACTATAAATGCGGAAATCTATCGATCTGAGTGTCTCCAGAAGAGATTGTTGCTTTTATATAAGAAGCATAGTACACCTCCACTGTTTTGGCCAGATTTAGCGTCGGCTCACTATGCCAAAGCCACTCTCAATTGGCTTGCGGAAAAGGGTATAGATTTCGTTGAGAAAAATATCAATCCACCAAATTGCCCTCAGCTTCGACCCATCGAACGTTACTGGGCAATCGTGAAGAGGGTCTTCAAGAAGACTGGTAAGGCAGCTGGGATCATGCAGGAGTTCAAACAAATTTGGGCTCAAGCGTCCAAAAAATGCGATGCAACACTTGTCCGGAACTTGATGAAGAGCATTCGATCCAAAGTTCGAAAATTCGTGAAGGAATAACTTAAATTTCATCCGGTCTTCATTATGTTCAAGTTTAACCTCGTACAATAAAGGATCAATTTTTTGTATGAATAAAATATCGTTTTTCAACATAATTTGAAAGAAAGTTTGTGGATAGCTTATTTTCGATACACTCCTTATTCAAGCAAAAGTGACAATAAAGGAATTGCCTTCATCGCAGGTGCTGAGAAAAGTTGTTTGTGGATTATCGGCAGTGGTGCAAGTGCACATATAACGAACGATAAATCGTTTTTCGGTTCGTTAAATGAATTCGTCGGAGGGTGGATTACCCTAGCCGACGGGAAGAAAACTCAAATTCTCGGTGAAGGCAGTGGTGTTTTGAACGGAATTGACGGTGAGGAAAAACCGATCAGAATTAACATGAGTGAACTGAAATATGTTCCGGGATTGTCGACCAGTTTGATTTCCGTGGAAAAGCTGGCACAGAAGAATTTGGAAGTGCGTTTTGACAGTAAAGGCTGTCGAATTGCTGACTCTTCGGGAACTGTTGTAGCAACGGGCGTTCGCTACGGTGGTTTGTATCATCTTCGCCAGTCTGAATGCTCGATGCAGGCAACGGTAGGTCAACATAAACTGAATTGCCAGCATCTGTGGCATCGGCGTTTAGGCCATCGCGATTGGGCAGCTGCAGAGCGCCTCGTCAAGGAGAATCTTGCCACTGGAATAAAGGTGAGTGACTGTGGTCTGAGAATTATTTGCGAGTGTTGTTTAGAAGGGAAAGCGGCAAGAGCACCGTTCCCAGCGATTATCGAGAGAAAGTCGACCCACGTTTTGGACATCATCCACACGGACTTATGCGGGCCGATGAAGACGACCACACCGAGGAGTAGCAACCGATACGTGATGAATCTCATCGACGATTATAGCCGTTTCACTGTGACGATGTTGATGAAGCACAAGTGGGAAGCAACGCATTATATTATCGATTACGTACGATGGACGGAGAATGTTTTTGGACGCAAGCCTCGGGTGATTCGCTCGTATGGTGGAGGCGAGTTTGACAACAAGGAGCTGAGAAAGTTTTACAAAAATGAGGGGATACAGCCGCAGTTACCCACCTCGTATTCTCCACAATCAAACGGTGTAGCGGAACGCAAAAATCGATCGCTGAACGAGATGGGAACGTGCATGCTTATTGATTCCGGGCTTGAGAAACGATACTGGGGTGAAGCCATACTAACCGTCACGTATCTGCAAAATCGTTTGCCATCTAGATCTGTGACGAAAACTCCATACGAGGTATGGTGGGGAAGAAAACCGGACAACGGGAACCTTAAGGTGTTTGGCTGCGAAGCCTATGTTCATATCCCTGTAGCCAGGAGGAGCAAATTAGACGCAAAAGCGAGGAAGTTGAACTTCGTAGGATACTCGATGGAACACAAGGGCTATCGGTTTGTAGATCTTGAGACGGATGCAATAACCATTAGTAGAGACGCACGTTTTATCGAACTTGGAAACGGTACGTCATCTGTGGATTTTCCACTTTCGAATTCGGATGATACCAGCGAAAACGCGAATGACATCAAGCTGCTTCCGTTTAAGGAGGAGTCTGATGACATTGAAGAAGAAACCGGTTCACCAAATGATGAAGAATATGATACAGCCAGTCAGGATGAAGAGGCTTCCGGTGAAACTCGATGGTCGAAGAGGAAAAATCTACGAGCTGCTTCGAGCATTTGAAGGTTTTGTCGTCGGTTTAGCACCATACAGCTATCGAAGAACCAGAAGAATTTAAAGCAGCTATCGATCATCCAGAGTGGCGTAACGCTATGGAAGACGAGATGAATTGAGACTTAGTACCATTTCCGCAGGGTCGCAGAATAATAGGGTCAAAATGGGTTTTCAAACTCAAACGAAACGAAGCCAATGAGGTGGTCAAGTTTAAAGCTAGGGTTGCAGCACAGGGTTACACCCAACAGGCCGGGATTGATTTCTATGAGGTGTTCACACCAGTTACTAAGCAGGTTACGTTGCGGACATTTCTGACGGTAGCTGTCAATCAGAAGTTAGTTGTTCAACAGGTAAATGTGAAGACAGCTTACCTTAATGGAACTCTGGAGGAAGATATATTCATGCGACAACCACTGGGTTTTTCGGCACCAGAACAGAAGGAGCTTGTGTGCCGACTGAAGCGGAGTATATATGGTCTTCGACAATCTGCGCGATGCTGGAACAGGAAACTAAAGAATGTACTTTCTAAGTTGGGATTCAAGGCGTCGTCCGCAGATCGGTGCCTCTACGTCAAAGGGAGCGATGAATCGACAGTGTTTCTGTTAGTTTGCGATATGCTGTTTGCGGCGTCAGATGAAGCGAAGTTGAAATTTTTGTACCAAGACCTGACCAAGGAGTTTGAAATTACTTGTCTGGGTGGAATTCGGCACTTCCTAGGGATGGATGTGCAATACGAGGATGGAATGTATCAGATCCGGTTGAAACAGTATATCGACAAGCTATTAGTGAAACATGGAATGGAGCAAGCGAAGACAGCGAAGTCGCCAATGGACCGGGTATTTGAATCCGCAAGAAACCAGCAAGTTATTCGACGATGCGACCAGGTATAGAAGTTTGGTGGGTGGGTTGCTGTATCTATCAGTCATTGCTCGACCTGACATTGCAGCTGCAGCATCGATTCTCGGAAGAAAGTTCTCCGCACCGAGCGAGGCGGATTGGACCGCTGCCAAGCGCGTATTACGTTATTTGAAAGCGACGAGGAATAGTTACCTAAAACTGGGCGGAGATGCTAGCCAGCCATTAGCCGGTTATTCTGACGCTGATTGGGCCGGAGATATTGAGAGCAGACGATCCTCTTCCAGTTTTGTATTTTATTTGGGCGGTGGTACGATTTCATGGGCTAGCCATCGTCAGTCGTGCGTGATGCTCTCATATATGGAGTCTGAGTATGTTGCGCTATCCGAGGCTTGCCAAGAGACCATCTGGTTGAGGCAGCTTCTGCGTGTTTTCGGCGAGATTCAGAAGGAACTAACCGTAATCCACGAGGACAACCAAGGTTGTCTGGCATTCGTGAAGACAGAGAGGTCGAAGCGTCAAATTTCATTCACGAATTGTGTGAAAAAGAGGAGATCAAGCTGAAGTACTGCCCTACGGATGTTATGGTAGCGGACATCATGACCAAGCCTTTAGGTCCTCAAAAACATGACCAGTTCTTCCAGATGCTTTGGCTCGTGAATATCGTGTAAGACGGATATCCGTTGAGGAGGAGTGTGGAAGGACACAACGGCTACCTCTACATACATCCGATGCAGTGGGACGTACCTTCGCGTGCTATAGACCTTGTATCGACAACTACAAGAGAGAGAGAGAGAGAGAGAGAGTGTGTGTAAAGTATGTTTGAAACCATATTCAGTCCAAACCAAGCGCTTCCCGCAACAAGTCAAGTTATGTATTTCTTTACCGAAATATAACAGTTTTTAATCTTGTGACCGTAATTCTCGCATATGCGTTTCTGCTGCTCACTCCGAATCTCATACGCTGTTTTTCCACTTCGGCGACGCTGACTTTGCCGTCAAAGTCAAGATCGTCCGAAGCTATATGGTGGCCAGCATGGTTCATAACAACAAAGGCACGCCCAACTTCTATTCCACCGTCTCGCAGCACTCTCATGGAGAAGAAATACGTATCTGCCACTGAACACACAAGGAAGAAATACGCATCTGCCACTGAAAAATTGAACGGCAGGATCCAATCAGGGCGCTCTGTTCACGTTCTATGTGGTCAACAAACGCATCAACACCCACTGGCGTTATTTAAAAACAATAAATCTTTGTGATCATTTCAAAGAAATAGATTTTATTATTAACTTTTACCCCGAAGCGAAGTCGGTTTTCCAATATTTGAAAGTTTTTTTTGGTGGCAATTCATTCAACTGCCCACATTTAACAGGCCCTAGAACTTGGTGGCTGTAGGGTTTACTAGCAAAACTCCTGGGTACGCCCATGGCATACAACAGACAGATACATATTGTTATAAAAGAGTATAAGCAGATAGAGAGAGAGAGATACTAGAGAGAATTAGGAAGAGATCGAGAGAAAGCGTTGGTAGGGGAGAAGCTTCGGAACTATTGCTGTGTAAAGAAGTGAATAGTTAGTTTGATTAGTGAATTATCCGCAATCAGCACCCTGAGAGTTCTCCCCCGCGCATCCTACAAAATGGCGCAGCCGGTAGGATCAACAAAAGTTAGTCGCAATTTACATTTTTTTCTATGCTCGAAACAGTGAACAGGATTCGAACATTCAATAGAAAATGGCGGCTTGTTTGCCGAAATTTGTGACTAGCAGCAACAAAATGTTGTGTTAAGACTCAAATTTAGACCTTTTGTGAGGTGCTGCAGGTTTGTAGTATCTATGTATGTCGAAAACGTAGGAAGTACGATCGATGTATTTTTTTTTTTCTCGAAAAGCCTGAATGCTCGTTTAGAAATGTGATGGTGAGATTTCGAAAAGGTGGGGAAGGGCCGGCTGCTTTGTGAGGAAGACCAACTTTACCAATACCGGTTTGGTGACTGCTGGACGAACGATGAATTTACAGAGCGGTAGCTGGGGGAAAAACACGAAGTGTGGTACAAAATGCGGTAATAAATGCTAGGCCAGTGATGACGATCGCTGAAGAGCATGATTACAGTAATTACGTTGGACGCTGCA
Source organism: Aedes koreicus (assembly GCA_024533555.2). Taxonomy (NCBI): domain Eukaryota; kingdom Metazoa; phylum Arthropoda; class Insecta; order Diptera; family Culicidae; genus Aedes; species Aedes koreicus. Next base: position 202,668 of record JAHHFK020000509.1, read on the forward strand.
GGGTAAAAGAGAAAAGTGCGAGCCTATTCGAAGCGCATTAGTGTGAGTGCTATCTAGGCCAGCAATGATTGCTGCAGAGCAGAGGAAATCATCAATGTGACAGCCAGACCAGCGTAGAACGCTGCAGGGTATATAAAAAAAGAAAGAAAAATTAGTGCGAGCCATATCGAAGCTATCGAAGCGCACCAGGTTGAGCGCTAGGCCGGTCAATATTGCTGCAGAGCAGGGATAAAATAGAAAAGTCAGTGCAAGTCGTGCGAGCTATTCGAAGAGCACAGATGTTTTTTTTTTGCTAATGCTAGTCCAGTGATGATTGCTGTAGAGCAGAATCGAGGGAAGTGGAGATCAATTCAATGACTGCCAGTCCAGTGATGAACGCTGTAGGGTAGTAGAAGATGAAAGTGCTTGATCAGTGAGGGCGATTGAAAAATATAAAACGGAAAGTGAGAAATCTAATGTGATGATATAACATATCAATATAGCAAAGAATATTGGAAAGTTAGTAGAAAAGTTTGATCGTACTTCGAGGCCGTTTGAAGCGTGTTGGTTTAACGTGACTTAAATTATGTGAGTGATAATTGATAGCCATAATCGGTATGGGAAATTAAATAGTAAGAGTGCAACCGACTTCGCGGTTGATAACCCGTTGGAAAAAAAAAACAGTATGAAGAGCAGTGACTACTGCTGCACTAGAGAAAGGTAAGAAAGGGACATATATTTTCAGAACAGATACATACAATCCTGCACCTGTACCAGTATAAACATAATTTGGATTGTTCTGTATTTAATTTTATATTTCTTTTGTTGGAGGCATGTATATACTTATGAATGGGTTATGAAATTCATCTCTAAACCCGGATAAAAATAACGATACAATTACAATTTAATAATATACAATAACAACAAAATGTATTGCCGACCATGAATCTGACTGTTCGTGTATCAGACAAATCAAAAATGCACATTGTAATTACAATAGATCTACTATACACCCCATATGCTAGAATTTTCAACAATTGTGCAACAATACAATTAATAGTTATTATCTCAAATTTGTTCAGAAAAAAGTGATATTTTTTATTGTTAAGATACATAACAACCCCCTTATTCTATTGTTGATGTCGCAGTTTACAATAGATTCTATTGAAAAAACAGTAAGTCTTAATGTTATCTTATCGTCGTAAACAATAAGATCAATTGTACATACTATTGATTCTATTGTATGGTTACAACAAATTCTATTGTTAATTTTTGATATTTTTTTATTCGGGAATGCATTATTTAAATGACGATTACTCTAGAAAATTGGCATCAGTTTGTGTTAAAATTATTAACTTTACAGACAGAAAGTAATTGTGGTTTTATCTGATTATTGTTTCAGAAAATAAACCATGGATAAAACCCTATGGCCACTTGAGCCGTTCAATGACGCAGTTCATTCACAAAACTTGCAAAATGAATGGGAAGAATGGCGCAGAGCCTTTAATCTTTTGTTGGAAATGAGAAATGTCTCAACCCAACACGAGCAGTTGGTTTTGCTTCTCACTCTGGTAGGTCGAGGTTAACAACGAATCTATTACAATCTCGGGGCGTTTCCGAGTGAAATCCATCCTGAACCTGTGAAGGTTCCGTATCATCCGGTGGAGATCCCGGAAAACGGCAACGCAATTAAACGTTTGGATTCGTTTTTCGTTGGCAAACGAAATGATCGTGTAGAACTTGAGTTGTTCAGATCACTGAAGCAATCAAATGACGAACCATTTAACCAGTTTATTCTCAAACTTCGGGTTCAAGCTGCACGCTGCGATTTCAAAGACCGCGATGAAAAAGAAATTTTTCAACAAATAACCATGGACGAGAAGGTAAGAGACAAAGGTCTCGAAAATGTAATGGGGCTGAACGAACTTACAAACTACGCTATAAACCGTGAAGTACTTGTAAAGCAGAAGGAAAAGACCAAAGCATTCCGGGACAACGATGTGAGGGATGTTGTGGCAACGGTTAAGAAGGAATGGATTAAAGAACCAGGCCCTCGTGGCATGAACAGTTATCTTCCAAAGCGTGAGTTTCGACGCAATGGATCAGAAGGTAATTCGTTTCGTAGCTTCGATGGACGGTATCGCTCAAAATGCAAACGGTGTGGATCGCCTAATCACGATGGTGATGCAGCTAACTGTTCAGCCAGGAATGCTCGCTGCAATCGATGTGCGGAGGTCGGACATTATGCAAGAGTGTGCAATGCGTCACGAATGCCACCGTCAAGGAGCCACTTTGTGTGGAAACGGTCAGATGGGCAGTCGGTTGAGGAAACTAACTCTTTACAAGAAAATGAATGGCAAGAGGATCTGCCCCGTCGTCCTGAATCAGAAGACATTTCGAAGGTAAAATGATTATTTGACTTTGAAAATTCCTTTTTTTTGTTTCATTTTAATTGTGTACCAACCTATAAGAACGTTAATCATTGATTGAATTTGTTTAGTGTTTGTACATTTTTTATATGTCAATAAAAACTGATGCGTATTTTGGGACACTTTTTTATTACTAACGGTCATTCAGCCTTGGAGTAATAGGCTGTTTCATAGATAAGTTTTCGGTAGAATTCCTTATCGATTCCGGGGCAGCCATTAATACAGTTACTGACGATGTATGGAACATGCTCAACACAAACAATGCAGATATTTTCAAGAAGAAATTTCAGTGCGATCGCCAGTTCAAGGCCTATGCCAACGATAAGCCTCTTCGTGGTTCGACGATATTTGAAGCATGGATCAATGCCTCGAAACCGAAGTGTTTTGCGGAGTTTTTTGTGATTGAGGGTGCCAGCCGTTGTTTATTGAGCAAGAGAGCAGCCGAAGACTTGAGAGGTCTTAAGGTGGGCCTTGAAGTTCAGCATATTGAACAAGCTACAGAGCCGTTCCCGAAATTCCCGAATATTCAAGTGAAACTTTCCATCGATAAACGAGTTCGTCCGAAGAAAATTGCGTATGTCAGGATACCGGGACCGATGGAAGAAATAGCCGATGCTAAGATCCTAGAGATGCTTCGCAGTGACGTTATCGGGCCAGTAGATGGACCCGCTGAGTGGATTTCACCAATGATGGTTGTTTCCAAAGGGAATAAGGATGTTCGACTGTGTATTAACATGAAATATCCCAATGAGGCCATACAGAGGGAACATTACCCCTTGCCGGTAATCGAGACCTTTTTGAACAAGCTCAGAGGATCAACAGTTTTCTCAAGGTTGGAAATCAAGTCTGAATATCACCATGTCGAGCTACATCCAGAATCGCGAGGAATCACCACATTTATGTCGAGCAGAGGATTGATGCAATTCAAGCGGCTTATGTTCGGGATAAATTGCGAGCCGGAAATTTTCCAGCGAATAATAACGGAAATGTTGTCAGGGGTCGAAGGTGTCATCATTTATATCGAGGATAGTGTCGTATCGGGTAGAAATAAGGTAGAAAATGATGCTAGATTGCAGGAAGTATTATCAGCACTGAAGAAGAACAATGCGAAATTGAACGAAAGCAAGTGTGTCATAGGTGTTCAGCAGTTAGATATTCTGGGATTTAAAGTTAGCTCGGCAGATATTAGCCCCTCACATGAAAAAATCGCTTCAATCAGAAATTTTCGTCAACCTGAAACGAAATAAGAAGTTATGAGTTTTTTGGGACTCGTTAATTTTGTTGCTCATTTTATCCCGAACCTGTCCACACGATCCGAACCGTTGCGGGAATTTGTACGTGGTGATGTCACGGTGTTTGGTAAAAGTCAGCAGCACGCATTCGCCGATCTAAGATCTGAGCTGTCTTCAAAAGTAGGCTAGGAGTTTATGACCCTAAGGATGTTACGGAACTCTACGTCGATGCCTCATCGGTTGAGCTTGGAGCAGTACTGGTCCAAAGGGATAAATCAGATGTTCCAAGAATCATATCATTTGCATCGAAAGGATTGACTGCTACCGAGCGAATTTACCCCCAAACACAAAGAGAAGCCTTAGCAGTTGTGTGGGCAGTGGAGAAGTTATATATCTATTTGTTTGGCCTTCGGTTTACTATTTACACGGATCACAAGACGTTGGAATATATCTATGGTGGAAAATATCGAGACGGGAGAAGAGCATGTTCAAGAGCAGAAGGTTGGGCCTTGCGACTACAGCCATACGATTTTGAAATTAAACATATCCCAGCATTCAACAATATCTCTGATGTTCTTTCTAGACTGTGTGAACAATCGGATACAGCTTTTGATGAGAATTCGGAGCATTTTCTGTTAGCAGTAGGAGCTGGACCATTAGCGATTACTTTAGACGAGAACAGAAATGAGACAAGGAACGATACGATTCTTCAGTCAGTTATTAGGTCCCTTGAATCTGGGAAGTGGCCTCACGATTTGGTTCGATACCAAGCATTTGATAAAGAGCTTGGCGTTCGAGAAGGCATTGTTATCCGTGATGAAAGAATTGTACTACCGACTACATTGCGGCGAAAGGCATTGGAAATCGAGCACAGAGGACATCCTGGGGTTGTTTCGATGCGTAGGCGCTTAAGAGAGAGAGAGAGAGAGTGTGGTGGCCGTATATGGATATGTGTGGGTTGTGCAGCAGTCAGTAGACAACATCCACCAGAGCCAATGCTGTGAAAGAAAATTCCAGGTAGAGCGTGGCAAGAGGTGGCCATAGATTTTTTCTCGGCAAAGGAGTATGCAACGTTTCTGGTTCTTGTGGATTATTTCAGTAGGTACCTTAAGATTGTGGAAATGAAAGGTACCACCGCCGGAAAAAACTAAAGAGGCATTGGAAAATATCTTCAATGAACAGACGTATCCTGAAACAATCAGAAGCGATAATGGACCACCATTTTCGGGGGAAGAATTTGCAGATTATTGTCGAAGTGAAAACATCAGGTTGATTCGAACCATCCCCTATTGACCGCAAATGAACGGTTTAGTTGAGAGACAAAACCAGGGGATCCTTAGAGCTCTCCGAAATGCAAAGGCTACAAACAATGATTGGCGTAAAGCGATAAATGATTATGTATACATGTACAACACAAGTCCTCATTCAATTACCGATATAGCTCCTATGGAACTAATGACTGGAAGACCAGTAAAAGATTTAATGCCAAGATTTAGAACGGATGCAAATTGCAATCCAGACGAGAATGTGCGAGAGAAGGATGTGGTTAAAAAAGCTTCAAGGGAAGCTTTATGCTGATGGGAGAAGACACGCGAAACTATCGGAAATTAATGTTGGCGATTCCATGATGCTAAGGAACTATGAGACTGGCAAACTGGAACCGAAGTTTCACCTGGAGAAGTTTACCGTCATAAAGAAGAACGGAAACGACACCATCGTAGTCAACGAAGAGGGAGTGATGTACCGTTGCTCCGTAACTCATTTGAGGAAGTGGCCTTCAACAACGAGTGACGTTGCGGAGTCTGTACCACCTGAAAGTTCAGACCCCATGGACGATGATGAAATACCGCATTTAACACGGAACGAGGAACCCAATGAACAAGTTTTGGATGCTGATAAGGATAAAGGAGGAACATCGAAGTGTCCCATCCGAACAAGAAAACTTCCAGAAAAATTAAGGAAATAATCAAATGGTTTCAATGCGGTTATTTGATATTTTTTAGACAAAACAAGCGATGTAGGGTTAACTAGCAAAACTCCTGGGTACGCCCATGGCATACAACAAACAGATAAATATTTTTATAAAAGAGTATAAGCAGATAGAGAGAGAGAGAGATACGAGAGAGAATTAGGAAGAGATCGAGAGAAAGCGTTGGTAGGGGAGAAGCTTCGGAACTATTGCTGTGTTATAAAATTGGTGCGTTGTTCAATCGAATAAAAGTTAGTTTGATTAGTGAATTATCCGCAATCTGCAACCTGAGAGTCCTCCCCCGCGAATCCTACAGTGGCCTTATGACTTTTTTGAACGAATTATTTAAATATGTGAATTCTATTCTATTTGATGTTCTATAGTTTAAAGTGATTAGGACTAGGGTTTTGATATATGGCCAACATCGAGATCGTTGTTTGTTTTCTATGCAATGAATCCGGTTATACCAGACTAAGGAGCGCACCTTTAAAGAGTGTTTAAAGAGTTATGAATTATCTCAACATGCACTAATAAAAGGATACGGGATATCCGACAACTGAACTCAAAGCAAAAAAACATTGACACGAATTGAGTCAGAGAACTATTGCAAAACAGTACTTGAACAGTAAATAATAATAATAATTGAAATGATTAACGATCCTTTCCAGTACGATTAAAAGCAAATTGCGGTATTAAATAAACCTAAGTAAAGCCGAATCACAGTACTTTATTATATTTTGACATTAAAAAGTTTATAATCCTGACTCCATCCACTAACCGCTCGTTCAACCAGCGCCGAGAGTGAAATCGGAGTCCAGTTGATGCCTCCGTCCAAGCTGACGATGCAAACCGATCGATGGATGTAGCAAAACAGCTTGCCAACTCGGTAGACTTGCTTGCCCATCTCTCTCCGGCCGGGCATTGGCGCAAAGATGGGGAATCATCATTTCGGCACATTTCTGCGATACGAGTTCCTTGAGTTAAAACGTCGGCGCAACATCCACGTTAACTTCCATAAGTGAGGGCGGTTTCGGTGGTGGTTGTATCGTATGCATCGGTTCCACCGTTACCGATGATGAAGCGGACGACGTTGAAGAGCCTGTAGTTATGCCGATTGAACGTTGCATCAGATCTAGCGCCTTGCGGAAGCTTTTCTTGATATTAGCTTGACGAATAATGTCCTTGTGAATTGTTACTTCCAACCTTGGTCCCTGATGGCGGGGAGCAAAGCAGAGTCAATGACGAGTGGACACACAGCGCACGGGAATTCGGATTAAGACCGGTGGAATCATAAACACGCGGAAACTATACTTTGTACGAATGATTTAATTAAATGAATGAATTATTACACTTGTGCTCTACACGAGATATAGGCGTGAAGTGAAGTTCGTTGGTCGGCAGGGTTGCCGTTTATGCTGCACCGTTTGAGGGGTGCACGGATGTAGCGGAGGGCTCTGCGGTCGCCCAATCGGCATCCGAGTAACCCGATAGTGGCTCGTCAAATGCACCGCCCAAACGTAGACTGCAGCTCTTTGTCTTTTGTAGATATCGTAGGACACGTTTGGCGGCTGTCCAGTCTGATTCTGTGGGAGCAGCGAACTTACGGCCAAGTATGGCCGCACTGTTGGCGATGTCCGGCCTGGCTATTACTGAAAAATACAGCAAGCTTCCCACAACACTTCTAAATTTTTCAGGATCGTCCAGTGGTTTGCTCTTGTCCTCAATCTTCAAATAACCCGGATCCATTGGAGATTTAGCCGGTTTCGCGTCACTCATTCGATGAATCTTCAGTAGTTCTTCAATGTTGTTCTGTAGACGGATTTTGTAGCCATCTTCATCCCGACGGACCTCTATGCCAAGAAAGTGGCGGACGTCTCCCAAACAGGTCAATTCAAATTCGTCACTTAGACTACTGAACACCTTCTGCAACTCCTCCTCGTCTGACGAGGCCACGAGCAGATCATCTACATATACTAGTAGGAAGACACTAGCATTGGCACTCTTCTAAACATACATACACGGATCGGCGTTTGATGGCTTGAATCCTAGCTTCAAAAGTGTATCATGGAGGCGCTTATTCCAGCAGCGGCATTTCGTAGATGCTTTTCTGCAATCTGCAGACTAGCTTCTCCTTCTCTTTCACCTCACATCTGGGGGGCTGGCGCATAAAAACTTCCTCCTCCAGGACTCCATAAAGGTAGGCCGTCTTTATGTCCAGATGTTTCGCTGTCATCCTCTGTTTAGCCGCTACTGTGAGAAAGGTCCGGAACGTCGAATGGCTTGTAACGGGAGCGTATACCTCCTCAAAATCTTCTCCGATCCTCTGCGTGTAGCCTTGGGCCACTACTCTGGCCTTGTGCTTCGCAACTTTGCCTTCTACGGTGTGTTGGAGCTTAAATACCCACTTGGAGCCCACCAGCTTCTTTCCCTTCGGCAAAGGCACAAGCTCCCAAGTGTGGTTCCGGCAATGCGATTCAAGTTCGTCTTCCATCGCAGCTCGCCATTCAGCATTCTTCAAAGCTTCCTGATAGTTCACCGGCTCCTGAGTGGCGCATGCTGCGGTGCCTACTGTATAGTCTAGCACGTAATCCTCGAGGTGACGTGGTGCTACACCACGGGTTGAGCGCTGCGGGCAACGCTGGTCTTCTCCTTCTGGTGGCACTTCATCCTCGGCGTCTTCAAAATCTTCCGCATCTGAAGCAGCTTTGTCTTCTTTTAACTCCTCCTGGATCGGAAGCAGTCGAATCTCCTCCTCTTTGGCAGCAGGACGTTGTTTGTCTTCAGGGCGCGTCTCCGGTTTCGTCATTGGGAACTCAACTGTAGATGTCCCATTTCCCAACTCGAGAAAGCGAGCGTCACGACTAACAGTGATCAAATCGTTATCACAGTTCACAAACCGATAAGCTTTTTGCTCCATCGGATACCCCACAAACCTCAAGTTTCGCGACTTGCTATCCAGCTTGCTGCGCTTCGGTTCTGGAACATGGACGTAGGCTTCGGCACCAAATACCCGAAGATGTGCGAAATCTGGTTTTCGCCCCCACCAGAGCTCGTAATGAGTTTGCTGGATCGATCTCGATGGTAAGCGGTTCTGCAGGTATGTTGCAGTGAGCACTGCCTCGCCCCAGTATCGCTTCTCCATACCAGCATCAATAAGCATGCAGGTAGCCATCTCTGTAATCGAACGGTTCTTTCGTTCAGCCACGCCGTTTTGCTGTGGCGAGTACGGCGCTGTGAACTGCGGCTTAATCCCTTCAGCGCGATAGAAAGCCATCAACTCATTGTTGTTGAACTCGCCGCCCCGTCGGAGCGGATCACGCGAACCTTCCTTCCAAACAGTGTTTCCGTCCATCGTACGTACTCCTTGATCAGCTCCGTCGTCTCGGATTTCTGCTTTAGCAGATAGGTGACCGTGAAGCGGCTGAAGTTGTCGATGAGATGCATTACATAGCGATTTCCACTGGGCGTTGTCGTTTTCATCGGGCCGCATAGGTCCGAATGGACAATGTCGAGAACCCGGTCAGCCTTCCGCTCAGTAACGGGTGGAAACGGTAGTCTGGCCGACTTTCCTTCCATGCAACACTCACATACAAGACGTAAACCACAGTCGCTTACCTTAATGCCTATAGCAAGGCCCTCTTTGACGACTCGTTCAGCGGCGGCCCAATCTCTGTGGCCCAACCGCCGGTGCCACTGATGCTGGCAGTTTACGTTATGCTCACCGGTTGACGCTTTGTTGGATTCCTCGATCGTCCGTAAGTAGTAGAGGCCACCGTAACGACAGCCTGTCGCAACGATAACTCCACCTGCATCCATGATGTGACAACCATCACTGTTGAATTTCACTTCGACTTTCTTCTCGGCTAACTTTGCATACCGAAATCAAGCTGGTCGCTAGACCAGGAACGTACTTCATGTCATTCACTTCGATTCTGACCGGTTCACCATGATCGTCTACTCCACGAATCACACCACTACCCTCTCCGAGGATTTCCGTTTTCTTCCCATCGGCGAGCGTAATCCAGCCGCCGGCAAAGTTTTTCAACGAGTCAAAGAATCCGCGGTCGTTCGTCATGTGGTCACTTGCCACACTTTCTACGAACCACGCGCGCGAGCTCATTTTGTCACCAGCGGTGAACGCTACATTTCGGCCATCACTTTGCACTGCCTTAGCTTTCGGATATTTTTTCTCTCTTCTACTACTGTTTTCTTCCTTCACTGAAGCCTTAAACTTCCGGCAGTCACGGCGCAAGTGACCAGGTTTCTTGCAAAAATGGCACACGCGATTTTCCTTCCTTTCATCCGAACGCAACGCTTTTTCCGTTTTCGAGCCGGCACTTTCGCGTCCCAAGCGACGATGGAACTCGTCCATCAATTTCGCTTTGACGATGTCAACCGAAATGTCGTCATGAGCCCGATTGTCCAAAGCGGTCACGATTCCGTCAAACGAGGAAGGTAAGCTACGCAAAATCATGCAGATTTTCGTGTCATTATCAAGTTCGGTACCCACGTCGTCCAACCGATCAAAGAGCTCGTTGATTTCGCACAAGTGCTCCAGATTACCGCGTTCCAACAAATTCGACGCACACAATCTTTTGAGCAGAGAAACCCGTACCGATCGCGTAGACTTCTGATGGTACGATTTCAGAGCCTCAAACACGTCACGCGCAAAAACACTGTTTTTAACCAGAGGCAATTGGTTATCCTCAATCGATAGGATTATTGTTGCCTTCGCTTTTCGGTCAGCCTTGACCCACTCATCCACCAGGAGATTTTCCTCCGGATTGGCTCCATCTTCTACTACACGCCAGAGATCCTCCCGCTGCAGCAACATTTCGATTCGCACCTTCCATGTCTGCCAATTTGAACCGTTTAGTTTGGTTATGGCAAACTTGGCATCCGACATGTTTTCTCCTTTTGTCACCTACGCATACTGTCAACAAAACGTTTGCAAACGAATCGCTCTTCACACGAGAGCTTTTTCACCGTGCTTTTTCCTTGCCTGCCGGTCGCAAGCCGACAGCACGCCAACGACGCGAACTCTTCACTAACACCAGCAAACGTTTTTGTTCTTCGCGATGCTCCGATCGACGCCACCGACCGGATTATTTTCACCACCGATTCCGTCTCAAATCCGACCACTCTCTGGGCCCATAACCTGATGGCGGGGAGCAAAGCAGAGTCAACGACGAGTGGACACACAGCGCACGGGAATTCGGATTAAGACCGGTGGAATAATAAACACGCGGAAACTATACTTTGTACGAATGATTTAATTAAATGAATGAATTATTACACTTGTGCTCTACGCGAGATATAGGCGTGAAGTGAAGTTCGTTGGTCGGCAGGGTTGCCATTTATGCTGCACCGTTCGAGGGGTGCACGGATGTAGCGGAGGGTAATCATCGCTCTCCACAGTCCCATCGGGTGACTTGATCGAAATTTGGCGTTTGGTTCAGCCACAGCACCAGTGTTTGAATCCATTTCGGGAAGAAGAATTTGTCCAAAATGGATGCCATATGAATAGTTGAAATAAGCTCGCTCCATTCCCAAACTTAGTTGAAGATTTCTGAAACAATAAATAAGTTAGCATTTAAAACATCCACCCTTGTTTGATAGGACCTACCCAAGTTTTGTTGCATGGGATTGAGTTGAGTTCCAGCTTAATTATTGTGAGGAACACTTGCAAATCTTCTTCTTCCATGGATTAATCATCGTTCTTTCTGATCGATCCTTCGAATTCCATGCCTTCAAAGCCTTGCTGAGCTTCTCTCGTATCGTAGGATAGATGCTTACTTCCATTTTTGAGCCAAGTATTCCAGCACACGGTTGAATCTAGATGTGTATTGGAATGGTGTCCGTCAATGGATCCCAATCTCTAACGGCGGAAGTCAGTTTGTTAATGACAATTTGTTCTAAGACGTTGTCTAAAATCCCCGACGGTAACAACGGTGCCCAAGCATCCAGCAAGGCAATCATTGGTTGATGCAGTCTTCGATCCCAATTAGTGACAGCAGATCGGATACTTGGAACAACACCGGACCAAACAAGATCAGAATAGGGATCCAACAGATTATGCTTTTCAGTGTCAGAAGACCCAAAAATCGATCGCCAACGTTTGAATAAATCCAGATGTAGAGTCGGATTGATGAAAGGATTCCATTCTTTAAGTCGAGCCGCTATCAATGGTGCAACTTCGCCTGGATCCAAGTTCGCCAATCCAAATTCACTATATTCTGAAGGGAATCCACTTTGAATACTGATAAAAATTCGTTTGCATTCTTCTAAAGCAACGATATCACTCTCGGGCTCGACGAGAACTCTCACCAAATCTAAAGTTCCTTCAAACGTGTGGGTGTAGTCTTCCTCCAATTGAGTAATTTTGATCAGATATTCCTTCTCTATTTTCAATTGCTCTTCACGATCTTTTGCTACGCACTTCTGCTTGTCAATAGAAATAATATCTTGTTCGCAGTACTCCACGATCAGATTTAAATTACGCATCAACTTCGGAAGCGCAAAGTTAGTGGTTTCCTTAGTTGCTTTCGAATCATACAGATCTTCGCCAACGACCTTCGCTTGGCCCAAAGCATGATAACCACTTAGCATCCTACTTTCAGGACCAGTTATATCAATGACTCATTACTCAGTTCGAATTGTTATCGAAGGGAGTATACGTCGCTTTCCCCTTTTTAATTACGTTCTCTAGGCTCTTGTAAAAGTACCTCCCTTTGTGTTTGTCCTTCCTCCACTGCTGGCCGAGATCTTTGTCCTTATTTTCCTTCTTCGGTTTCTGATCCATCACAACCGTTTTCTTCTCCTGCGTAAATCCTGCCATCGACCAAAAGTCATTTGCCTTTGCGGCCACTTCCGACTCCGGTTGGGAACTGATCCCACTCGGAGCACCTCCAACCCTTGCTCGGCTCGCATCGTCTTCATCATCTTCTTCTTTATTTTCCTTTTGTCCTCTTTATTCTGGCCTGTCGAATTCCTCCGGCAATGAACCCTATCGGAGCGATATAATCCTTAGGTTTCTTTCCCATACCAACACTAACGCGCCGGGAAGAATGTTCTTCAGCGTCTTCATTGTTTGAATATTCGTCCGCCCAGATGCCGTAAATTTGCTGTTGCTTTGTTGGCCATCGGTTGCGCTGGTTCGGGTTGAATTCGTTGTCCAAGTCGTAATCGATTATCTCAAAGCGCTCGTACTCTTCGCCGGCCCTTTCCAAAATTTTATTTATTATCTAGTTTTTTTTTCTGACGTTTCGTTGTATAAACAAAGTATCGCCGTGTTACCAGAAAAATCTTTGCATTTTATGGTGAAACCTCGTTTACCGAGTTGCCAAAACGCCTCATATTTGTTTCACATGGTTATATTCACCATAAAATGTGGAACAAATTGGAGCTTTCCAAAATTTGTAACAAAATGAGGAGTACATATAAAAAAAAGTTATTAACGCTCACGTTATAAGAAGTTCGTTGCTTTAAAGGAAAAATATAAAAAATGGGGATTAGGTCTGACGAAAAAGGTTTACCATTTCACCTCCGTAAGATCGTAGATGTGGAAGTGTCTCCAGGAAGTCTTTTCCTTAAGGAGCAGCTCGAGGATAGGATGGCAGTCAACCATAATTCGCTCAATTCTTACTTTATTGGCCAGATCCGGGATTTGATCAATTACGCTTTTTGACAACTCCATAAGCGACGTTGGGATTGTACTTCCAGGCTGTTTTGTAGGTGAAGGGCGAATAAATTTATTTTTTGTCTTTTGGCAGTGATTTAATAACATTTCTGACTCGATGATAGATGTATCCGGAATGTTTTCCATTGTCATGACCGTTTCTCAGCCAGAAAAATGCAGACTAAAATAAAACAGCATTTAGTAATTCATGGTAGGAACCTAGAATATGGACATACCTCTGCAGGTGCCTGGTTATTTATACGGGTTTGCCGAAGCTGCGGAAATGTTCGAACCAATGATTTTGCCATATTCCATTGTTCAGCTACAGTAGGATATCTACAAACCAAATGAAACAGTATATTAATTTCATTTAAGATTTGACATGTATTTGGTATAGTCTAGTGAATAGAAATTTATTTGAAAGAAAAAGCTCTTATCCACGTTTATTGTAGATCATGTCATCAAATTGCTTACAAATTCTGCGTACCATAATATGGATATCAGTTTCCTTTGGAATAATCCCACGACCCAAAACATCGTACACTATCGATCGAAAGATTGTATCTTGGATAAGCATGTTTCGTACATCCTAGAAACAGAAGTAAATGGCGCTGTTTGTGTGTTTGTCATCCTTTTAGATACTTTGCGAATTCAGCCGGACATTTTCAGTGGAACTTCCTGTGGCTTGTCGTTCGGACTTGTTAGCTCGTAATAATATCTACGACATGCGCATCTTCTAACAATAACAATAAATCACTGTTGAATTTTTGAGCTAAGAATGAACAAATTATTACTAACAAATTCTCGAACAAATTGCGTTGATAATGTTTCATGCGATTTTGTAAACAATTAATACCCCATCCAGACTACACGCTATATCAAGCTGAACAATACATTAGGTCATTACTAACATTATTAGACTCTCTTGGTCGACTTTCTCTTTGCGTTCCTACGGCTATGTAAAAACATGTTCAAATGTTTCGAACACACAGTACCGTAATATAAAGTGTAATTAAGGATCCAATACGTTAGAAACATCACAAACTATTCTCGAAAGACAAAGTCGACGAATGTAACATAGTAACAATGTAACCTAGGACCTAATGCATTGTTCAGCTTAATATTATGTGATATAGAGTATCTTGATATCGAACGTTATGCACATTTTTCCAGTGCAAATTAGATGTATAAATATTGATTTCAAGAAAATTTAGATCAAGTAATATAGGTAAAGTGACCAGATGGTTCGCGCTTCAACGCGGGACATATTATTAATTTATAGAAGCGTGGAGGGGGGTTGGTTTGGGGGGTGAGGAGTGTGTTTTTCTTAAATAGACATTTCGAGGAATTATAAAAGTAGATGGTCAACATAGTTTTTCACAGGTTTCATTCACATCCATTTATCCATCCTTAGGAATTACAAATCTAATTCAATACTGTACGTGTCAAACAGACTTTTCTGCGCTGTGTACCTTACGCAGGAATGAAACATCTTTGGCAACATTTATGCTGAATTCCTCGCATGTGTCCTGAAAATTAAACCCAACCTGCAACAACGCTTTCAGTGTATCGACGCTCAACTGAGATTTCTCCGTGGTCCAAACTTTGTTAACGACTGAAAATACCCTCTCCGTTACAGCATTTGTAAGCTCGGTATCGTGTTCGAAAGAAATTTTTATTTCTATCTCTATCCCATGTTAAATTCCGTTTACTGAAACGGAAAAGTAAAAAATCGAAATGAAATTTCTGTAGCAGTATCCACCTGAAAAGAACGAAAAATAAAATTGGAATTTGTAAGGTTTCCATGCAAACTAATGGGAGCTGTCACTTTTACTTTCGGAAAAATATTCCGCTCGATTATTCCGTAAGTGAATGTGACGTTTCGTTGCATGCAGATCAATTGTCAAAATTCCGCTTGGTAATATTGAACAAAATTCCGTAACCTCTCTACTTTTTAAGTCGATACTGGCCTGTACCAGGCAAACATAACTCAAATTCTACAACTTTTTTTAAGTTTTGAAATGTTTAAAGATCTCAATCCACTTATCCTCGATTTCAGTCTTATTTTCATTCCACGGAGAAATTTTTTCATTACTTACATATTTTTTGCATAGGATACTTCGTCGAATAGCTCAGCTTCTTCTTTGTCGGCATCAACCGATTTGCCAGAATCATCAAATTTACGGACATATGCGAAACACGTTTGTACTGCCTGCCAATCAATGGTGGTTGTAAGGTTCACCCACTTAAAACAAATAACCTCGTCAATCTGAGAAACTCGAGCCCAAAGATAGTCAATACATTTCTGATAGAAACTAATCATATTCGACTTGTACAATGTTGACTTGGGCCTGTTAGCTGTCGTGCCCCTTGGCGATATTTCCTCATCGACTTTTACTGACCTTTCCCCGGAAGATATGTAGCAGCGACGGTGACAGGTATAGCAGTAGTGAAAAGAAGAAAGAGAGAGGAAATAAAGTTTTTGTCATTCCACATGTAACCTTACGAGAATAAAGTTCGTGTTACCGATGATCATGACAATAAATTAGATTATAAAACAATCCACAACCCCATGCCATGAACTTTGTATTTACCCTATGAACTACACTTACGTTGTAACAATCGACCGAGTCACTCATGCAAACACAAAACAATACCGAATTGAATCGTTGTTGTACTCGAACACACCACACTAGAGAGCATAAAAACAGTTGAATAAAGCCAGTAAACGAAATCGCACGCTTTTCTCTATCCCGTCCGTCGATCCGAAACCCGGACTTTGTATTCGAGATAAAGTTGATTGGACCTTAGAACCTTATAATTTTCTTCCCGTCAATACTAACTGTTGTGCTAATATCTCGAGTGCCTCCGTCTGGTCATCATCGCGTGTGCATCGCAGCTTTAGTGTCGCAAACATTTTGGTGCCGAAACCCGGGATTAGTGCGTTGCAGTTTTCGCCATTGTGTCGATCAATTGTATGGTTCCAGCCAACCATCATCCGCCATCGAAAGAATAACGTCCAGCACGTGATCAACCACCGTTCTCGTTTTCCGCATAGTTCCCGCTCCAGAAGCAACATCATCACCATCTCGTCGTCGCAACAGCCGTAGGAAACATCATCCGTCGCATCGTAGGTGTACCGTGTACCCTTCCCAGCCACAGCAGTAAACAGCATTTAAATCGGTCAGGTATAGTTTACACCCGATAGCAGGTACGTCTCCATATTGGTGGTGGTGATTAAATTGATATTATGTCGGTAAAAAAGGCTACTAAGTCCGCAACCTTGGCGGTAAAATTAAAACTTTTACATCGCCGGCGATCGAACATTTTGGGGTCGGCGATGATGATAAAAGAGTTTAATCGGGCATTTGAACCCGCTCAACAGGAGCAATTAGCAACACAAATTGCGTACCTTAATAAGTTGTGGCATGATTTTCTCTCTACACAAGAGGAGATTGAGGTATTAGAGGACAGTGAGGAACATTTTAGTGAGCAAAGGCGCGAATTTCAGTTGATGTACCTACTGTTCCTCCCCCACCACCTCGAGCACCATCGTCCGTTTGCGCTCAGCCTGCCTAAACTATTTCCAATGTCCGGCTGCCTGAAATTAAAATTCCGGTGTTTGGTGGAAAAATTGATGAATGGGTAGCCTTTCGCGATCTTTACGTCTCGTTGAATCATTCAAATCAACTGTTGACAGCCGTGCAAAAATGCACTATTTGAGAGCTTCATTGTCAGACGAAGCATCTCGTATTATTTCCGCTCTTGATGTTTCTGCCGATGATTACCAAGTAGCGTGGAATATTTTGAAGGATAGATATGAGAATCCTAATCTTCTCATTAAGCGACGTTTATCCACAAAAGATCGCGAATTATCAAAACGTTAACGCTCTCCCACCCAAACAATACCCAAACTGAGCTGAAACCGTACAAACACCGATTCGCAGCCCATGTAGCTTCGGAAAATGTCAAGAAGTGCCCTCACTGCAAGCAAGCGCATCTTTTGTTCCAGTGCAGCGGCTTTCAAAGTCTCGTTCCGCAGCAGCGTTTCGAGTTCGTCAAAAGGCACGGGCTATGTATAAACTGCTTGAAGGGTACACACATGGCGAAAGATTGCTCCAGCGGATCCTGTAAACAGTGCTTCAAGAAGCACCATTCTCTACTGCATCTACCACCGATTTCGTCTACCTCGGCTTCTGGTCCACCAGCAGCAATACCAACCCAATCTACACCAGCTTTGATTGGGGAATCCGCTGAAGCAGTCGGTTCGCAGTCGTATCAAATACCACCACGTGATGCGAATGTCACCATCCGTCCGCCGTCGGTAAATTCCGGTGCCTCGTCCGTCGCGAGTTCGTCGTTCCGAACGTTTCCGCAGTCGTATTCGGTCGGTATCGCCCCCACCACTGCGTCGGTTGATTCTTTTGTCGAAAACAATTCACCTCCCTCCAACTCCTGTCAAAGTGCTAAAATGATTACAAATTCTCGTCAGAACACGGTCGTGCTATCGACGGCCGTCATCAAAGTGAAAGATGCCGACAACAACTACCATTTTGCTAGAGCCCTATTGGACAGTGGCTCTCAACCTAGCTTCATCAGTGAAGCACTTTGCCAGAAGCTTCGGCTAAAACGCGTGAAGCTTAACTCACCAGTAAGTGGAATTGGCCAGTCTACCGTGACGGTTCACTACGGCGTCACTCTGTCGCTCGCTTCACGCTTTGGGGATAATCGTTTCACTCTGGAATGCCTAGTACTGCCGAAGCTAACAGTGTCACTACCCAGGCACCACATCAACGTTACGCGCTGGCAAATCCCACGCAATCTTCCGATGGCTGATCCCCAGTTCAACATCAGCCAGAAGGTTGACATTATTATAGGCGCTGAACTGTTCTTTTCGTTATTAGAACATCAGCAAATTTCACTCGCCGTTGGTTGTCCGTTGTTACAGAAAACCGTACTGGGATACGTCGTGTGTGGAAAAGTCACTGATCCACTGGCAGTCCAAAGCAGTCACGTTTGTACAGACGACCGTCTCGACAAGCAACTCGAACGTTTTTGGGAAATCGACAACTTCGACGTCGGCAAAGCTTACACTCCCGATGAACAACGATGCGAAGACCATTTCCAACAAACCGTTGAACGAGATTCGGATGGAAGGTACATTGTTCGTCTACCGCTGCGAGAGGAAATGCTGCCGATGTTGGGCGATTCCTACTCGCTCGCACTCCGTCGGCTTCAATCTATGGAGAAGAAGTTCGCTGTCGATGAAGGTTTTCATGTTGCCTATCACGAATTCCTAAAGGAGTATGAAAGTCTGGGACACATGGAGGAGGTGAATCCGTGCTCGTCACGTAACCCACAGTATTTCCTACCCCACCATGCCATCCACCGTCCTGAAAGTTCAACTACGAAAACACGAGTCGTTTTTGATGGATCCTGTCGAAGCTCAACCAGCTTGTCGCTCAACGATATTATATTCGTCGGACCGACAGTACAGCCAGCTCTGTTCTCTACTGTTATCAACATCCGCTTGCCTCGGTACTCCGTGACAGCTGACGCCGAGAAGATGTTTCGACAGATCTGGGTGAATCCAGATGATCGAAAGTATCAGCAGATATTGTTCCGGAAAGATCCATCAGAACCAGCTCGAATCTATCAGTTGAAAACCGTTACCTACGGTCTTGCTAGCTCCCCTTTCCACGCTGCTCGGGTGCTTCACCAGTTGGCCACTGACGAAGGAGAACGATTCCCGTTGGCGGCCCCCGTGATCAAGAAAGGAATGTACGTGGACGACGTACTCATCGGCCACGACGACCAGGCCACACTTGTCGAAACTTGTCAGCAGTTGATGGAAATGCTACAAAGGGCCGGATTTGTACTCAGGAAATGGGCAACCAACAACATCGTCGTTATCGCTAGCATTCCTCGTCAGTTGTGGGAAACCAAGTCCGAACTGGAAATCGATCGCTCAACTACTGTCAAGACCTTAGGACTTATCTGGTTTCCCCAGTCGGACTCATTCCAATTCAAGATCCCAGCTCTACCAGTTCTGGAGATGGCGACTAAGCGCCTCGTCGTCTCCGAAATGTCACAACTGTTTGACCCTCTTGGACTTCTTGGACCAGTAGTAGTAAAGGCGAAAATGTTCGTCCAAACACTTTGGGCAGAACAATTGTCATGGGACAACCAGTTGTCCGATGAGCACGCCACCTGGTGGGCAAGCTACCGGTTGGAGAATGGCCAGTATAGTCTACACTGTTTCTGCGATTCATCGAAAGTAGCATACGGTTGCTGTATCTACGCTGAAAACGGACAGACCTTCAGCCATCTCTTAACAGCCAAGTCTCGTGTAGCTCCACTTCGTGGGCAATCTATTCCTCGATTGGAATTGTGTGCTGCTCTTCTCGGCAGCCAGGTTGCCAATAATCTTCGTCAGACAACAGATTTCGTTGAACCTCCAACATTTTGGACGGACTCCAGCATCGTTCTACACTGGATCAAGTCTCAGTCAAATGTATGGAAGGTACTCGTGTCGAACCGGATTGCAGTGATTCAACGCCTTACCAAGGGCTGTAATTGGAGACACGTACCGTCGGAATTCAATCCAGCTGACAATATTTCTCGAGGAATGATGGCAAGTCAGATTTTGAAGAACAAATTGTGGTGGCATGGACCGAGTTTTATAAAAGATCCCGTTGATAGTTGGCCTGAATGTGTAGTTTCAATGCCAGAAACTCCAGATTTGCAACAAGAAGCGTGTCCTGCAATCGTGCTACATAGTATTCTCGTCGGCTCATCGTTGTTCGACCGATTCTCGGATTTAGCCAAGCTGGTTCGCGTCGTAGCATATTGCTACAGATTTTTCCGGAATACCAGGTTTCTCCGTAGCGAACGCATCATAGGTTCACTGACTCCAGAGGAAAGTGAACATGCGCTGAAAATTCTCGTAAGACAAGTGCAACTAGAATCATTTCCCGTCGAAATCCAGTACTATCGTCACACAAGAGATGCCCTTTCTTCTGCATCTCCTCCGAAATCATCAATCAAAGACTTGAAGTTGTTCATGGATCATTTCGGCTTGCTCAGGCTCACTGGAAGACTAGCCAACATGAAGGTACCGTACGACACACGTTTTCCGATTCTCCTCCCGGCTAACCATCGACTTAGCTGGCTCATCGCTCGATCTAGTCACATCCTAACACTTCACGGTGGTCCAACGCTTACGCTCGCGACTATCCGCCAGCGATTTTGGCCAATCCGAGGTCGGCAACTAGCACGCAAAGTAGTACGTCAATGCGTAACCTGTTTCCGATGTCAACCACAACTGGCACAACAAATCATGGCACCGCTCCCGTCTGTTCGCTTATTGCCAGCTAGACCGTTCATCCACTCTGGGATGGATTACTGTGGGCCGTTTCTCGTACGTCCGTTAAGTGGTCAGGGCGCGTCAGTAAAAATATACGTCGGTCTATTCGTGTGTCTTTTAGTGAAGGCCGTGCATCTCGAAGTCGTCGTCAATCTAACGTCCGTCGCCTGCATAAATGCCGTCAAACGCTTCGTTGCTCGTCGCGGCCGAGTACTCGAAATACACTGCGACAACGCAACTGCTTTCGTCGGTGCAGACCGTGAACTATGTGCGATGCGAGAGGAGTTCAATTCCTATCCGAAGACTGGGAAAATTTCTGTTTGGAGAGGGGAATCAAGTTTCGCTTCATCCCGGCTCGTTCACCGCATTTCGGTGGAATCTGGGAAGCCGGAATAAAATCCTTCAAATCCATCAGTTCCGGCGCATCATGGGCAATCGCTCCTTCACTGTGGACCAGCTCCAGACCGTCGTTGCCCAGATCGAATCAGTCCTCAATTCCCGTCCTCTTTCTCCGCTTACAGATTCTCCCGACGATTGTGGCGCTCTGACTCCTGGTCACTTCCTAGTTGGTGAGCCACTCGTGGCCATTGCTGAGCCTAATTTGATCGATGTCAATCCGAATCGTTTGTCGCGTCTCCAGGAGATGAAACGCTCAGTACAACATCTCTGGCGTTGCTGGCAGTTAGATTATGTTAGTCAACTCCAGCAGCGAACGAAGTGGAAGAAATCTCAACCCGATGTCCGCACCGGTCAGCTGGTGTTGATCAAGCAGTCATCAGCACCACCACTCCAGTGGCCACTGGGGCGCATAATCGAAACCGTAGCTGGAAACTATGGAAGAGTCCGAGTGGTCGTGGTCAAGACCGCGTCTGGGCAGTACAAACGAGCGGTCACGGAGATTGCTATCCTACCTTCCGAGGGAACTAGAAAGGACGATACCGTTGTTGTCAGCTCGTGACTGGCCCAAGTTAGCAGTGGATTCCGTACATTCCGATAACCGTACATATGATGGTTCAACCGGACGGGTTCAACGGCGGTCGCCATGTTACCGATGATCATGACAATAAATTAGATTATAAAACAATCCACAACCCCATGCCATGAACTTTGTATTTACCCTATGAACTACACTTACGTTGTAACAATCGACCGAGTCACTCATGCAAACACAAAACAATACCGAATTGAATCGTTGTTGTACTCGAACACACCACACTAGAGAGCATAAAGACAGTTGAATAAAGCCAGTAAACGAAATCGCACGCTTTTCTCTATCCCGTCCGTCGATCCGAAACCCGGACTTTGTATTCGAGATAAAGTTGATTGGACCTTAGAACCTTATAATTTTCTTCCCGTCAATACTAACTGTTGTGCTAATATCTCGAGTGCCTCCGTCTGGTCATCATCGCGTGTGCATCGCCGCTTTAGTGTCGCAAACAGTTCGCTTTCATCAAGTGTTCCTTCTTTCGATCCATACGTGTATTCCGAAGTGTTATCTCGCTGGTTTGTCCACAGTCCACTCGTCGGAACTCCCTGCATAACCTGTCCGCTCGTACCGGGTTCTGTTCCACAGGGCCAGCCGTTTTCCTCCAGATTTTTCAACTTACTTCGGACACTTAGTGGTAAAAACTGATTACTGATTCTCTCACGATGTTTGAACTTGAGGTCATCAAGTTCAGCTGCAGCCTCTGTAAGTGTGATGTTCAATTTTTTTCACCGTATTGTCAAATACCGACACCTGACTTTGCATGAAATACAACCACATTTCAGATCTCTCATCTTCAAAAAATTCACGAAGAATTCGTGGACTGTGATCGATCGACAAAAAGTAAGATTTCAGTGGTGAGAACAGTTTTAACACTCGTTCAATAGCTGGCATCATAGCTAGCCAGCGAGTCTTACTGTAGCCCAAAATCCTCATGTATTCTACTTCTGCTTCCTCGCAAAAACCTTTCAGTTTCTCGACCCTGACCGTGAAAATATAGAAATGACTGTAGATCTTAACAATAATACCCTCAATATCCACGGGAAGTTGATCTGCCGCCACCTGAATTGTGTTGTAAACGATATGTGCAGCGCATCCTACACCCAAAATCGGTCTCTGTAGCTAATCCTTTAGCATGCAATAAACGTTGTTCGTACCCGTTCTATGGAGACCACCAAAATTTGTGTCGGCGTTGTCTGCACCTGAATTCCACGTTTGTAGTCAAAATATCTAATTATAGAGGGGAACAACTTTGTTTACTTGTGATTTGAAGCGTCGAAGAAGATTGTTAGAAAATTGATGTAGTCCATACATGTCGACGATGTGACAGCCGCTCCTAGGGCACGCTTATGTTTCTCCGTTGCCGTGTGCCTTTTAACATCGGTTTTATCTCCTGATCCGATGGAAAACTCGCTGCTGCAGGTTTCACAGTAAACGCTGCCGATGGTCTTCGCCTTTTTCAGGAAAGGAAAGTCCTTTTTCAGGTCGTCCGAAAACAAACAGTGGTTTTTTTTTCGGGGTGGGTGGAGGTGGGGGGCGGCCCCCCAAACAATTTTTTTTTTTAAAAAAAATAAAAAAAATTTTTTTTTTTTTCACACCCCCAACAAAAAATAATTTTTTTGTGTTTCCTTGCTGAATTCGTAATATCGCACTGAAATTACTTAAACTGTTGCCACAGTCTTGCTGCACTTGATACAAACAAGGATAACTTTTGACAGATTTGCGCCGGTTGAAAAATTAAACACACTGACTAATCATCCTCACGAGCCCTTTTTTACAAACACATCGCTTATGCAGGTTGAAAAAAGACAACTGCGGTTTCAACTAATGAAGAATAGGAAGATGGATTTCTTGATGACACGATAGTGTTCGTGAGGTCAATCCATGACAGTAGCTGTCAAACGCATATAGAGATGTCACAAGTTTTTGAAAATATAAAAAAGATGTGAACAGTGCTTTGAACTAACATTGCTTATGTTGAAGCTTTGACATGACCTTGATAAAGCGAAAAGCATATTAATGAATACCAAATCGCGGGACATTTCGCTGGCTTAGGACGAACGCGGGACATTTCGCGGGACGCATTTGGACGCGGGACATTTTTTAGAAAAGCGGGACTGTCCCGCAAAACGCGACGAAACGGACGTCTGGTCACTTTATATATAGGCTGTAATGTGCATAGATTATAAGTTTTAATTTTTACTTCACTTTAAAAAAAAATAAAGGGGAGCGCACTGGGGGGGTGTGCGGGGTGGGGATAGGGAATTCTGGAACACCATTTTCCCCCACACGCGGGGGCCTCCCGTTTTTTTTTTTTTGTCGGTTTTAGAAAGGGGCAAAAAATTTTTTTTTTACTCTTTTTAGAAAATTTTGTGGGGTTTTTTTTTTTTAAGGCCCCGGTTGTATTTTCTACGATGGTTGAGAGGGCCACTATCTCTAACGCGTAGAAGATAGTTATGGATCTGTTGGTTCATTGGTTGTTCAACGCGCTTTGCCATTTACTCCGGGACGCGGCGTTTAAAGCAATGCCATGTTCAGCCGGGCGCGGTAATGGAAATTTCAAACAGCACAAGAGAAAATTTTAACCAAATAAACTCTTTAATTGGAAAATTGATTTGGTCGTCCTGAAAAGGACGGATTTAGTTGACGGGGGAGAAACAGTTCGCGATTGAGCTTGGGCTTTCTTTTTGGTTCATTTCGTGGGATGGTTGATTCTTGTCTCGTTGTCATGGGCGGCTTTTTCCCGCCAAATTGTAGGCTTCAGCAGCCATGTTTCTCACAGCGCGGTTGACGGGAGCATCGGCAACAACAGCCAACTGCAACAACGCCTCTCTGGGCAACGACTGCTCGCCGCCGCCAACTGCGATCCTAAGACCACTGCACAGCTTAACGACTGTCGTAAGACTGAATCAAAATGTTCTGCTAAGAGCTATGAGGTAAAGGGGTCGGATGCTAGTGCACGAAAGAAGGCGGTACCAACGAAGGCAATGTGATACAAATTGCACCAAAGGGGACGAAAATCAGTTATTGCGCCACAATAATTAGTTTTAATTACTGCACGCTAGACGGATGATTTTCTTAACAGAAAATTGCCTTAATTACTTGCTATCACCAGCAACTAATCCGCTATGCCCCACTAGGAACTACAACGAACTCAACCACATGGTCGGTCTGAAGTGTCGCAGTTCGGTTCGAATTATCCGTTCTAGAATTTCTTTCGTTGGTTGTTCAACGTTCTTTGTCATTTACTCCGGGACGCGGCGTTTAATTAATGCTACGTTCAGCTTGGGCGCGGTGATTGAAATTAATTTGAAACAGCACAAGAGAAAATTTTAACCAAATAAACTTTTTAATTGGAAAATTGATTTGGTCGTCCTGAAAAGGACGGATTTAGTTGATGGGGGAGAAACATGGTTCGCGATTGAACTTGGGCTTTCTTCTTGGTATTCTTGGTTCAGCTACTCGTCGTTGCGGGTGGCCATCTTTAGCTGACGTGGGATAGTTGATTCTTGTCTTGTTGTCACGGGCGGCTTTTTTCCCGCCTAATCGTAAGCTTCAACAGCCATGTTTCTTGCAGCGAGGTTGACGGGAGCATCGGCAACAATAGCCAACTGCACCTACGCCTCTCTGGGCATCGACTGGAAGAGAACATCGCAGTAGGTCTAGTATTTATTGTAGATTTATGTGTACCTAAAATGTGTGTGGGGTTTTCGTTCGTTATACCTAAGAGATGTGAACTTGTTTTGTGTTTAGGTATCTTAAAAACTATAAATTCCTACTTGATCGGTAGGTTGTCAATTGTTGTTGTGTCGTGTAGTGTGTAGGGGAGGAGGATTCTTAAGACTATTATATGAGTTCCTACCATGTGGTAGTTCGTCGTTTTTGTTATCTCAAAATCTAAAAAATCCCACTTTACCGGTAGGCTAGTCAATTGTTGTTGTGTCTTGTGTTGTGTAGGTATGTTTTGTAGGTAAAAAGGTTTTGAAAAAACAGCTATGAATATCAATTTAGTAAGGTAGTTTATTGTTATGTTGTGTCTTGTGTTGTGTTTATGTTTTGTAGGTAAAAAGGTTTTGAAAAAACAGCTATGAATATCAATTTAGTAAGGTAGTTTATTGTTGTGTGGTGTGTTGTTTTTGGGATGAAGGTATATATTTAAACAGCCACGAATACCCGTTTCCTTGATCTTTGTTAAGTAATTTTTTGGAATTTTGATTGTGAATTTCTACGCTTTCTGCTACATTAAGTTTCCAAGGGTTTGTAATATGTCTTAAAATTTGTATGTTGTTCAAATTTATGAAGTGTTTTTCGTTGAAAATGTGTTCAGCTACTTTTGATTTGGAATTGTGTATGATTCCTTTGTCGGTGTCTTTGTTTGCTTTAGTAACTTCTGCGATATGTTGTTTTAAGCGAGTTTTTAGAGTACGTTTGCTTTGTCCTAGAGCGGTTCCATATCATTTCAGCAACGAGTAATTTTCATATTTTTTGATTTGCATGAAACCTTGCATACAAGTTTTTGGGGAAGAAAAACGCCGTTTTGCATACTTGGTTCGCCATTTTGAATCTAGCCTTACTTATGAGAAGGGCCTATGAAAAATGCACATGATATCTTCAAAAAATTGTATCTCGGAAACGGTTTGTCCGATTGGTTTGGTGTCTTCGGCGAAGTTTTAGACAATTGTTGATGCTATATGGAAAAAATATGCACGGTAAAAAAAAGTTTGGTTTTTGTGTTTTGAACTAAAATATAGATTTTCCCTTAAAAGTTACATGTCAATAATTTTTTAATTATTTTTATGTAATAGCTGACTAAAAATGCTATCTAGTGCACAGTGGGTTGTTCTGGAAAAAAGAGGTTACAATGAAAAAAAATTTTTCAAAAAAGCTATTAAAAAAAGTCAAAAAAGTTTGTCACCCTAATTTTATGAAAGTACATCAAATTTGCAAGCAAAAAGTACTTCGGCAACATTTTTCTAAGATGCACCGTTTAGAAGATATTACTGATTTAATATTGATTTTTTTGATAACTTAATAAGTTTTGGCCCTTTTCGGATGTACTCCGTGTTTTTCCAGTTTCAAAAGTATTTTTTTCTGAAAGATTGGAAAATTTTGAGTTAAAATGACACTGACAGCTTAAAGATTCGAGTGAAATTCTCTGCCTTAAAAGTATTTTGAAAAACAAGTTACAAAATCCCACTATCAGGAACAATGATTTCTTCCAGTTATTTTTGGTGTATTGTGTTGAAATTGTGCATTCAACTCTTGCATACCGCCTAACAGTTTAATCCATTTAAACTGGATGTGTTAATACTGTGCATATTTTCTCTCTATTGCCGAACATCGCCACAGACATCAAACCGGTGAGACAACTCGATTTCGAGATACACCTTTTTGAGAACTGCAAATGCAAGCTCCTCAATTAGCAAGATTCAAAAGAGCGAATTAAGCTTATTTTTCAGGGATGGTGATTGTGCGCAATAAAAAATAACATTATATGTTGGATATCATCAGTTTATTTTTATTCCTGTATTTTTATAAAATTATTGTTTACACAACTTTCTTAACAATATCGAGTATTTTGGCATCATTGTCAGGACAGTTTGAATAAAGCTTTGCCTTTATTGTATTTTCTGATGGAGGAAGAAATGAGTGGAATTTTTGAGTTCCTTGAATTGTTTTTGCATTATTATATTGATTATTTAGCTGCAAAGACATATTTTCGTATTCTTCTGTAGTAGAATAACAAAATGACAACTTTGTAAGTTCTTCTTCTTTTCGTTTGTTTGCCCTATTAAACAACTCTCTTGCAGTCTTTATCGGGTGTTCGCGTTCTTTGGCTAAACTTGCTCTGGTAGCCATGCGTTTTATCGTACCTCCAATAGCATCGCATGGACCTTTTCCGTGCGATGTTGCGAAGAAATGCCATTCAGCGTCAATACGATACTTTGACTTAAATTTTCAAAGGCTAGAAAAGTTTTTTCGGTTTTTATACTGTGAAACAGCACCATCTGACATAAAATAATTTTTTTTTATGTTTTTATTTTGATCAATTTGTAAAAAGTTTATCATTTTATCAATAAACAAATTAACAGCGACTGAATCATGTCTTAGTTCTTCAGAAATTATAATGAAGCTAAAATGTTTAATTTGCATATTTTCAGTATTATATATAACGAAAGGATGGATTGTGGCCTGTTGCACGTTTCAATGGTGTGATTGAACTACATCCTGCAAAATGAAGCTGTAATTTTCAGAAAAGTCACAAATAGCTAAAAATTCACCATCTTGCAAGTTTTGTTTTGTAGTTTTCAAAAAATTGGATTGTTCGGTTTTTACAAAATCATGCGGAATCAAACTTTCTAATTTTGAGCTGAAAAATGAAACAAACTCATCGGTTTGCTTTACAATAGTTTCTAAATCACATCTGTCAGTGATAACCCATTGTTCGAATGAAAGCTTTTCAACAAAGTTTTCTTCCAGTTGTTACAATAAACTGAGGCATCTGGGCAGTTTTTATATCTTCGTAGATGGCAATGAGTTGTCTTATTTTCGCAAAGTAATCTATTCGTTAATGTTTTTAGATCATTCAAGACATTGTATTTTTTTAAGCTATGTAGAATTAAATTGACATTTTCATGCGTAGTGCAAACGCAAACATTATGTGTTCCTGTGATAGTCATTGCCTTGGCCGGAGGCTTGCAAATGATGAAAACCCTATTTTTACATTGACGTACATTTCATTAAAGCGATTAAAAGCTTCTCTCAATGTCATCATTAACAATCTTTTCTGAACAGCTAATCTCTTATTTCCTGTTTTTACGCTAACAAAATCTCTTTGGCCTGGAATTGCACGGCTTATATCATCGTCCTCAAAAAAATGCAAAACCAGTTCTTTTGTTTCATTACTCAAAGCTTTTCCAGAGCTTGAACCTTGAGATGAATCAAATACATTATCTCTTTCCTTTCTTGCATCTGATGCCATATTTCTACTGGTTTTAAATTCGTCTACAATTTTTTGTACTGACCATGATTTTGGTAACAATGATAAAATTGATAGTTTTTCTTGCCTTGTGGCTGAATTTAAAAATTTAATTTTCATATTTTCTATGACTTCATCAAACTCGTTTGCTTTTTCTGTTTTAGCGTCTAATTTAAAAAGATTTCTTCGTACACCTTCGACGATTTCAGCGCACTTTTTTCAGGATAGTGAACATTTTTAACCTTACCTAAATCTACAGGCGAAACACGAATAGCTGCTATTCCTCGGTTGAATATTTCGACGTCTACAGGCATCGTGAAGTCTTCATTTGATTGAATTGTGCTTAGCGTTGACGCTGATGGTATCGTGACCAAACTTTCATAGCTTTGCAAATCAGGTACATAAGGTATGGTCTGAACAGTTGGCATCCTTGAGCCGCCGGCTACGCTTTGTTCTTCGTTTTGGGTGAGGTGACCTCTTGAATCAATATGTAGACGGCAAGACGAACAAATACGAAAATCCTTGGTGTTCAGTGCGGATACCTTGGAAAATCCAATTGATTTTAGTTTTTGGATGATACCATCCGTGAGATATCGCAGCTCTTTCGAACACTGAATGTCTTTGAATGGGCGAATACATCTTATTTTACTCATTTTGTAATCTGTAACATAGAAAATATTTTCCAATTGTTAGTTTTGTACAAAGATATCACAAAACATATAATTTAAATGTGTATTTAAAACTTACCTTTGCACCAAAACGTGTTACACTTTCCTTTACAATTATTATGTTATCAAACAACACTGGATCTCGTTCAAAAACACAGGATTATGAGCTGAAATTACTATAATCACTATGCTACTAGCAACCTTTCTGCATTTACTGTTTGGTAGATACTGGATGAATTCAGAACCGAGTCAGACATTATTATACAGCTCACGGGTAGAAATCATAGAATGCTGGGTAAAGACTGTTGGAAGATAGGTAGAGTTGAACGCTCAGGTATCGTCGAACCTTCAGGTACGAGTTTGGAGAGTTGGAGCGAGGTAGATTTGCTGGCGTAGGTATATTGTTATTGAAGAAGATTGTAAATTGTATATACCTGGAATGAATAAAGAGTGCGGCGGTTGTTGATTGAGGTATCAGTCGGCAGCCGTCTAGTTTGATGGAAGGTGACTAAGACTGCGTTCTTTTTATTTATTATTAAGAAACGGTCATCGACGGAGCTAGCCTCGTTATGGCCAGCGTGGCCATGGTGGACTAGTTCCAACAAAGACCATGTTTACAATCACCAACTGTACGTTGTACAGCTAACTGGTATCTAATTACCTGTATCTAATACTTGTTAGCACGTTTTCAGCACAACGCACCAAAAATCACTCGAAGAAATCATTGTTCCTGATAGTGGGATTTTGTAACTTGTTTTTCAAAATACTTTTAAGGCAGAGAATTTCACTCGAATCTTTAAGCTGTCAGTGTCATTTTAACTCAAAATTTTCCAATCTTTTTGAAAAAAATACTTTTGAAACTGGAAAAACACGGAGTACATCCGAAAAGGGCCAAAACTTATTAAGTTATCAAAAAAATCAATATTAAATCAGTAATATCTTCTAAACGGTGCATCTTAGAAAAATGTTGCCGAAGTACTTTTTGCTTGCAAATTTGATGTACTTTCATAAAATTAGGGTGACAAACTTTTTTGACTTTTCTTAATAGCTTTTTTGAAAATTGTAATATATTTAAAAAAAAATTTTTTCCTAGTAACCTATTTTTTTTCCAGAACAACCTACTATTCACTAGATAGCATTTTTAATCAGCTATACTTTAAAAATAATTAAAAAATTATTGACATGTAACTTTTAAGGGAAAATCTATATTTTAGTTTAAAACACAAAAACCAAATTTTTTTTTACCGTGCATATTTTTTCCATATAGCACCAACAATTGTCTAAAGCTTCGCCGAAGACACCAAACCAATCGGACAAACCGTTTCCGAGATACAATTTTTTGAAGATATCATGTGCATTTTTCATAGGCCATTCTCATAAGTAAGGCTAGATTCAAAATGGCGAACCAAGTATGTAAAATGGCGTTTTTCTTCCCCAAAAACTTGTATGCAAGGTTTCATGCAAATAAAAAAATAAAAAAAATAAAAACTGGAAAAATTTCCCACTTGTTCGTGGAATCGCTATGTAAATTTTTCGTATGTAAATTTGTCCACAATGATCACAAGTTATTTTGTAGATCCCGGATTTTTGAAGATTTTCAAAGGGGTCTTTAGCAGAGCCTAAGAGAGTTTTATGTTGATTATTTTTACTAGTGAAAACTATTCCAAAACCAAAGTTTCAAAGGATGGGTCGTAATTGTTTAGTGAGGGTGTTATATGTCATTGCTATTCCTTTAAGTTGGGATTGTATTTGTGGTAATGTGGTGAGTGATTGCTTGCATTTTTTTTTGACGTAGACTACGTCTTACGGCAATGGTAGGGTATCAATTGAAAATCTAAAAATAAGCGACCGTCACGAAATATCGTTACAAATTAAACGCTTCTAACTTAATAAATGCTCGATAGATTTTCACGACGTTTACATCAGTCGGTTGAAAAAATTTCCGCGTATCAATTCCATTATCAAACATCCTTCAACAATTTTAAACTATTGAAAATAGAGACAATAAAAGGTGATGTATTATAATTTTATTTTGCAGGCTAATTTTACTAAATGCACAGTACTTTCCTGTCACAGATTTCCAATGTAAGCAAGTCTCATATACAGCACTGAACGATATAAAAGGGGTACACCATCGCAATTTTACTCATTAGTGTCGCAGTACTGGAGCTGGGTTGATCATCGAGCCATCAAGGATCATCAGCTGGCGATGGCATGAACTCTGGAGGCAACCCCGATGGCATGAAACCTGTAGTCAGTGTTTGCCCATTTCGTATATCACCGAATGGTTCACATGCTTTTTGTTCCTGAATGATACTAGATGAATTATTTACTCATGTGAGACTTGTCTATTCCTATGAGCTACGAATTATCGCACAAAAGGGGACAAGAAGGATTTTTTTCGCTAGTCTTCAGTGACAAATGCATGGTCAAAGTAAATTCTGCTGCTGAACGTTCTCGATTATGATCATTTGTGTTCTTCTCTATTCCGTTTTCGGCATGTATCGGATCAGATTGTCTTCATGAAACTGTTGTGTCAATACTGTTGCGTATACTGATTGGTTCATATTCAGCTGATGTAAATGAATGCAAACAAAAAATGAAATTAATAATGCTCTTGAATCTCTGGCTTTCTCAATAAATAGAGCAAGAGCTGCTTCAGTGCCAAAATGCGAGGTTAAATTCGATTCAGTTATAATTGATGACGATCTTCAGCTCTTGATTCGTCTGAAAAATGTACGTAGGCGTCAATATCAAAGAACACGTGATCCCGCTATGAAAGTCATATGGCGAGATTTACAAAAACAATTTAAAAAACGCTTCTCTGCCCTGAGGAACAAAAATTTTGAAAATAATGTGTCAAAATTAGATCCGAGTTCCAAACCTTTCTGGAAACTCTCTAAAATATTGAAAAAACCTCAAAAGCCTATACCAGCGCTTAAGGAAGGTGATAGAATTTTGCTCACAAATGCGGAAAAAGCTCAAAAACTTGTTAAGCAGTTTGAGAGCTCCCATAATTTCAGTTTGGGTCTTACAAGTCCTATTGAGGATCAAGTTTCCAGGGAGTATCTGAATATTTTCTCACAAGAAAATATTTTTGATGATTCTTGGGGAACTGATTTGGATGAAGTAAAAACTATAACTAAAAAATTTCAAAATATGAAAGCACCAGGTGATTATGGAATTTTCTATATCCTCATCAAAAAACTCCCTGAGAGTACTTTGTCTTTCTTGGTAAAACTATTTAACAGATGTTTTCATCTGGCATACTTTCCAGATAAATGGAAAAATGCAAAAGTCGTACCTATTTTGAAGCCAGACAAAAATCCGGCTGAAGCTTCTAGCTACCGACCAATCAGTTTGCTTTCTTCAATAAGTAAGCTTTTTGAAAAAATAATTTTGAATAGAATGATGCTTCACATCAATACAAACTCAATTTTTGCTGATGAACAGTTTGGATTTCAACTACGCATCAACTTTTGAGAGTTACAAATTTAATTCGTTCAAACAAAGCTGAAGGCTGCTCCACTGGAGTTGCTCTTCTAGACATAGAAAAAGCATTCGACAGTGTTTGGCATCAAGGTTTGATTGCGAAACTGAAAAAGTTCAATTTTCCGCTTTATATCATGAAATTAGTTCAAAACTGCTTAACTGATAGAACTTTGCAAGTAAATTATCAGAATTCTAAATCTGATCAATTGCCTGTCAGAGCTGGTGTTCCTCAAGGTAGCATTCTTGGGCCAATACTTTATAACATTTTCACTTCAGATCTCCCTGATTTACCTCAGGGCTGTCAAAAATCTTGCTTTGCTGATGACACAGGCATTTCCGCTAAAGGAAAAAGTCTTCGTGTTATATCCAGGAGGCTACAAAAAAGCTTGGACATTTTTACAGATGATTTTCAAAAATGGAAGATTTCTCCTAATGCTTCCAAAACTCAACTTATAATATTCCAACACAAGCCTAGAGCTGCATTTTTGAAACCAAGTAATAGTCATATGATCACTATGAACGGAGTTCTAATTTCTTGGTCAAATCAAGTAAAATATCTTGGACTGATACTTGATCAAAAATTAACTTTTAAAGATCACATTGAGGGCATTCAAGCCAAATGTAATAAATATATAAAATGTTTATATCCTCTTATAAACAGAAAATCCAAACTTTGTTTGAAGAACAAACTTCTAATATTCAAACAAATCTTTAGACCGGCCATGCTTTATGCTGTGCCAATATGGTCTAGTTGTTGTGCTACTAGGAAAAAAGCACTTCAAAGGATTCAGAACAAAGTTCTGAAAATGATTTTGAAGCTGCCACCCTGGTTCAGTACTATAAAATTACATAGAATTTCAAACGTTGAGACTCTAGAAGAAATGTCCAACAAAATAATTCATAATTTTAGACAAAAATCATTGCAGTCTTCAATTGCAATGATCAATTCTCTCTATAGATAAGAACTAGTTTTAAGAAATCAATAATTATTCTTACACGCAGGCAAAAGGAACCATGTTAAAAATACTGAATAGACAAAGTAAAAATAATATTAACACAATTAGATATAAATGATAGCATATAAGGTTGAAATGTTAATTACTTAGCAGGATCACCTAGGTTAATATATGAATGTAAAATAATGTAAAAATTTGGAATAAATAAAGAGTTAAAAAAAAAAAAATGTGAACACATTGGTTCAGTGGCTGGTGCCTTTGGTGAACGGAAGAAAAAAAAAATGTTTCAATCGAAATCTGTTAGCGTTTGCAAATTTAAATCTATATAGCTGTAAAGCTTTTCTGCACTATTCGAAATTATATTCAGAAATATGCTCGATGCATAAAATGTTTCCGGCAGCTTAATTCTATGCAGATTTTTCTTCGAAGAGAAAGTTTTAGCTCTAAGAAGGGATTTCTTTCTCTTCTCACTTCTTGATGACAAATCATGAATTGTAAACTGTCTAACAGTACCAACATATAAAAATATGAAAAATATTTGTGTAGGCTCCAACGGGCGGTAGGTCCACGGCATGTAGTTTTATGATATCTTAATGCAAAACCTTGAATTTTGAACTGCCGATACTATAAACTGAGGTTCAAAAATTGTCCTCAGTTGTCCTGGCCCTACCAGAATCAGACGTAGAGCTCTCGAAAGTGATACCCTGGACCACCAGGACCGTGATGATTATTTTGAAGATCAGCACACAAAAAATACGTAGTTATATCAACCAAAATAGGAATAATTTCAAATAAAATTTTGGTTCATATATAGACCAATAAAACTGATGAACTGATTCAACAAAACCATTGAGTAGAAACAAAACATCATGCTTTATAGAATTTAACGTCGTGTTTTATTGATTTAATAATTTATATCTATTTATATTTGTTTATTTATATTTATATCCTTACATATTTATATTTATATCGATACATACATTAACATTAAAATAGATTATGCTTAAACTTACAACTATCGGAGCCAGAGGCAGATGCAGCAACTTACCATGTCGGCAGCATTGAGAAACAATAATAATATGGCTGCTCGGCAGGCTGATAGTATGAAATGTGTACTCATAAAAATATTTTGTTAAAACATTAAATTAACCATTTTAGTATGAAATAAATTTGATTGTTATAAATCGAATATTAGTAAATTAATGTCAGACAGCGGTGAGTACCTTAAATAATTTTATTGGTTTGAAATGAATACAATTTTGAATTGATTTGAATCTTGGAACCTTGTAGTGAATCGCAACAAAATATTTGGTTTATTCAAAGCAGAGTGATATTCTTTGTGTGAGTATGAAGAAGCTATGATTTTTTGTTCATTTATTAAGGCCTGTTCATAAACCACGTCCTTCCTTAGATCAGTCGGTAAAGGCGCAGCTACAAAGCTACACCATGCTGGAGGTGGCTTCGTTCGATTCCCGGTCTGGTCTAGGCATTTTTCGAAAAGGAAAATTTCTCGACTCCCTAAACACAGCGTATGATTGTACTTGCCACACAATCATACCTATGCAAAAATTGTACTTGGCATCGAAAGTTCTTAATTAATAACTGTGGAAGTGCATTTAGAACACTAAGTTGAGAGCAAGCATTTTATGAAAATCTCAGACCTCCCTCTCCCTCCTCGTAGATTTTCTCCGTACTTTTTTTTTTTTTGAAATTTTGTATCGAGTGTTGAATTTGGTCAGATCCCCCAGACTTATCGAGATTTACAGCCTCGAGCTGGTTCATCTCTCATGATAGTCACTTTACCGTTGTGTGTGCAAAAAAAACACTTTTACAAGGCCGGTAGGGAACATTTTTACCCAGCGAACTAAAATTACCATTACTATGGAAATATCCAACCGCTTGGGAATATTTTAGCAGTTTTGGATTCAGAAACTTAACCACTTTCTGAAAATTGTCATATATAATTTTTCTCAGGAAAAACCGGATTTCCTGAACCATGTTCCGGAAATGGGATAGTTATAAAAGATTTAAATAGAAAATGATTAATAATGATATAACACGCAGAGAAAATAGACCTCTTTAAATAAAAAAAAATATATTGAAATGTTTTGTACCTTCAAATATTTTTATTATTGAGTTCAATTCTTTTTACTTGTAGCTTTAACAATTCTGGTGATTGTTCCAAAACCAAATTCTTAGAAAAAATAAATTGCAGTTGCAACAAGTTTTTGTGTTCAAAAATAATTTCAATCAATTAAAAAAAATGTAGATTTAAAAAATCAACTCCGTAACATATACAGTCTTACAGTTGTCTGTGAATGTGCATGTTTTCAATGTTTACCGATGTGCCGATGTTTGTACGACGCGCTAGTCGATTTATTGATTAGTTTTAGACTTTCTGAGCAATCCGTGAATTGCTTCCTTGGTAATAAACTGAAAATTAATATTGAAATGTGTATTTCAATGACGATTTTCTATTTACAGAAAATCAGTATACAATTGAAATATTAAAGAAATATTGAAATAGAACGGAAGGAAAGAGAATAATTAATACCTACGCCATTTATGGCCGAGCGAACGAAATGCATATACGGAACAAAGTCTTGAGGGGTGCGACAGGTACGAATCTAAAAAATCAAAGTTTTTTTTTATTAAACTAATGCTGTTTCATTCAAAATTTAATGGAATTCCATCGTTATTGCCAACACAATCATTGCACAAGCCCACAACTTATCACCAGCTGGATTGTTTATTAATATTAACACTTTCTTTAGTTCCAAAGAAATTATTTTTTGGCAGCAACTATTTTTTGTTTCGTTTTATGAAGATTCTGCATTTGTAAATAATAATTAAAAAAAGTTAATCCAACAATTTTTTTTTGTTCTTTGACAGATATTGAAATAAACAATATTTTATGTTAAATCAACAATCATTTATGGTTGCAGTTAACAACAAAAATATTACCCGGGGAAGGATAATTTTTATTGCTGTTTTTAATACAGAATATCATTGACATCAAAACATTATTCGCTGCGTTTAAAAGTAATGCATAAAATACATAGGAATGTGTCTGATTGTCATATGACTTGATACTGGCACTTGATCCTGGAATG
The DNA here is from genome assembly GCA_024533555.2 of Aedes koreicus. Classification (NCBI taxonomy): domain Eukaryota; kingdom Metazoa; phylum Arthropoda; class Insecta; order Diptera; family Culicidae; genus Aedes; species Aedes koreicus. The sequence continues at coordinate 239,514 of JAHHFK020000509.1, forward strand.
GAGGTTCCAATGGGGTCATGAATGGTCAGAAAATAATTTGAATTGAACCTAGCAATATGGGAATCAAAATTGTTGGAACCGTTCCATATGAAACTTCTATTCCGATAACTTAGCTTCGGTGTGGCCAGTCCAGAGTAAGAAACGCGAGCCCAGTTTTCTTTTATTCTTTTCCAGAGCCAAGTGACCAATTGGTCAAATAACTATGACAAACTTTCTTCTGGGACGATTCCAAGAATTTTGACACCCATATTGCTAGGGTTCAAATCAAATCATTTTCTGGCCCCCTTCTCTGAACTGGCCACTCCAAAGTCAAGTGACCGGATGGTCTAATAAATATGGCAAACTTTCTTCTGGAACGATACCAGTAATTTTGACACTCATATTGCTAGGGTTCAATACAACTTGTATTCTGGTCATTTGTGACCCCATGGGAACATGCTCCGGAGTAACCGTTCCACGATCAAGTCCCCGGATTGTCATATGGCAATCACACACATTCCTGTGTATTCATTGCACAACTTTTAGTATCATTATTGTTGATTTTCTATTGAAATCTAATATTTATACCATTTTCAGAACACGATTCCGGAAATCCGGTTTTCCTGGAGACGGATGCTGTCCATCGATCATATAAGACAATTTTGAAAAAGTGATTGAGTTTCCGAATCCAACACTGCTAAAATTTTCCAAATCGGTTGGATATTTCCATAATAAAGATCATTTTAGTTAATGGTTTTGTTGGTAAAACGGGGGCTTCTTTCACTCGATGTTACACAACTGAATACTCGTATTCGGCATAGGTAGCTGATCCTTTGTATCATTTCAAAAATATGCTCTTGAATTATCAGCAGCCTCCAGCCTGACACATGATGGTTCAGCAGTATGGTGATAGATGTTCAAGCACTGACACAATCATTCCTCGTGCTTCTCAGTGCTATGGTCGGATCGTCTGTATATTGTATAGCTTTTGTTCTCCGTTTTCCTCTATTCATTCGTTGTTACAAAATTGAATACTCTTATTCGGCAGAGGTAGCTGATCCTTTGTATCATTTGAAAAATATGTTCGTGAGCTATCAGTAGCCTGACACATGTTGGTTCAGCAGTATCATGATAGATTTCCAAACACTGCCTGTAGTGCGGAGCGGCAAGGCGCCAATGTGGATTTTGCAGCTGGAGGTGGCACGAACCATAAAAAGTGGCGACCAAACAATGATCAGGTAGCTGATTGCTCTGCAGGCTGTTGCTAGCAAGCCCTTGGCTAGGCAGCCGTTGCTAGGCAGCCATTAAATATGCAGTGGTGTGCTAGTTGGTTGCCCAAGCCGGTGATGATTTGTTGCCAGCCACTACGAGGACCAAAATAAGGTGCTTGAGTGTGTGTGTGTGCTATTTATTGGTAGCCATCTCAATCTAAAACGCAACGTGCACGGCAGAAATAACCTGCTTCGCGAAAGAACCGAGAAGATTTCAATTCTAATGCGGACTATTTAAAATACGTACTTTTCAAGACGACCAATCCAATTATGAGAGAGTTTGTTCAATTTGGATTTATTTAACATCTTACTAATTGGCAGACAGCGGTGTCTAAACAAATTTTAGTTTTCTATTCGTTGCATACATTGAGCATTGTGTACAATTTACAAATGGCTGCCGTCACGAAAAATTAAAACACCGGATTATTGACTTTGAATTCCCAAACAGACTCTGAACAATCTATGAAGTGATAAGGTTTACATACAGTACCTGCGTTGCAATGTTCCTCTACGAAACTAACGAAAGTAATCAAACGATTTAACGTGGTCTACGTCAACCGGTCGTGTGTTAAACACAACCCCACTGATTTTTTAGTTTTTTTTATTGATTGTATTTTTTACCTTTTAATTGTTTATTTTATGGGTTGGGGATCCGACAGCTGAGATGATTTCACGCATTTCGTTGCCAGGTTTGTGAATTTAAGGAAGGCCTTTAATTCTAGGTAATGAAGGGTTTGATTCTTTGAGATTACTCATTTCATTTCCAAAAACTAGTTTACATTCCTTAAGGGTTTTTTCTACACGTTTCCCCATCCCTGGAAGAGGATCTGTTCTCTGTTGGGTATTTTTTTTTAAAATATATATTTATTTATTCAGGCTCAACCGAATCAACTAAACAGAGCCAAGTTATCATTTTCTATACAACGAATTGAAATATAAAAAAAAATCGTAAAACAAAGTTAGAGGGATAAAACCGATCACTCGTGTTCGGCTCGAGGTTAAAAGGAATTACAATTTTTTTGGATGGGGAAATTGTGGTGGGAATTTTAAACAAAACTTACAGAACAATAGTTTTCTGATGTCTAGAGCTTCAAATAACAATTTTTGAACTGAACGTTTTGAATTAAGAAAATAAAAACAAAACAAAACACTCACTCGCACACACACACACACACACACACACACACACACACACACACACACACACACACACACACACACACACACACACACACACACACACACACACACACACACACACACACAATCCTCATAATTTTAACCTAAACGTCTAAGTTAATCAAACTACAATCTATAATTAATATTAGTCAAAAACACATATCTAAGTTTCATGAACTCCAAATCGCGTGCAGCCAAAAAGTCACTAATCGGTACATTGGGTTGTCTACCTCGAGCCCGAAGGAAATCATAAAGCTCAGATATGACTCCACGATGCTCAGCACAAAACCAAATTACGTGATCTGCGTCCTTATAACCTTGTCCACATTAACAGAGACTGCTGTCTCCCAGTCCAACAGGGAACAAATGAGCGTTTAATGAATAATGATTAGACATGAGGCGAGACATCACACGAATGAAGTCTCGACCCACATCCAATCCCCTGAACCAAGCTTTCTTCGACACCTTGGGAGTGATAGAATGTAGCCATCGCCCCAAATCTCTTTTACTCCATTTATACTGCCAGCTAACTAGCTAGTGATATCTGGCAAAAAATAGGGAAAAAAATCGTTGAAGGCGTTATGTCGGTCATAATTATCGCCTTCCATAGCGCCCACTTTTGCAAGCGAGTCCGCTTTCTCATTGCCCGGAATCGAACAATGAGATGGGATCCACACAAAGGTGATAAAAAAGGACGTGAAGATAAAGCACTTAGAAGACCTCTTATTTTCACAATAAAATAAGAGGTGTGCTTTACCGGCCTCAAGGAGCGAATAGCGTCTATAGAACCGAGACTATCCGTGAAAATGAAGTAATGATCCGGTGTTAGTGAGGCAACCGTTTCAAACGAAAAATGTATTACCGCTTATTATTGTTGCTGCTGCTGCTGACAAAAAGTATGCGTGGACGTCGCCCTTCTAACTAGGCGAGGAGAGGTGCGGGGCGTGGGTGCACGGGTGAATTTGATCGTCTTCGTTTGCACTCACTCAGCGATGTCGGATGACCGGTGACGATATAGTGGTAGACGTGGACACTAGAACTGCTGAACCACGCGCAGATGTAGCGTAAATTAACTTTATAATTAGCCAACAATTGATTGATTTCGTTTCTTTACGCTAGGAAACCTCACTGCCTTCTAAGTAAAAAAAACTCACTTTCACTCCACAGCAGGAGTGGAACAATTTCAAGAGAAAAAAAAAACAATTTCTAAGGACCGTAAACATGTACAATAACGGAGCGCGGCATAGAATAAACTTTCATCTTGCACTGAACCGAGCGGAATGTTGTGTATTTTTTTCGGACATAATTTTATCGTAATCTTTTTCGTCCATTATAACTGTAGAATTGCGTTTGTCTGATTTTAAGTAATCAACTGGTTTATTTTTGAGTTTTTTAAGTATTTTTTGTGTTTTTGTGTGTTGTTTGATTTGTGTTATGTATGTGTTACTGATAAGCTATCTGTAGTGGAATTTAACGGGATTTGCTCGCGTTTACTAGTTATAGTTCAAAAAAGTGTTTCAGTTTCTTATATTTTTTTTTAGAAAAAGTGATCAAGTGAAGTGTTAATTTAAATTTTCTTAGTTTTTCAATTAAAATCGTTCTACTAATACGCTCGCAAAAGTGTTTTTTAAAAAAAAACTATTTATTAAAAAAAGTGAAGTAAAAATGACAACCAACTCAAAATCGGAGCCGAATAAGTTCATCGAGTTGAAGAATAGCATCGCAGGCCTACACAAAGATATTTCGTTCTTAACACGGTGTTTTCAACAAAGGCTTACACCCATAAGCCACAAGGTAAAAGTAAAAAAGCTATGAATCTCAAATTAATTAAAAACATGGAGATGGATTTATTGCGTAATAGTATCAAGTCATTATACAGTAAACTTAACTCCAAAACCTTAGAGTGCCATTCACTTCACTTAAAATTAGCTAAACCATTTCCAGAAAGCTTTTCAATGTTTCTCACAATAGTAACGGTAGCCGAACGTTGCGAATCTGAGAGGAAAAGAAAAATACCTGACAAGAAACTTAAAGAATCTCAAACTTCAAAATGTAAGAAATTAAATGTGGTTCAAAATTTACCAGGTCTAGTTTGAAACCGTTCTCCTGATCCATTTTCAGCAGAACAGCTAAATTTACTAAACAAAGGACTGAATTACGCAATAAATTCTTCCCTGACAAAACTCAAATAATCATCGACTTAGAATCAGCAATTAATTCTACCCCCTTACACGTATCAAAAATCCAAGAAACAAGAACACAAACAGCTAATATCCTTGAATACACAAACATAACACATAACAATCAACACACAAAAACACAAAAAATACTTAAAGAACTCAAAAATAAACCAGTTGATTACTTAAAATCAGACAAAGGAAATTCTACAGTTATAATGGACAAAAAAGATTACGATAAAATTATGTCTGAAAACTTACACAACGGACCCTATAGAAAACAGAGAACAGACCATCTTCCAGGGGTGGTGAAACGTGTAGAAAAAACCCATAAGGAATGTAAACTAGTTTTTGGAAATGAAATGAGTAATCTCAAAGAATCAAACCCTTCATTACCTAGAATTAAAGGCCTTCCTAAAATTCACAAACCTGGCAACGAAATGCGTGAAATCATCTCAGTTGTCGGATCCCCAACCCATAAAATAGCTAAATGGTTAGTCACTGAATTCAAAAACATGCCAACACAATTTCCCAGTCGATCAATTAAAAACTAACAACATTTCACAGAACTTGTTCATGACATTGATGTGGAAGAAGTTTTAGTTTCTTTTGATGTTAAATCTTTATTCCCTAGTATTCCAGTAAAAGTTACCTTAAATTTATTAGAAAATTGGTTACTCACTCAAAATGACGACATGACATGGAAGAAAAAAGTACGTTCATACTTATAACTCACACAACCTTGCATGGCAGAAAATTATTTTTCTTTCAAAATGAATCCTATAAACAATTAAAAAGTGCCCCTATGGGTAATCCTCGCTCTCTTTTTTATGTGAAATTTTCATGGCAAATTTCGAAAAACAATTACAAGATAAAAACCAACCATCTACCGTCTGGTGGAGATACGTAGATGATGTATTTTGCATTTTAAAGAAAAATCTCTTACCCCTTAGTATAGAAAATTTGAATAACGATTCCCTCGGATGAAATTCACAATTTAATGGGTGAGTCGATTAAGTTTCACGTTACATTAGTATCAATCATAGTTTATATTTTAATGTTTTAAGTTATTGTGAATGCTGGTAGTAAAATATTTGATTTGATTAATTATTCAAATAATTAGTAATAGTTATAGTTAACTGCCATCATTACCAACCTTCAAATTTACGGCAACTTTCACTAAGATCATTCTTATGTAAACTATAATTAACTACCTTTATAAAGTAAAGGTAGTTAATTATAGTATTATTTTGCTACTATATTTGCATGATAAATTTAGTTATTTTTCTTCACTATTCTAGATTATTTATAGTTAATTACTCCCTGTTTCTAATGGTCTGTGAATTTTAAACTTATTTAGTAAAATGCATTATCAATAGCATAATACTGCCATAGATTGTACACAAGTAACCACAAGCATTATATCATAACACTAATTCGACTGACTATCAGCAACAGCAATGCCATATGACATTTTTTCAACAACTCCCATGCTATAGCATTACCTTTACATTAAAAATGTTATGATGCATTACCATATATCTACAAACAACTTAACGTTAAATACGCATTAAATGATGCATTATTGCATTATCTCAATAATTGCTTCATCGCTAGCTAAAAAGCAGCATTGGTGCAGTATCATCTGGATGACGTATTCCAATTTGACTTTAGAAACATATGATCGAGCCGAGCTGCCTGTCAGATCCAGAATCGTCATCTTCATTCTCCTTCATCTTGGACTTAGCCGCAGTAAATTTGGTTCGGAATATGGCTGCATTATGGGGAGCCGCAGGTTTTTCTAATTGTTGGTATTCAGAGGACTGAGCTGTTTTTTCAACGAGGAATCTTCATTCTCATATATATGATATATCATTTTCATTTATGATCCAGTTTCAACCTGCACCGGGTATCAAAATTGTGTCGGCTTGTTGTGTGATCAACGGCGGTGTGTTTGATTTCATTTGTAACTCGTGTTGGGTTGAGATTTGCACTGATAAAAGGTTCGGGTAATTCAACTGCTGAAAAATTTACTATGCCCTAATTATACTTATTCTCGTGCTTCAATAAAGCATGTGCGCTAGCATTACTTTGACAGGAGTGGGGCCTTTTTCGACTCTAGTTCTACTTTAAGTACGCATGTATGATTAGACTGCTTTTTACCATAAACTTATATCGTAATATAATGCAAAATTGATGTATCTATATAGAGCCTCATGTTACTTGGGTATGTTTTCCTGGTACATATTTTTTACTGCAAACTCTGACGAAATCATTTGTTTGTTGCACTTTCAAGCTGTTCGATTTATAATTATACTCTAAAGTCTTTAGTTTGTTGATTAGTAACACAAACTTGCTGTGCTATCTGTGCTATAATGAGTTCGATAACTCCATAGTGATATTCATTGCATGTCTCGTAATTAGCTACCATCGAAGATTTAAACTTAGTTCGATTTATGGTTAAACTGTCGATAACAGTAACTTTTTCGGGGAAATCAAATAACAATAATAAAAGATCCAAACTTGTTTTTAGTACTTCTCTGTAGGATTCTCCAATATGTACGTTGAGAGCATATTCGTGGTTGAGAATGGAATTGATCTGCCTGAAATTTGATCTTTTGGCTATACTATACCATACTATAGAAATCGAGGTTGTAGACGAATTCGTGTATCTGGGCTCATTGGTGACCGCCGTTAACGAAACCAGCAGAGAAATACAAAGGCGCATTATGGCTGGCAATCGTGCCTACTTTGGACTCCGAAGGACGCTAAAATCGAACAAAGTTCCCCGAACCACAAAGTTGACCATCTACAAGACATTAATTAGACGGTCACGAAACTTGGACATTGCTAGTGGAGGACCAACGCGCCCTTGGTGTCTTTGAACGGAAGGTGCTGCGTACGATCTACGGTAGAGTGCAGATGGAAGACGGAACGTGGAGGAGGCGAATGAACCACGAATTGCACCAGTTGCTGGGAGAACCTTCCATCGTTCACATCGCAAAAATTGCTCGACTACGATGGGCTGGGCATGTCGTAAGAATGTCGGACGACAGCCTTGTGAAAATGGTTCTCGAAAACGAACCGACAGGTACAAGAAGAAGAGGCGCGCAACGAGCAAGGTGGATCGATCAAGTAGAAGGCGACCTGCGAACCCTTCGCAGATAGCGAGGCTGGCGAGGTACAGCCATGGACCGATTACAATGGACACAACTTCTGTGTACAGCAGAGGCCACGCCGGCCTTAGTCTGATCTGTAAGGTAAGGTAAAGCTATACTATTGGTAATATTTTTAAAATTGTGGCATGTTCTAGCTTGCTTTAATTAAAGTTCTCCTCAAAAATAAAACAACTGGTAATAAGACCATTCGAACGTAAAATTTCTGGGTAATGAGCTAGATGGTGAACTTTATTTATGACATTTATACCTGGAAAGCAAACTGTGTACAATTCATGAAAACTTCCAATGGCAGTGTCCAATTAATCGACTTGAGAGTATAAAAGTTGTTTTGAAAAACAGAAATAGGGTAGGGAACAGCTTAATCAGGGGTCACTATTTTAATCATTGGTTAGGAAATAGGTCTATAGCTCCTACGTTTTCCAAATTATTTCATTTTTATTGATACGATCATAAGCTTTATCTATTGGGCCAATGATTCGATGTATGAATCATGATTGATTACCAAATTATTACTGTCATTTTGAAGATTTAAAATACGTCATCTAGAAACCATCATTTTCTGACCTGCTGAAGAAGTTCGCTTAAATTTTGCCTTTACACATTTTTCATTTGATCGCGTGTACCCGGAGGACATGTCTTCATCAGCTCTCTCTCACATTTAGGCTCGTTGCCAGAATGTGATGTTGATAATTGAGTTTGAATTTATTTCATATTTAGATGATCTGAAATCACTATTTTTTCATGTTTCTTCCAGTCATATGAGGTTAATCCTTGCTAATGATTATATTGTCCATCATCTGGCACTATCATATGCAATAAAAAATAAGTTTCGGAGCTGTCCAATAGTACTCAACGATAAATAATGCTTCGCTGTTGAGCGGCAGCTATGGCATCACTGTTGCTTTGCTTGCTCTTACATTTGTTTGTTTTTAAACGAAGCATCACGTTTGTCGTCACAGTCGCTTTGGCTAACATTTGCGTGAGAGTAAATGAAATAAGAAATACACATTGCCAATCTAAAGATCAATGATAAACTAAAAGTTTGTTCGTGTACGTCTGTCTCATAACCTGCTAGTAGACGAGTTTGTGGTCGTAGCAATCGACATGTTTTGGTTGATTGTTTTCGAGAACGGATGGGTAAAACGAAGGAGCGAGTTGAGGAAATTGACGTTTGCAGCAAATCGTCAACTGGCCTATTTCAATTCGCCTTTGCACACATGCACAGAATCGCACTCATACTATATTGTTAATTTATGTACATATTGAGGAGCTGAAGAAAACATTTTTTTAATCGGAAAGCAATCCGCATGCGTTTAAGAAGTCCCTGCAATTGGGAACTTTATTCCATGGCTATGAAATTTTCTAAGCTTAATGCTCGTTGCTGAAGGTATGTTCGGATACACCAGACGTAAGCAGAGGGATTAATGTCTAAATATTTGCAGTTCTAATTATAGATTACATAAAGTTTCATCAAATGTCTCAGGGGCTGACTATACTGGTTAAAACCCGTCCCGTACCCTAGTTAATTTTTAATAGTGCTCCTATGCTGCGATCATAATTCTGTTTATATTGCGATACATGTCCAAACATAAAAGGGAAAGCCCGTAGAAATAGCTGGCAGATTGACTGATAGATTTTTTAGATTAATTCAATGTGACCAAACTAAAGTTAGCTGATGGTTTATGCTCGGACTCCTCCCTATCATATTCAAATGACTCGATGATTTCATTCAATTCGGTGCAAGTAATGAGTTTCCTTTCTATTACTATATTGCGAAGAATTAATTTCATGACCATCATATTCAATCCTTCACAAAGGTCATGCATCGGATCCATATACCAGTTTTTTCCATAGTTGAAAAACCACCTGAATGAATAATTTCAGTTCGATCGATTTTCATAGAGTATCCATTATCAGATTCCAGAACTTTCAGCTCCTCAATAAGCGGCTGAAGCACTTTCTTATAACCATACTTTTTCAATACTTTAGTTCCTACAATCTGCGCCAAATATACGCGGCTCAGTGATGAATTTATTACAGAGTCAAAATTTTGCACTTTAAAGCTTATGATGGAGATACTCTACCTCATCTAAGTGAATGATTAATCGGAGTGCGAATGGATAATTCGAAAAATACCTGCTGTTCTTGAGCATCGTTCCGTCTTTGAACGTTTGGAGCACGTCATCGTTTCTACAGTTTTCCGTGTAAACACTAGCGCGTGCTTTGGGATTTCGCATAAGCATTTCAAGTTCGTGCAACAGAAATGTACTGGCATACTTCCTTGATCGTTTTTGTACGTTTCTGCATTTCTAAATGTTTCCCTCCCAATCGCCGTTTTAGTGTTTAGTGACAACTTGTCGCTTGCCCAGTACTATCTGTTGAGGAATCGAAACAGAGCCATAAGCTTTCAGAGCCAAATAGGAAATATTTTCTTGTGGCCAATTTGAACAATTGGCATCACTAGCAAAAAGCCCTTTTGGCATCTCAAAAGAGTTTGAAATTGCCAATTACGAATCGTTGGTATAGTTGCAGCAACTCAGTGGAGCACGACATAAACTTTCCAACTTTTATTTCCGTTAGAGACAAATCTGCCCGGAGAAGAGTAACTGCTCCGGGCAGATTTATACTTAAGTTATACTTAAGTTGATTTACCGAGATGGTAGGTGTAAAATATAATGGATTCAATATTTCATCCTCATTTATGGCATTCGGAGCACTACATGATGATGGATCTCCCTCAAGATCAATCGAATTCTCGCTGACACCCTCAACTTCTGGAGGATTTATAACCTCTTCAACATTACCGACTGCATGAAAACTAATGACATGCCGTTTAAAATGTTGGTAGAAGCAGAAAGTAACTAAACAACTTGCACAAGCAATAAGAGTTGTATTGCGACCAGCGGTGAAAACACTCAGTAAGTCTCACTCACTTTGACGTATCTCACTTACTCATTTTTTGACAACTCCATACTTGGGACAAAACTGAGTAGAATCGACCCTTCTCAGTGAGTAGCTCAAAATAGCGTGTATGTTATTTTGACAGAATATTTAAGGGTGTGTTGGTGCGAGTTACGTTATTAGGGGCGAATCATTAAGTTTGGGAGCGAGCTTAGGACCGGTGTGCTAGTACTTCCTGAATCAAAAAATATATTCGTTTTCTTCAAGACTATCCAGCCGCTGGTATAACTATGCAACATAGGCGAAACGCTGTGAAATTCATCACGCGAGTGTAAAATCTATCATAACCAAGTTTGGGGAACACTGTTTTTTGGATGAACTGCCAGGAAGAGGCAGAAGACCCGGATCTTTCGACCCTTAACTGGATCAGAAAGTGGTAGCTCTAATTCGGAAGAATAAACCAATGTCGATACGTGACTTTTTCCAATAATGCGGGAACCAGTGTCGGAATGATTCAACGTATCAAGAAACGGAACAACTTGAAGACCTACAAGAAGCAGACAATCGCAAAACAAAGAGCAGAACAGAAGCAACGCGCACCAACAAGGGCCTGGAAATTGTATTCGCGAATTTTGCAGCGACCGGATGCTTGTATTTTGATAGACGGCGAGACCTATGTCAAAGAGGACTCAAAAACTCTTCCAGGTCCACAACATTACACTGCCGTTGTAAGGGAGGATATAAACGATGCAGACAGATAGATTCAAGTGGAGAAGTTTGGTTGAAAAGTGCAGGTATTGCAAGCAATATGTACCTGCGGTAAGAAGTCTACAGTCTACACTACCGACACAATCCATGCGGAAATCTAATGATCTTAGTGTCTGCAGAAGAAGTTGCGGCCTTTCTATCAGAAGCATAGTACTTCTTCACTGTGGCCGTATTTAGCATCGGCGCATTACGCCAAAACAACTCTCAAATGGCTCACGGAAAAGGGTATAGATTTCGATGAGAAAAACATCAATCCGCCAAATTACCGTCAGCTTCGGCCCATCGAACGCTATTGGGCGATTGTGAAGAGGATCTTCAAAAAGACTGGTAAAATAGCTGAGAATATGCAGGAGTTGAAAAAAAATTGGGCTAAAGCGTCCAAAAAATGTGATGAAACACTTTCTGGAGTTCTGTCGGGGCCATGCCAGGCTCCGGGGAATAAACGACAGGATGGGCTTCACTACTGTCTTGCGACATGACACGTCCTGACATGTCAGGTAAGGGAAGGGTGCCGCTCAAGCAGGAAGCCGGGGGAAGGACGAGTGTTCCTTTGGGAGCTTATGGAGAAAAACGCAACTCTTCTTTCCCTGAAAAGGACGGATTAGGTTCCACAACTCCGTCAAGGTAACAAATCGGTCACCGGTGGACTGTAAACACTAACTCTCCTCGTCGGGTGGACCGCTGTTGTCTCGGAGGCCGCCATAAGAAACTAAAACACTTTACTTTAGCACTGCTTGTTTGACGTAGGACTACGTCTGTGTTTTCAATACTGGGGTACACGTTCGAATTGCGAAGATTTGGAGCGTCACGAAAAATATATAGGTTTTGAACGTTAATAACTAAGTCATTCCACGATTGATTCCCAAAATGTTTGCACCAATCGATCGGGACATTTTTTTTTCGCTTCGATTTCAATATTTAAAACTATTGATTTTTAACGTTCAACTGTTGAAATTAACGCAAATAAAAGGTCTTATAATGCCGAATTTTCAGATTAAATTTACTAAAGGCACTTTCCTATGACAGATTTCAAATTTAAGTAAGGAGCGTCTCACATGCAGCAGTGCACGATATAAAATGGGGACATCTTCAAATTTTCTTCATTCGCTCGGCAGCCATGATGCTGTGCAGAGCGGCTATGGGCCAGTACTGCTCTGGCAGCTGGTGGCTGCAAGTACCCTGCTGAAGGGTACGCGGGCGAGCAACCAGACAGAATGATGGCTCAGTGGCTGTCGCTAGCGAGTGGCTGACTGGGCAGCCATTTTTAATGCAGTCGTGTGCTATGCCAAGCTCGTGGCAAATTTATCAAATTTGGAGGGAAACATGTATGATCCAGTTGGTAGTCATATCACGACACGATATGATGTACATGTATGTGTATAGATATATATGTAGATGATTTCGAAATATATGTAGATGATATAGATAAATAGATAGATGTATATGGTCATGATATTGATATATTTTTAGACTATATAGATATCTATGTAGATGATATAAATGTATTTGATGATGATATTAATATGTTTGAAGATAAGATCGATATATATGTAGATGATGTAGATAAGACGCAACGTTGAGTGTTAAAAATCCGCAATCACTATGTCTAAACAGGCAGAATGGCATTTTACGGGGTAGAACCATCTGTGTTTAGCGCCCTGGTTCCCAAATTTCGACTGAATATCAATCACTATTATATGATGAGCGGTTCCATATCATTTCAGCAACGAGTAATTTTTATATTTTTTGATTTGCATGAAACCTTGCATACAAGTTTTTGGGGAAGAAAAACGCCGTTTTGCATACTTGGTTCGCCATTTTGAATCTAGCCTTACTTATGAGAAGGGCCTATGAAAAATGCACATGATATCTTCAAAAAATTGTATCTCGGAAACGGTTTGTCCGATTGGTTTGGTGTCTTCGGCGAAGGTTTAGACAATTGTTGGTGCTATATGGGAAAAATATGCACGGTAAAAAAAAAGTTTGGTTTTTGTGTTTTGAACTAAAATATAGATTTTCCCTTAAAAGTTAAATGTCAATAATTTTTTAATTATTCTTATGTTATAGCTGACTAAAAATGCTATCTAGTGCACAGTGGGTTGTTCTGGAAAAAAAAGGTTACAATGAAAAAAAAAATTTCAAAAAAGCTATTAAAAAAAGTCAAAAAAGTTTGTCACCCTAATTTTATGAAAGTACATCAAATTTGCAAGCAAAAAGTACTTCGGTAACATTTTTCTAAGATGCACCGTTTAGAAGATATTACTGATTTAATATTGATTTTTTTGATAACTTAATAAGTTTTGGCCCTTTTCGGATGTACTCCGTGTTTTTCCAGTTTCAAAAGTATTTTTTTCGGAAAGATTGGAAAATTTTGAGTTAAAATGACACTGACAGCTTAAAGATTCGAGTGAAATTCTCTGCCTTAAAAGTATTTTGAAAAACAAGTTACAAAATCCCACTATCAGGAACAATGATTTCTTCCAGTTATTTTTGGTGTATTGTGTTAAAATTGTGCATTCAACTCTTGCATATCGCCTAACAGTTTAATCCATTTAAACTGGATGTGTTTATACTGTGCATATTTTCTCTCTATTGCCGAACATCGCCACAGACATCAAACCGATGAGACAACTCGTTTTCGAGATACACCTTTTTGAGAACTGCAAATGCAAGCTCCTCAATTAGCAAGATTCAAAAGAGCGAATTAAGCTTATTTTTCAGGGATGGTGATTGTGCGCAATAAAAAATAACATTATATGTTGGATATCATCAGTTTATTTTTATTCCTGTATTTTTATAAAATTATTGTTTACACAACTTTCTTAACAATATCGAGTATTTTGGCATCATTGTCAGGACAGTTTGAATAAAGCTTTGCCTTTATTGTATTTTCTGATGGAGGAAGAAATGAGTGGAATTTTTGAGTTCCTTGAATTGTTTTTGCATTATTATATTGATTATTTAGCTGCAAAGGCATATTTTCGTATTCTTCTGTAGTAGAATAACAAAATGACAACTTTGTAAGTTCTTCTTCTTTTCGTTTGTTTGCCCTATTAAACAACTCTCTTGCAGTCTTTATCAGGTGTTCGCGTTCTTTGGCTAAACTTGCTCTGGTAGCCATGCGTTTTATCGTACCTCCAATAGCATCGCATGGACCTTTTCCGTGCGATGTTGCGAAGAAATGCCATTCAGCGTCAATACGATACTTTGACTTAAATTTTCAAAGGCTAGAAAAGTTTTTTCGGTTTTTATACTGTGAAACAGCACCATCTGACATAAAATAATTTTTTTTTATGTTTTTATTTTGATCAATTTGTAAAAAGTTTATCATTTTATCAATAAACAAATTAACAGCGACTGAATCATGTCTTAGTTTTTCAGAAATTATAATGAAGCTAAGTTTAATTTGCATATTTTCAGTATAATATATAACGAAAGGATGGATTGTGGCCTGTTGCACGTTCCAATGGTGTGATTGAACTTCATCCTGCAAAATGAAGCTGTAATTTTCAGAAAAGTCACAAATAGCTAAAAATTCACCATCTTGCAAGTTTTGTTTTGTAGTTTTCAAAAAATTGGATTGTTCGGTTTTTACAAAATCATGCGGAATCAAACTTTCTAATTTTGAGCTGAAAAATGAAACAAACTCATCGGTTTGCTTTACAATAGTTTCTAAATCACATCTGTCAGTGGTAACCCATTGTTCGAATGAAAGCTTTTCAACAAAGTTTTCTTCCAGTTGTTACAATAAACTGTCTTCTAAAACTGAGGTATCTGGGCAGTTTTTACATCTTCGTAGATGGCAATGAGTTGTCTTATTTTCGCAAAGTAATCTATTCGTTAATGTTTTTAGATCATTCAAGACATTGTATTTTTTTAAGCTATGTAGAATTAAATTGACATTTTCATGCGTAGTGCAAACGCAAACATTATGTGTTCCTGTGATAGTCAATAGTTTACATTGCCTTGGCCGGAGGCTTGCAAATGATGAAAACCCTATTTTTACATTGACGTACATTTCATTAAAGCGATTAAAAGCTTCTCTCAATGTCATCATTAACAATCTTTTCTGAACAGCTAATCTCTTATTTCCTGTTTTTACGCTAACAAAATCTCTTTGGCCTGGAATTGCACGGCTTATATCATCGTCCTCAAAAAAATGCAAAACCAGTTCTTTTGTTTCATTACTCAAAGCTTTTCCAGAGCTTGAACCTTGAGATGAATCAAATACATCATCTCTTTCCTTTCTTGCATCTGATGCCATATTTCTACTGGTTTTAAATTCGTCTACAATTTTTTATACTGACCATGATTTTGGTAACAATGATAAAATTGATAGTTTTTCTTGCCTTGTGGCTGAATTTAAAAATTTAATTTTCATATTTTCTATGACTTCATCAAACTCGTTTGCTTTTTCTGTTTTAGCGTCTAATTTAAAAAGATTTCTTCGTACACCTTCGACGATTTCAGCGCATTTTTTTCAGGATAGTGAACATTTTTAACCTTACCTAAATCTATAGGCGAAACACGAATAGCTGCTATTCCTCGGTTGAATATTTCGACGTCTACAGGCACCGTGAAGTCTTCATTTGATTGAATTGTGCTTAGCGTTGACGCTGATGGTATCGTGACCAAACTTTCATAGCTTTGCGAATCAGGTACATAAGGTATGGTCTGAACAGTTGGCATCCTTGAGCCGCCGGCTACGCTTTGTTCTTCGTTTTGGGTAAGGTGAGCTCTTGAATCAATATGTAGACGGCAAGACGAATAAATACGAAAATCCTTGGTGTTCAGTGCGGATACCTTGGAAAATCCAATTGATTTTAGTTTTTGGATGATACCATCCGTGAGATATCGCAGCTCTTTCGAACACTGAATGTCTTTGAATGGGCGAATACATCTTATTTTACTCATTTTGTAATCTGTAACATAGAAAATATTTTCCAATTGTTAGTTTTGTACGAAGATATCACAAAACATATAATTTAAATGTGTATTTAAAACTTACCTTTGCACCAAAACGTGTTACACTTTCCTTTACAATTATTATGTTATCAAACAACACTGGATCTCGTTCAAAAACACAGGATTATGAGCTGAAATTACTATAATCACTATGCTACTAACAACCTTTCTGCATTTACTGTTTGGTAGATACTGGATGAATTCAGAACCGAGTCAGACATTATTATACAGCTCACGGGTAGAAATGATAGAATGCTGGGTAAAGACTGTTGGAAGATAGGTAGAGTTGAACGCTCAGGTATCGAGTTTGGAGAGTTGGAGCGAGGTAGATTTGCTGGCGTAGGTATATTGTTATTGAAGAAGATTGTAAATTGTATATACCTGGAATGAATAAAGAGTGCGGCGGTTGTTGATTGAGGTATCAGTCGGCAGCCGTCTAGTTTGATGGAAGGTGACTAAGACTGCGTTCTTTTTATTTATTATTAAGAAACGGTCATCGACGGAGCTAGCCTCGTTATGGCCAGCGTGGCCATGGTGGACTAGTTCCAACCAAGACCATGTTTACAATCACCAACTGTACGTAGTACAGCTAACTGGTATCTAATTACCTGTATCTAATACTTGTTAGCACGTTTTCAGCACAACGCACCAAAAATCACTTGAAGAAATCATTGTTCCTGATAGTGGGATTTTGTAACTTGTTTTTCAAAATACTTTTAAGGCAGAGAATTTCACTCGAATCTTTAAGCTGTCAGTGTCATTTTAACTCAAAATTTTCCAATCTTTCCGAAAAAAATACTTTTGAAACTGGAAAAACACGGAGTACATCCGAAAAGGGCCAAAACTTATTAAGTTATCAAACAAATCAATATTAAATCAGTAATATCTTCTAAACGGTGCATCTTAGTAAAATGTTACCGAAGTACTTTTTGCTTGCAAATTTGATGTTCTTTCATAAAATTAGGGTGACAAACTTTTTTGACTTTTCTTAATAGCTTTTTTGAAAATTGTAATATATTTAAAAACAATTTTTTTCCTTGTAACTTATTTTTTTTCAGAACAACCTACTATTCACTAGATAGCATTTTTAATCAGCTATAACATAAGAATAATTAAAAAATTATTGACATTTAACTTTTAAGGGAAAATCTATATTTTAGTTCAAAACACAAAAACCAAACTTTTTTTTTACCGTGCATATTTTTTCCATATAGCACCAACAATTGTCTAAAACTTCGCAGAAGACACCAAACCAATCGGACAAACCGTTTCCGAGATACAATTTTTTGAAGATATCATGTGCATTTTTCATAGGCCCTTCTCATAAGTAAGGCTAGATTCAAAATGGCGAACCAAGTATGCAAAACGGCGTTTTTCTTCCCCAAAAACTTGTATGCAAGGTTTCATGCAAATCAAAAAATACAAAAAATAAAAACTGGAAAAATTTCCCACTTGTTCGTGGAATCGCTCTGATGTATTTCACACAAAAAGATCTCTTCAGGGCAGGGCTTTCCGATTTTGGGTGTCACTGAATAAATCACATGCTGCGTTTGCCACTAGTTTCATTTGGTATACAAAAACTGATCCATTCACATTCTGTGTACGTTGCTGATTCTGAATATGATGGTTCACCGGTTGTTACAGCCGGCGAATATAACTCATGAAAAAAAAAAACCAATGATTCTGGTGCTACAGTTGGTTGGTGGGCCGAGTCGACACAAGATTGGAAGTAGTAGTTCAGACTTAATCGATCGACGACGGCAAGACCGTCCGTTTTTGCACCGATAGGGAAATAAAAGCGGGCGATCCTGTTTTTCGTAATTACGGCCCATCTGACGATATTTCGCTACATCGCCTTTTTTATTCATTTCAATTACACTCTTTAATATTTAAATTTAGATTATAAAATAATGTTACATAGAACCGAAAAAGCTGTGTAGTCAACAAGTTGATTAACATTATGTTGACCCATTTAACCTGTTTTTGGTTTTCCACTATATATGAAATAAAGTGAACAAAAATTGAGGCATAGTAGAAAGACGAACTTGCCTGTATAAAACGATATTAGTAATTACCGCAAATCCTCCTTAGCAATGTCTTCACATAAGTTGTTGGGGCCTTTTCTTATGTCAGGCTGACTATTGTTGTTAAAGATTCTTATTTATATATTTTGAGACTTCATCAAAGTAGTCCGTCAGTTGAAACGCGTAAAAGTAAATAAAACAAGTAACTAATAAATTCCACTGAATTACTGTTGAAGATGTTCTCATCCAAATGGTAATTCGACTTTTGTATTTAATGTACTTAAGTCGATTCAAAATTAATATAGGATTTAACTGAGTACGTAATAAAAAAGCATAAACTTCTACGCTTCTAAAAATATAAGAAATATCATCGAAATGTATCCTTAACTATCAACAAAAGCATAAACTAACAAAATTGCGTTATTCCCTATGATAATGGGACTGTTACGTATTTATGGACATTGATGGTACTTAAACTTGCAGTACAGTATTTGTTAATGACTAAGTGTTTGTCAGGTGTCATTCTGCCTGTAACCAATATGTCTTCATTTTAAAATTATTGTACTATAAGCTGCGGAAATATCACCGATCGAGAATTTTTTTCCACCGTCCTGTACTCGCGATGTATGGGGAAAGCCTGTCTCATATTCCTTACATCTCTCCCTTATTCGCCGCACAATGGCACTAAAAATGGTCAAAATATGCTACAGTAATATGTATGGTAAAATAGATTCAAGCGAGCATGTATATACATTCATCTAATTAGATCAATCATTTTTTTATCATTGTAGAATAGTCTCTTAATTGAATAGCACATCACATCACAACAACTTTAGGAAATGCTGAAAAACCCCTCTTCTCCCTTGACACGTATTTTAGTTCTTATTATTTTGTATTGCTTGCCACACTTTTCATAATCCCCTGTTCGCTAAAAACGTAACTTAATTGGCTTCAATCCTACAGTAAATCCCAAAAACACTCTCAAAAAAAAAAAATGTTTTGACCATAAATTAATCTCAGTATGCCGCATCGGTCGTAAATTGTGCCTCGTTCTTTGCTTGCTCCGTTGTGTGCTCCGTTCCTCTCTTGGTAGAACAAAGGCACGGGCGATTCAAAGCTGTGTATAATCATTGCAGCCGGTGCTCAGCGATCATGATCGATCAGTGTGTACAATGGACAAGTATGGATCATTGCTTCGAGCATTCAGACAGTGCAACAACCACCGAATATTCAGGTTCTGTTACGGTTACTGAATCTGAACGAATTTGCGATTCTATGTTCACGAACGAGTGGCAGTCTGACACACTAGTGTTCAGTAGGGTCATGAATGATTTCCAAGCCCTGCTTCAGGGCTACTATTCTGATTTTGAAAGAGTGTTATAGGGTATGTGTCCCTTGACTCAGCCTAATATGCAACAATCGATTACATTTTTTACTATAACTCGTAAACTATTTGAGCTGGAAGCGATATTCAACTAGTTATACACTTGCTTAGATATGTTCAATATGCCATTTGGTAGTATGTATCACGAAAAGTTACACAACTCATTTTATAAAGTCAGAAACTTTCGAGGGATATGGATGTAATGTCGGTCTATAAGCGCCAAATTGGGTCTATTCATGGATGCAAGTTCGTCCCATTCGACAGATTTGTTATTAAACGTTGTCTTCGTACGATTTTTTTTTCTAATTTTCTGATTCAATGCGTTTTCAGCTGTATTCGCTCTACTCATCAAACAATTTCATAAATCAAACTATACTAAAACTGCTAAGAAACACTTAAGTGATTTTCACATATGATTTAGCGACCATTTTATAATCAAAACATTTTAACTCACTCTACACAGATTTTGTTCCTTTAGTTTGTGTTAAGATGACCCATATGGAAAACTTTCAATCGAATCTCAAACATTTTTATTGTAAATTTTACCAATAACAACATTTTTACTACGCTTTCTATATAACAGGCCATAGTTGGGAACGTGGAAAGAAATATGTTCCTAACATTGGGTCTATGGTTTTCTTGTTAAATCATTGTTATTTTACCTATGTGACCTGTTCGTTTATATCGAGTGACTATTTTCTGTACATCTTGGTTGCATTATTCGGTTTATAGGTTCAATTTCTGCAAATTAAGATCATTCGAAGATCGTGTAGATAATCTGTTCAGCTTAACCAGTAAAGTCATATTGCCTAAAAAGTTGAGGAAACGCGGAAGTGAGCAACAATGAATTGATTAATAATGTCTCAACTGCTTTGAAATAAATCGGTCATCCTGATAGGAATATAATTTTGATGATTATCGGCGAATTAATGATATTTTTGGTACATAGGCCGAATGAAGGAGCTAGGCTGACATTACATCCCGTTACCCTACTTAATTATTATAAGAGTTTGCTCATTGTATCCGCATGACACCTACCTAATTCGTAAATCCTGGCCAATCCGGAATTTTGCACAATTTCTGTTCGATAAATACCAAATATTTCTTAAAATCGGTTAAAATCGGAAAATGTTTCGGTATACAAAATAACTCAGGGTCGTTTAAAGTTTATTTGCCTTTTGCAATCGCAGCCCGCTGGTTGCTGGAATGTTATGATTTCCCTATTACAGACATAATTTTATTATAACAAGTTGTTCAATGTTGGTAATGTTCTTTTAAAAATCCAAAGAGGGTTTGAAGGTTTTTGTTTGTTTTTGTGGGTTGGGTAAAATCCCCCCCCTGCAATAGGAATCAAATATTTTTGAGAAAGTGTTTGAAAGAGAAAGTGAAATGACGCAGAATATCATAGCAGCAATCGGAGCGAATAAATCTCTTAGCTAATTTAAATAATAGCATGAGTTTAAAGTCGACTTTCAATTATTTGGAGAAGTTATTAAGGGTTTTTTTCAATTCCTGCAAATAAAATTATCGTTTAAATTGATGATCAATTAACACTATGATTTTTATACAATTACATATTCTTTAAAGAAACCTTGTATGTACTTGTATATAAAATTCATATTTCGAACAGGTCCTCAACTATCTTTCATGCCAAAAAGATCAGGACCCTCTCAATCATCGTAGCAAATACGACCGTGTCCGTATCATCATTCAAACCACACGGCCCTTTTCAGAGTCACCATATGCTTTCTAAAGAGTTTACAATAGAATTTTCTCACATACTTACTTTCTCATGCTGGTCTACGAACACCCATGCTATTTTGACCTAGACTACGTCCATCGGCTAGGGTAGATGTAAAATGAAAATTTGAAAAAATAGCGACGAATATTTGAAACATTTTGAAAGCTAATAACTTTATCATTTCTCGATATATTTTTGTGATTGTTGCTTCAACTGTCAAGTCAATGTTCAAAAATATCATTTAAAATTGACTTTGAATTCCCAAACAGACTTTCAACAATCTATTACGCGATAAGGATGATGGTCTCCAGCTAGTCGATCATATCAACACAATCATCACTGCCAGCACGGCCGTTGTCCTTTCACCATACTAACATTTAAATGCAAGCCTAGCACCGCCAAAAGATTTGTAAAGAGCAAATCATAGAATTTTCTAACATACTTACTTATCTATGCCGATCCAACGTCACATTAGAACAGCACCTACGTTTCAATTTTGCTCTACGAAACGAACGAAACTAATATACCATGTTGAACCAGACAATGCATCAAACGGTTTAACTTTGTCTACATAAATCGGGCGTGTGTTATACACGGATTTTCGGCAAGGCTTCTTGATCCAATCGTTCAATGCAGCCTCTATTCTAATACAGGCAATTAAAAATAATAATAATAAAATTCATTGCACATTGCTACGTAGTCCTACGTCAACTTTACGTACAACCCCATTGGGATGTCCCTTATAGTTTTTATTGCTCTTCAATCTTTACTTTACAAAGGTAGAGCACTGCATGTTTTTATTGTTTTTCAATCTTTACTTTACAAAGGTATAAAAAAAAACTGATACCAGCACCGCTCTCTGTGCTGCTTTTATAGTGTCAAAAATGCTGTTTACTTCTTATTATTCTTCCATCGTCGCCGTCTCACTCAGTCGTTGCATGCCAGATGGGTGGAGCTATTGACTAGCAATGGTGTGACATGGTCTTCGTGATCGCTGGCTGACTGTTGTAAGTCGTCATTCACGTTCGGGCGTGAACATTTACCACCGGGCTGAGAAGAATTCTCGGAACGTTGATTATGCTGGATTGGGAGCACTGCAATCTTCGATACTGGGCGCTTGTATACAGTGCCACCAACCTTCACGTCGACCGTGCAAACCAGTTCATCGGATCCTGGATAGGTTCGAACGATCTTCCCTAATCTCCAACGTATCGGCGGCATGTTTTGATCTTCCAAAAGCACAATCATCCCTGTTTGTAAATTATGCTTCCGAATATGGTTCTTGGTTCGTTGCTGAAAACTCTGCAGATAGTCATTCTTCCATTATTTCCAGAAATTTTCTCGTAGTTTTTGTAGGAACTGCCATCGTCCAGGCCGGTAAACGGCAATGTCCGTAATAGCAGTTATCGCCGCCTCCCAAAGGCCTCCAAAATTCGGTGCCTCCGGCGGAAGGAAATACCAAGCAGTTTCCTTCGACAAACAAAAATCTTCAATTCTATTCACAGCACATTGAGACCGAAATAGTTTGTAGAGCTCATTCAGTTCCGTTTTGGCGCCCCGAAAATTTGACCCATTGTCTGAGTGCATTTCTCGAGGTAATCTTCTTCTAATAGCAAATCGTTGCAATGCAGCAATGAACGCTTCCGTTGTCACGTCCGAGACTAGTTCCAGGTGCACAGCTCGTGTCACCATGCACATAAAAACAGCTATGTACGACTCTCCACAATTGGTTTTCGTCGTCCCTGCTTCACGAACACCGGACCCGCATAATTCGGCGTGGACCCCTGACCGGCGTGGTCACTTCAAAAGGATGGGCAGGAGTCACATGGCTAGCGGGCAGATTTCCCATCTGCTGATTCGTCATCGTTGGTCTGGCTCGGAAACATGTAACGCAACTCCTCGTGATTTTTCGTACAGTGGACCTACCTTCTGTCAACCAAAATCGGCCTCGAAGAATCACCAGCAAGATCGACAATCGGGTGCCTCGGCAGGATATACGGCTCTTTGGCCATGGTCAGAACGGGAGAGTTCTTCAGTCGGCCTCCTACTCGCAGTTGTCCGTTCTGGATCGCCGGGTTCAGTGATGTAATCCGTTTACATGGTTCGTTGCTCTCGATGCGGCTGATTTCATCTCCCAATACTTCATGTTGCACAACTTTGATGATCGTCTACATCGTCTCCGTAACTCGGGAACGGTGAGGTATCGCGTAAGATAACGTTGGTTCGGATCTTTCATCTTACAGTTCGAGATGAAACGCTGTATATAAGCGACCACTCTTTGCAGCTTCCGGAACGAGCTGAAAGCAAACACAGGGAGATTATCGACGTTGTACACAACTACAGAGACGAGGGGAGTCGATTTCATCTCGGGCAACTCTTCATCTGATATCTGGCATGGTGGCTCGAATTCGTACCTTGCTGATTGCAAGAACGAGGGACCCTTCCACCACAACTCGTTAAACATCAAGGCCATGGGTAGCGATCCTCTTGACACAATATCCGCGGGGTTGTTCTTGGAAGACACATATTTCCATGTGTAGTCTTTGGTTTCAGTGTGACGATCTCCGAAACTCGATTTCTCACGAATATTTGAAGGGAGATCAGTGGCTTGCGTAGCCAGGCAAGCGCTATTTGGCTGTCAGACCAAAGAAATACGTCATCGAATTCCATCTTCATTGACCCGAGTACCTTCACCAGTCGTGACAGAAGTTGAGCAGCTAACAACTCTTTCCTTGGAATGCTTAATTCGAATATTGGAGCTTCCCTTGACTTGCTGCAAAGCAGTCGCAACTCGGTTCTTCCATCGGGGAAAACAGTTCACACGTACAAGACTGGACCGTACGCCAAATTTGAGGCATCAGAGAACCCATGGATCTCCTTGGCAACGGCGTTAGAAAAGATAACTCGTCGGGGTCTACTCACACATTTGTGGCAGAGCATCACGGATCTTTAACCAGGAAAGAAGCAGTTCTCCTTCAAGATTCTCATCCCAAGAAAGACCGGTGGTCCACAACTTTTGCATTAGGATTTTAGCAATCACGATGACGGGAGAGACCCAGCCCAAAGGATCAAAAAGCCTTCCAATCTCCGAGAAAACCTTCCGCTTGGTGAAAGATTTGGGCGTGTCGTCGTTGTGCTTTGTAATGACAAGAACACATCCGGGCTCCAGGTAAGGCCAAGCGTCTTGATTACTTCGTTGTCCGCTATAAAATCTAAACGAACCAACTTTTCTCGACTTTCCTCAGGGATCTGCAACCCCGGACAGTTTGAGCTCCACTTGTGGATAGGGAATCCACCAAGATGGAGTAGAGCTTCCAATTGGCGCTGCCCTTCCGCAGCCTCTTTTTCACAATCGGCGCCAGAGAGAACGTCATCCACGTAACAATCCTCGGTGATAATTTTTACCGCAAGTGTAAAACTGGTTCCTTCATCGTTGCACAGCTGAACTAGGCATCTTGTGGCCAGAAATGGCGTGGATGCTGTTCCATACGTCACGGTTAGGAGCTCCAGAACTCGTAGTCGTTGGTTTGGATCTGTTCGCAAGAAAATCCGTTGGAATCGGGTGTGGTCTGTAGTAATCAGTATTTGCCGATACATTTTGGCTATATCGGCGGTGAACACCACGGTATGGATGTGATATCGAAGGAGGATACTTAGCAAATCACTCTGGACGACGCCTCCAACTTGAAGTACCTCATTAAGCGACTTGCTTGATGTATTAGACTTTGCTGAAGCTTCGAAAACTACTCTCAACTTTGTCGTCGAACTAGTTGGGCGTAATACCACGTGGTGGGGCAAGATCATCATTGGATTCATCGACTTCCACGCAGTTACCTAGTGCCTCATACTCAGCAATGCGCCTCATACTCAGTACAGCTGTTTCAGGGTTGGATCTCTTTGAAAACGTCTCTCGAGCATCAGATAACGACGAAGAGCAACGGATAGGTTTTCCAGGAGTTCTGCTTCATCATCTCGGAAGCGGAGTAAAACCACGTACCGCCCGGTAGACGTTCGCCTCTGTGAAGACCAGAAATTCTCCTCGCACGAATCTGTTTCTACTTCCTCCTTTGCGGAACTCGGGGAGACCATCGGCTAGATGGATGTGACCAGACTTCAATAAGGCAAAAAACTTCGATGCACCGATAAGCATGTCGATTCTAGCAGGTGTGTGGAACGTAGGATCAGCAAGCTGAACTCCGATCGGAATCGGCCAGGAAGAAGTGTTGATTTTGACGGAAGGGATGATGCTGGTTACCTTGGGCACTACAAGGCATTGGAACATCTAGACTGCATTGTAACAACCAGCCTATCTCGCACGTAGATCTTCGCTCCGCCTTTATCGGTAACAGGCATGTTAACTTGCTCTCGTGGAATCATCTAACTGTTTGCGATCATCTCGGAGACAAAGCATACTTAGGAACCACTATCCAGCATTGCACGACAGGGGACTAGCTGACCATCAGCACTCTCAAGATTTACGATAGCAGTCAATAGCATCACAGTCTTCGTGGTTTGCGAATGGTTGCAGGAACACGAGTGATTGGCGGTTGCCGGTGGAACGATCTTCAAAACTTCGCCGGTAGCACTATTGGAAGAACTCTTCTCAGTAGAGGTTTCGGTCTCAGTGGATTTCGAAAGAATCTCTTCATGGAGGAGGGAATGGTGTCGTTTGTGACATGTGAAACAATTACGCTTGGATGAACAATCTTTGGCGCAGTGGCCAGATCGGAGGCAGTTGAAGCATATTCTCAGCTGCTTCACTTTGTTAATGCGCTCTGGGATAGGCATTTTGGTAAAAATGGGACATTCAAAATGACGGTGGTTTTCTACACAAACTTTACGTTGGACTTCTGAATTAGAGGAAGTAACAGTATGCACTTTATGATTCACAGGTTTGGAATGGGAATGTTTGGATGGAGGCTCTTTCGCCGCAATAGGGTGGCGGGAATATTGGTAACGCTCTAGAATTTGGCACTTACCTTTCAAAAACTGCACCGTATCCTCCTAGTTTGGTAACTCACCGTGCTGCTGCTGCCACTTCCTCAACTGCAGGGTGTGATCATCCAGGCGGGTGGTCAACAGCTTCGTTATAATGAGCCCGGATAGTTCGTCAACCGCTAGGCCCTGGTACTCCAGTCCAGTGACGTGACGCTCACACGATTTTGTCAGTTCCAACAGGTCCTTGAAGCTGCCTTTCGCCACCGGTTTCAGCTGCATCAAGCCGTCGATGTGGGTATCAACAATGACGCGCTTGTTCTCAAATTGCTCATACAACTGCTTCCACACTTGAACAAAATTGTTGTCTCGGATCATTTTTGCGTTGATGAGACCGGCTGCGTCACCAACCAAGGCCTTATCCAAGTTGTGCAGTTTGATGGCGTCCGAATCACCACTCGTCACAACCAGGTCCTCAAACATTGCCTTAAATTTGGGCCAATTTTCCACACGGCCATCGAACGACGGTATTGGGGCCTTGAGGGAATGTTGCTGCACTACAACTTGGGCCCCTCCACTGGAAACAGTTGCAGTCGGCGCCGGTTTGGTGAAATGTTCCATCAGGTTCTCCAGACGATTGAGCGCCTCCGTATGTAAGACATCAAATTCGTCGAGCTTGTCGTTTTGCTCTCCCATTTTGGCAATCACTTCACGGTGGGCTTCGTTGTATTCGGCGTAGTGGATCTCAAGCTTCTTACCGTACACTTTTAACATCGATGCACTAGTTTGCGAAGGGTCGTCTTTGGCTTTCTCCAGGCTGTTGTTAATTTTCGTGACTCTACCTTTAATTTGACTGCGCTGGTGGATGAGCAGCTGCAGGTGCTGAGGATCCACTGTGGTCTTCTTCGGTGTGTGATCGAGACCCATTTCGGCACCATTAACAACTCGCCTCTTCACAATATACTCACAATATACTTTTTTCACTTTGCACTAATGTCCTTTTCTCGCTTATTGTCCAGTTCACTCACTTTTACTTTGCTTTTTCAGTTTTCACTCACTACTAGCTTCTTCCAACGTCCCCCAAGACGCCTAACGTGGCTCAAATTCGGTTCGGATGGACCAATGTCGGGGCCATGCCAGGCTCCGGGGAATAAACGATGCGATGGGCTTCACTACTGTCTTGCGACACGACACGTCCTGATACATCAGGCAAGAGAAGGGTGCCGCTCAAACAGAAAGCCGGGGGAAGGACGAGTGTTCCTTTGGGAGCTTGTGGAGAAAAACGTAACTCTTCTTGTCCTAAAAAGGACGGATTAGGTTGCACAACTCCGTCAAAGCAGCAACTCGGTCGCTGGTGGACTGTAAACACTAACTCTCCTCGTCGGGTGGGCCGTTGCTGTCTCGGAGGCCACCAGAAGAAACTTAAACACTTTACTTTAGCACTGCATCGGGAATTCAATGTCAGGGCCATGCCAGGCTCCGGGGAATAAACGACGCGATGGGCTTCACTACTGTCTTGCGACATGACATGACACGTCAGGCAAGGGAAGGGTGCCGCTCAAGCAGGAAGCCGGGGGAAGGATGAGTGTTCCTTTGAGAGCTTGGGAGAAACACGCAACTCTTCTTGTCCTGCGAAGGACGGATTAGGTTCCACAACTTCGTCAAGGCAACAAATCGATCGCTGGTGGACTGTAAACACTAACTCTCCTCGTCAGCTGGACCGCTGCAGTCTCGGAGGCCGCCAGAATAAACTAAAACACTTTACTTTAGCACTGCATGATTTTATTGCTTTTCAATCTTTACTTTACAAAGGTATAAAAAAAACTGATACCAGCACCGCTCTCTGTGCTGCTTTTATAGTGTCAAAAATGCTGTTTACTTCTTATTATTCTTCCATCGTCGTCATCTCACTCAGTCGTTTTATGCCAGATGGGTGGAGCTATTGACTAGCAATGGTGTGGCATGGTCTTCGTGATCGCTGGCTCACTGCTGTAAGTCGTCATTCACGTTCGGGCGTGAACATTCGGCCCATCGAACGCTATTGTAAAGAGGGTCTTCAAAATGACTGGTAAAACAGCTGAGAATATGCAGAAGTTGAAAAAAAAAAATGGGCTGAGGCGTCCAAAAAATGTGATGAAACACTTTCTGGAACTTGATGAAAAGTGTTCGATCGAAAATTCTCGAATTCCTGAAAGAATAATATTAATTTCATCCGGTCTTCACAATGTTCAAGTTCAATAAAGAACCATCCATTTGTTTGAATAAAACATCATTTTTAATATCGATATAGTTGATATAGTCCTTATTGGACCTAGCAGTAGTAAGCGGCGTCTTCAGGCGTGAATAAAGTACGTGGAATGCGAATAACGGAGCCATTGCACAAATCATATCGGTTCTACAGCGAAAATTCTCGTCATCAACACACATTGACCGTCTCTTCAACCGGCCTGGGACGCACGTCACAAAGCAGTATGGAAGCCCTTGACCCTCCTAGCTCAGCTGTGCCCACTGCCGGTCTCAACGATGTTCTAATTGCTAGTTCCAGCCGTCAAAGTCGTCCCGGCCCTGGGTCTAGCGATGGGGACAGGGCTCTCCAAGCTGCCATCCATGGCAAGTATCCTTCATCTAATGACGTTGCTCGGGCTGATGCTGCCTCATCTTTCAGATCGCTGCCTGCCGAATCCTCCGTCCCCTCATTGAAAGCCCTTTTGTACTACTAGAACGCAGGTGGTATCAACAGTTTGCTCGCCGATGCCAGTTGGCATGCAGAGACGCATGCTATGATGTTTACGCCTTCACGGAAACCTGGCTTAATATAAACACATTATCTAAGCAACTGTTCGACGACACGTATTATGTCTACTGGCAAGACCGATCGTCGCTCAATAGCAACAAGAAATCTGGTGGTGGAGTTCTTCTTGCCGTGCGCTCAAAATTCAAATCTCGACTTCTGAAGCCTCCAGAGGACTCAACGGTTGGACATCTTTGGGTGGCGATATCCACTACAACCGGGACACTGTTTATCTGTGTGGTCTATATTCCCCCCGATCGTATTAGTGACAGCAGCTTTATCGAAAAGCACGCTCTTTCTTTGGATTGGATCGTGTCTTAAATGGGACCCAGCGACAACATCATTATCGTGGGATATTTTAACCTCAGCACGATTTCATGGCATATCGATACTAATGGCTTCCGCTATCCAGACAATTCCTGTTCGTCATTCAGACCGGCTTCGCTCTCCTTGCTAGATGCTTATTCTACCGCCAGACTTCGGCAAATTAATGGCATTCCGAACGCGAATAACCGTTTGCTGGATCTATGTTTCATTAGCGAAGAATTGGGTCAAAGATGTTCCGTTCTTCTAGCTCCGACACCGCTTGTCAAAAGCTGCAGAAATCATTCCCCTCTGCTACTGCCACTGGAGTTTAATTCTAAGTACAGCTTCCTTGACAACATCGAAAACGTTTATTATGACTTCACCCATGCTGATTTCGTGGAAATGAATAACTTTTTCGCCGGCGTGAATTGGAACACGACCCTTGCAAACGGGGATGTAAATTCTGCTACCTCGACTTTGTGTAACATTTTGCTGTACGCCGTTGATCAATTCGTGCCTAAGAAACTCAACCGTAAGCCTCCCAAACCTGCTTGGTCTAATTGCGACCTCAAACATTTGAAACGAGTTAAAAGGGCTGCTCTTAGGAAACACAGCAAATATCGCACCGATTCTACGAGAACAATTTACGCACGCGCCAACGATGACTACAAACACCTCAATAACAGGTTATACAACTCTCAATTGCAGAGCCGTCTCAAAACGAAACCGAAAAGCTTTTGGCGGTTCGTGAATGATCAACGAAAGGAAACCGGCTTACCCTCCACCATGACTGACGGCACTTACGGAGCTGACTCTGTCGCGGATATCGCCAACTTGTTCCGTACGCAGTTCAGCAGTGTCTTCTGCGACGAAATGCTGGATGCCGAGGGCCTCGAAGCGGCTACTAGCAATGTTCCCCGTTTGTCTGTATTTGGATCTGCATCCATAGTGATATAGTGATTTTAGCAGGGAAGCAGATGAAAAGCTCAACTGGATGCGGTCCTGACGGTATTCCTTCAATTGTCCTGAAGCGTTGCCTTAACACACTAGCTGTGCCCCTGGCTATGGTCTTCAATTTGTCATTAACTTCCGGTGTGTTTCCTGAATGCTGGAAAGAGTTGTTTGTTTTCCCAATACACAAAAAGGGATGCAAACGATCCGTCACCAACTTTCGTGAGATTGCTGCACTAAGTGCTGTATCCAAGTTATTCGAACTAATTGTTCTTCAAAGACTGGTCCACGGCAATTCACATACTATTTCTCCCGAACAACACCGTTTTAAGCCCAAGCCCTCGACGGCGACCAACCCCACCGTATTTACATCGTTCGTCATCCGCGAAATTGAACGCGGTCATCAAGTAGACGCCATATACACAGATCTCTCTGCGGCCTTCGATAAAATGAACCATCAGATTGCAATTTCCAAATACGACAAAATGGGGGTTCACGATCAATTGTTGAACTGGCTCCGCTCATACCTGACTGGTAGAACTATGTCTGTGAAGATCTCAGATTATGCCTCGTCCAGCTTCTCAGTAACATCCGGCGTTCCGCAAGCCACCTTGGTCCATTTCTTTTCCTGTTATATATGAACGACGTGAACTTGGTCCTCAGATGCCTGAAATTATCCTACGCGGACGACCTAAAGCTGTACTGCGTCATAAAATGTCCAGAAGACGCTGATTTTCTTCAGCAGGAACTACAAGTGTTCAACGACTGGTGCCGGATCAACAGAATGGCCTTAAATGTATCCAAATGCTCGGCTATATCCTTTGGTCGAAAACGTGCGATGTATCTCCACGAGTACATCCTTCGAGGAACACGCTTGAAACGTGAAACAACAGTCAAGGATCTGGGAGTAATGCTCGACTCCAAACTGTCATTCGAGAATCACATTGCCTTTATTGTTTCTAAAGCCTCATCGCAGTTAGGATTCATCTTCCGCTTCGCAAAAAACTTCAAAGACGTTTATTGTCTGAAGGCACTATACTACTCTTTGGTTCGTCCTTTTTTGGAGTACTGTGCTGTCGTTTGGTCCCCTTTCTACCAAAATGCAGTCCAGAGGATCGAAGCTGTTCAGCGACGGTTTATACGCTTTGCTTTGCGACATCTTCGTTGGCAAGACCCTCGCAGGTTGCCAAGTTATGAAAATCAGTGTAAGCTCATCAGCCTGGAATCGTTGGAAGGGAGGCGTATGGTGGCCAAAGTGTGTTTCGTTGGTGACCTCCTTCAGGGAAACATCGACTGTTCCACTTTACTTGGTCTCTTGAACATCAACACTCGACGACGAAACCTACGTTTACAATCTTTCTTTATAAACCGGCACTCAAGGACCAACTACGGCAAACACGTTGTTTCCGAAGATGTATGTGCTAGTTATTGTATGTAAATAAGTGTTATCTAGTTGTCTTTGGGAAAAACATTTTTATCTGTTGACGAATAAATAAATAAATAAATAAATAAATAACTAAAATGGTGGGAAAATCAAGAGAGTTGTTGAGTGGAGTAGCGAGTTGTTGGTGTCGGGGGATGGGAATTAAATGGCTCACCGTGGTTTGGTTTCGGGAGAACTTCCACTGCCGGGGAATTTTCCGTCGGTGTAGGGTAGATCTACCGCGGGGACTACTCGAGTCGATTACATCAAAACGTGGGGGTAAATAGCTCACCGTGGTTTGGTTTCGAGAAAACTTCCACTGGCGGGGAATTCTCCGTGGGAGTAGGGTAGATTCGCGGTCGGGGACTGCTCGAGTCAATTGCGTCAAAATGTGGGAGCTAAATGGCTCACCGTGGTTTGGGGACTGCTCTAGTCAATTGTGTCAAAACGTGGGAGCTAAATGGCACACCGTGGTTTGGTTTCGAGAAAACTTCCACTGGTGGGGAATCCTCCGTCGGAGTAGGGTAAATTCACCTTCGGGGATTACTAGTGTCAATTTCGTAGAGTGTCTCATGAAATCAACACTTACCTGATCTGATCAGATTTTATGTGTGCAGAGTATATTTTTTTGTGTTCATGTGATTGAATGTGAACTAGTCACCCTTAGAGTTATATAATCAATTAAGAAGGGTCAACAATCAATGTGCAAATAGCGATTTGAAATTGGTTCACTAATGTAGAACCCCTAGTTCCGAAGTACACATTGCAGTCTGCACGTTGCTATGCACTCTTGCGTTTTTCAGTACCTTTTGGTACTAGTATCTTTGTTTTTGTTTTGATTCGCTATGTTATTTTGACAGAATATTTGAGGATGTATTCAACATATTGGTGTGAGTTATGGTCTTAGGGGCGAATCATTGAACTTGGGACCGAGCTTGAAACTGATGTGCTAGTACTTCCTGAGCCAAAACATATATTCATTTTTTTCATGACTATCCACCCGCTGGTAGGGTCAACAATCAATGTGCAACTAGCGATTTGAAAATGGTTCACTGTCGTAGAACCCCTAGTTCCGAAACACACCTTGCAGTCTGCACCTTGCCATGCACTCTTGTGCTTTTCAGTACCTTTTGGTATAAGTATCTTTGTTTTTGTTTTGATTCACTATGTTATTTTGACAGAATATTTGAGAGTGTATTGGTGTGACTTACGGTCTTGGGGGCGAATCATTAAGCTCGGGACCGGTGTGCTAGTACTTCCTGAGCCAAAAAAAATATTTGTTTTCTTCATGACTATCCAACCAACAATCAATGTGCAACTAGCGATTTGAAATTGGTTCACTGTTGTAGAACCCTTAGGTCCGAAGTATACCTTGCAGTCTGCACCTTGCAATCATTCATGCGCTTTTCGGTACCTTCCGGTTCTAGTGTCTTGATTGTTGTTTTGATTCACTATGTTATTTTGACACAACATTTGAGAATGTGTTGGTGTGAGCTACGTTGTAACATAGACTAACTCTAAGACCAGTAGGTCCCGAACAAATAAGATTTTTTTCTTGGCTCAGTCAGTACTAGCACATCGGTCCCAAGCTCGGCCCCAAGCTTAATAATACGCCCCTAATAATGAACTCACACGAACACACTCTCAAATATTCTGTCATAATAACACAGCAAATCAAAACAAAGGCGCAAATATGTATAGTTAGGTGCTGGCTTCAAGGTGCACTTTGGACCAAGGGGTTCTACAACAGTGAACCAATTTCAAATCGCTAGTTGCATATTGATTGTTGGTTGTAAGGGGCGAATCATTGAGCTTGGGATCGAGCTTGGGACCGATGTGCTAGTACTGACTGAGCCAAGAAAAATATCGTATTTGTTCGGGACCTACTGGTCTTAGAGTTAGTCTATGATCCAACCGCTGGTACACTGAAAATAAATCAATAATTTTTATTATTAAAATTGGCACTTAAATCGGTCAATTTTTGCTTCGAATTGAAATCATGTGAGCCAGTATGATTTTCATTTGCCGCACATAATTTTTATCACCCGTCACTTAATACTCAGGTTCGTTTCCAATGAGACTGATATGGTCCGAACATAATGTTCAATGGAGCGAGAAATTTCATTCAAGTGTGTTTCCACTTTACCCTATTCTATCCATCTTCGCACTTAAAACGAAATAAAAAACCGTGCGCGAAAAACAATCAGCTGCTTCATCGTTCTAGAAGAAAAAAAACTGGAGAAGCAAAGTGAAGTTTACCGTGTGGTGGTTTAGGTACTTGGTTTGCCAGCGGAAGTCACTGAATTTTTGGAAGGTAATAAATTACTAAAGATGTTCTTCTAAACCATGTTAACAGTGTGATCGCGCCACAAGTCAGATTATTAAGTTAAGTTATATTGTGAGAACCACCCTAACTGGTCACTCACGTCCAACGTATACATGTTGAATACCAATAGTGTTGCACACTATGGTCACTGTAAGGTCAATACAATAGGCTATAGGACCCGATCGCCTCACGATCGTGTGGTGATCTAACCACTTCTAGCCAGTAGAAGCAGCAGAACAGCTGATAGATTTAGTCAACAATAAACCACCGCCGCGTTCGGTTCAGTTTAACCGTCAGTAAACCGCATCTTGTTTCGAAATAAAATATTAACCAGTACCACAAGTGTTTGGTTCAGTGACCGCAAACCAGTGTTCTTTAGTCTACATATCACCGCGTGTTCTCTGTAACTTCACCGGGTTGATTTAGTGAACTGTGTCGCTTTATGTGCGCGAACATAATTGGTCCTTCGAGCCGGATCAATCGCGGTGTAGAACAGTGCGCGTGGTTCTAGTGTGTTTTGCGGATGAAAGGAACAGCAGTGCTGGATAATAAGTGCCTTTGAGAACCGAGGACAATAGTGCGCAGAAAGGATCGCCACCATCACGTCATCGCCATCATATTTTGCGCTCGGCGTGGCTTGGTTGAACCCTGCCATTGAATCTGGTGTTGCTGTTACTGGGCGATAGCGAGTTCCTGTACTACGGAGGCTAAGTGGCTACACGGCGTGCGGATCGGCGCTTCATCGGAAATCTGGGCGACGACTACGGAGAACGATAAAGGGAAGTAGATGCAATAAATGTGTGATCTGTGGCTATATCTGCATGTTGGAAGCCAATAGACTGTGTGTTGAAATCTGGGCAATAAATTATCGATTTTGCATGCGAATCTGTATTTTTGACTTAAGTGGATCGTCCCTGGGGTTCGTTGTCATATTACTGGTCAGTCTTGGATTTGCTAGAATCTGGTTGGCTCGATTTTCGCTGGTTGAATTTTCTCCGCTGTTGTCAATCCTTGGGTGGTCGGTTGTCTCGCGGCGCGTGGAACGTGGAGTCGGTTCGCTGTCACCAGTGCTGAGTAGTGAAACAGTTAATAGTGCAGTGTGCTTCGAGCAGTGCAAACGAACTTCCGAGTGCAGTGACTTTCAACAGTGACTTTAATATACCTAGTGAGTGCTACGGACATTAATACAATCATGACCGAAAGTTTGAGAAGTTTATTCAAGCGTGAAAGACGTCTCCAGAACAGTTTGCAACTCGTGGAAAAGTTTGTGCATGACTTTGAAGAAGAGCGTGACAAAAGAGAAGTGGAAGTTCGTCTGCAACTGTTGGAAAGTGTTGTTAAGGAATTTTTCGAAGTGCGTGACAAAATAGATGTGATGATGGATGAAGTGGCGAATGAGGAAAACGCAGACGCAAGTGAACCGGAGAAGGCTCGCATGGTGAGGTTGGAAAATGCATCAAGAAAGAGAGAAGAGGAAAGTGCAGTTATAACGAATAATGTGCAGAATCGCTACTGCAAAGCCAAGGCTACGTTAATGGAAAAACGTCATAATCAATCGTCAGCTAGCTCTGGAGCGACAGGCATGCTTGTATCCCCTATGCTCTCGAAAGTAAAGCTGCCCGAGATAAGATTGCCGACATTCAGTGGAAAACTGCGAGAATGGGTGTCGTACCGTGATGCATTTAGAAGTCTGATTCATCAAAACCGGGACCTCACCGACATGGACAAATTTACTTACCTTCGATCATCATTAACCGGTGAAGCACTTCAGGAAGTCAGTGCTGTAGAACTTTCCGCTGCCAACTATGCAGTTGCCTGGACTGCATTGGAAGATCGCTACCATAATCAAAAACTCATCGTAAAGGCATATCTCGATGCAATTTTCGGAATAGAACCGATGCGGAAAGAAAGTTATGAAGCACTGAGTCAACTTATCAGTGATTTCGAGAAAAACCTCCAGATGCTACAGAAGATGCAGCAGGATACTGATGGTTGGAGCACTATTTTAGCACACATGGTTTGCTCGAAGCTCGATGGTGTCACATTGAGGTTTTGGGAGTCAGCGCATAATTCTAAGGAAGTACCCACCTATCAAAACATTATGATTTTCCTGAAGAATCATTGTAATGTTCTTCAATCGGTTGGATCTTCAAAACCCACCTTCATTGAATCCAAGAAACCGAAGACAAGTGTCTGCCACTCGTCAACCTCCTCCAATCGGTGCGTTTTTTGTGCTGAAGCCTTCCATTCCGCGTTTTTGTGTAAGAAGTTCCAGAAATTCAAGATTTCCGAACGATACGACGCAGTACGGAAGAACGGATTATGCATGAATTGCTTATCATCTGGTCATTTAGCTAGGAATTGCAGTAAAGGTTCATGCCGACAATGTGGGAGGAAGCATCATACGATGTTGCATGCAGAGATGAACAGCGCTAATGCAAAATACTCCGTTCCACAGACGACAAAAAGACCCCCAAATGAATCACCGCAACAGACACAGCAGTCAACCACACCAACACACCAGAAAGCTCCAACTGCAATTCATGCCGAACCCACCACTTCATTGTCAATTGTACATACAGTAACGCATAGCACTTGCCCACACACCACCACAGACCAATCACACACATTGCAAGACAGTGTATCACTTCCAACACAAACAAACCCACCCACACGTCAAGTTTTGCTATCAACCGCAATTGTGCGTGTTAGCGATGTCAACGGAAAGTCAGTACTGGCCAGAGCATTGCTCGACTCATGCTCGCAGTACTGCTTTGTTACTTCTGACTTCTGTCGTCAAATGAACTTCAAGGAGATCCCTGATTATCTTGCTGTGAAGGGAATCGGGGGTTCAGGAAGCGTTTCCCAGAAGGCTGTTTGGGGTTCAATAAGCCCTCGCTTTGCCAGCATTTCGGACTTCGAAGAAGTCATTCAATTTCACGTTTTGTCGAAGCTCACGATTCCACTCCCTTGTGAAGGGTTCGAAACTAGCAAGTGGAATCTACCAGACAGCATCGTTTTAGCTGACCCCGAGTTCTATCGACCATCCGACATCGATATGATCATCGGTGCCGAATACTACCTTGACCTGCTACAAGAAGGAAGGTTCAGGCTCAATGATGACGGTCCAACATTCCAAAATACGATATTTGGATGGATCGTTTCCGGTCGTATTTCCAACAGTATGACCCCAGTAGCTGCGACAGCCATTACGCTGTGTTCTATGCCCCAGCTTCAAGAGCAGCTCGCTCGTTTCTGGGAACTTGAAAGTTGCCATATAGAGAGCACTTATTCTGTAGAAGAATCTACATGCGAAGAGATTTTTAGGCAGACCACTTCTCGTGACAACGATGGGTGTTTTGTCGTCACGCTGCCCAGAAAAGAGCACATTATCGAACGATTAGGAGACTCCAGAAGTATCGCAGAACGACGATTCGCGAGCTTAGAGAAACGATTTGCTACTAATCCGCAGTTAAAGAAGATGTATCAAGAATTCATGGAAGAATACGCGTCGATGGGGCACATGAAGGAAATACGTGAAGAGGAACTGTCCGGATCGGTTTGTTATTTTTTGCCACACCACGCTGTTTTGAAACCGGATAGTACAACTACTAAATTGCGCGTTGTGTTTGATGCTTCGTGCAAAACTACATCGGGTCCTTCGCTCAACGATGGGCTGATGGTTGGCCCGGTTGTTCAAGACGACCTCATCTCAATCCACGTGCGATTCCGTCTGCATCGAATAGGCATCGTGGCCGATATTGCTAAAATGTACCGGATGATCAAGATGTGCTCAAGAGATCAGAAGCTACAGATGATTTTGTGGAGGAAAGCGCCGGAAGAAGCTATCCAGATTTACCAACTAACGACCGTTACGTATGGCACCGCTTCGGCTCCATTTCTAGCCACACGTTGTTTGTTGCAATTGGCAGAAGATGGAGAATCTACACATCCGATCGCGGCGAAGGTACTTCAGAAAGATTTTTACGTTGATGATATGATAACCGGCGTCGACAACACTGAAGATGGCAGGAAACTAATCGAGGAAATGGTCAAGCTGACCAACTCCGCTGGCTTAACTTTGCGTAAGTGGAGTTCGAACTGCGAACAGGTGCTGAGTATGCTGCCATCACATCTCCATGATGACCGGGCTGTACTTGAAATGGATTCACCTTCTCCGACTGCTACCGTGAAAACTTTGGGTCTTCTATGGTGTCCGTCATCCGACAATTTCTACTTCTCTGTGCCAAAGTGGAATACAACGTCGGTGGTGACAAAACGAATAGTTATATCCGATGCATCGAAGCTGTTTGATCCTTTAGGATTAGTGGGCCCAGTAGTCGTGGAAGCAAAGATTTTCATTCAAACTCTATGGAAATTGCAAGTAAACTGGGATGATCCACTACCTGAAAAGCTGCAAGCGTTTTGGTTGGAGTACCGCAGAAATCTCAACGCTCTAGAATCCATCAGCATTCCCAGATGGGTCGGACATACCAAGATGTGTGATTCAACCGAATGGCATGGGTTCTGTGATGCATCCGATGTCGCTTACGGTGCTTGCTTGTACCTTCGATGTACCTTTCCAGACGGATCCATCCGTATCCAGCTGATGACATCAAAATCAAGAGTTGCTCCGTTGGAAGATTTAAAGAAAAAGAAACGCAAGCAGTCTATTCCCCGTTTAGAACTCTCTTCCGCCCTACTGCTCAGTCATCTATACGAGAAGGTTAGTCAGGCCACTCATTTGGAAATTCCGTCCTTCTTCTGGACTGATTCCAACATCGTGAAATACTGGATAGCGTCAACACCGTCACGATGGCAGAGTTTTGTTGCGAATAGGGTGTCGGAGATCCAGCATCTGACAAAGGACGGAGAATGGAACCATGTCGCAGGGATCGAGAACCCAGCTGACGTACTCTCGCGTGGTATATCAGCAACCCAGCTTGAATATCAGTCTCTCTGGTTCAATGGTCCGGTTTGGTTGCTCCAAGGTCGGAATTTCTGGCCCGAGAAATCTGAAATCGCCGTCCAGCAATTGGATCCAACTTCTCTCGAGGAACGAAAGTCCGTCGCTCTGCCACTGCAAACAATCGCATCAAGTGAAATCTTTTCACTTCACTCGTCGTTGTTTTCTCTGATACGATTAGTAGCCATCGTTCGTCGGTTCCAGCACAATTCAAGGAGAGTTAACCGAGACTCAAGGAAAATCGGAAACATAAGCACGCAAGAACATGAAGACGCGCTGCTTCAGTTGGTTCGTCTGTCGCAAGAAGAATGCTTTCCGCAGGAGATGTCAAGTCTTTCCCGGGAGGGCCAGGTGAAAGAATCTTCCAGAATAGCATCACTGAATCCCAAAATGATAAACGGTATACTCCGCGTTGGCGGCCGGCTTCGAAACGCACCAGTGTCGGAAAATAGGAAACATCCAATGATAATCGATCATCGCCATCCTCTTGCCACGTTGGTAATTCGTCATTACCATTCAAAAATGCTGCATTCCGGACAACAAGTCGTTATCGCAAGTACAAGAGAAAGATTCTGGATCACAAACATTCGTAACCTTGTACGAAAGATTTTACACGATTGTGTTACATGCTTCCGGATAAAACCGAAATGTCAAGAACAGCTGATGGCAGAGCTGCCATCGGAAAGGGTGAACCCAGCACCACCATTCCTCAAGGTCGGTGTTGATTATTGTGGCCCTTTTTCAGTAACCTATCCTCAGCGTCGAAATTCTCCAGTCAAATGCTATGTTGCGGTATTCGTGTGTCTTGTGATCAAGGCAGTCCATGTTGAGCTAGTCGCTGATCTTACAACGGAAGCGTTCCTGGCAGCTTTGAAACGTTTTACAGCTCGTCGTGGACGTCCCGCCTTAATAATGTGTGATAACGCTAAGAACTTTGTGGGGGCTAAACGAGAACTACGGCAACTTCTAAATTTGTTTGAGCGGCAGCAATTCCAGAATGCCGTTGCCAGCAATGCTGCAGACGAGCGAATCGAGTTTAAATTCATCCCGGCAAGATCACCCAACTTTGGTGGTCTTTGGGAAGCAGCCGTGAAATGCTTCAAAACAAGCTTCAAAAAGATCATCGGAACAAGGACGCTTATGTATGATGAAATGCAGACAGTGCTCACTCAGATTGAAGCGGTGTTAAACTCTAGACCCCTCACCCCAATCAGCAATGATCCTCGAGACTTTGAAGCACTCACTCCTGGTCATTTTCTAGTCCAACGCCCACTAACCGCCATTGCTGAACCTGATTTGGAAAATGTACCATTCAACCGACTCTCTATCTGGCAGAGAGCGCAAGACTACGGCCAGAAACTCTGGAAAAAGTGGTCCACTTTGTACCTCTCCGATTTACACAATCGAACGAAATGGACACGACAACGTGACAACATTGCCGTTGGAACGATGGTCCTACTGATGGACGAGCGACTGCCTCCGCTCAAATGGAATTTGGGTCGCGTCACTGAAGTATTCCGTGGTACAGACGATAACATTCGCGTAGTCAACGTGCGTACTACAAATGGGATTTTCCGACGTGCAATATCGAAGATTTGCGTGCTTCCGATAAGGGACAACGCAAGATCTACCAATGATGAAGCATAACCCGCGTCCACCGGTGGTGCCTCGGCACCCGCGGAGGTCAATGTGGCCTCCGCAGTCCAGTAAGTTTTGTTTTTCATGAATATTTCAAAAAGTTAAAGGAATTTTTATACTCCATAGTCGGCGTTCTACCCGGTCCCGGGTCCCCGGGACAGGATATCTTTTGGAGCCAACTTCGATCTTCATTCCAAGACCCTGTCCATAAGTCAAATGTTTCGAGGTACAACCGTATGTTGGTGAAGGTAGTTGTGTGTGTCCAGTAAAGCTGTCCTGTGAAGTCTTTCGATTGACTAGAAA
Source organism: Aedes koreicus (assembly GCA_024533555.2). Lineage (NCBI taxonomy): Eukaryota > Metazoa > Arthropoda > Insecta > Diptera > Culicidae > Aedes > Aedes koreicus. The sequence goes on from JAHHFK020000509.1 coordinate 280,721, forward strand.
CTCTCAAATAGAGCAATACGTTTGGTTTGAGTCCATCGTCGCAATTTATGCTACGAAACTAATCCGTTTCATCTCGTTGAGGTATACCTGGCATCATCCACTGGTTTAGAAATCTGTAGCGTCAGTCAGAGTTTGGCCAACTCATCAACCGTCGCCGTAGTATCTGGATCAGTCCTTAGAGGCGGTAAGAGCTCACCGCCACCATCAGGATATCACCTCGACATCTGATTTCGTTAGCATTGCATCCGCATTCATCCGTTGAGACATCGGCAGCGTCGCTGGTAGCGACCGCGGAGGTCAAGGAGACCTCCGCGCCCCAGGCAAGTTATTGTATTGTTCAAAAATCCATGTAAAAAAGCACCCTCTCATTTGTAGCAACGACACCCCCTATTCGTCGTCGAGGACGACGCGGTCGGTAGGAGGACACAGGCAGCTTCCAACCAGCGATTGAATATCATACCATATCCAGGAGAGGGAAATCGATAACCTCCAGATGAGCAGTCAATGAGCAGCATACTACCATGTTTTTCACCGTCAGTCATCAAGTCGCAGTCAGTCATGTACTTTGAAGAACGCTATATACGAGCCGTGTATCGAACGGCAAATCTGAACGATCGAAGACAACGAGATCAGATCATTGTCGCCATCGGTCAACACCCCGAATCGATATCCGTCGAAGAACGATACCATCGAAGCAACAGCATCAGTGAATTAATGAATTCAAACAACTTAATTGTACTAGCTACTCATTCAATTACTATTAGAAACTATTTGTTTATGTAAGAGAAACTAGAAGATTAGTTTGAAATCCGTAGGTTTCAAGGCGGCCGGAATATGATCGCGCCACAAGTCAGATTATTAAGTTAAGTTATATTGTGAGAACCACCCTAACTGGTCACTCACGTCCAACGTATACATGTTGAATACCAATAGTGTTGCACACTATGGTCACTGTAAGGTCAATACAATAGGCTATAGGACCCGATCGCCTCACGATCGTGTGGTGATCTAACCACTTCTAGCCAGTAGAAGCAGCAGAACAGCTGATAGATTTAGTCAACAATAAACCACCGCCGCGTTCGGTTCAGTTTAACCGTCAGTAAACCGCATCTTGTTTCGAAATAAAATATTAACCAGTACCACAAGTGTTTGGTTCAGTGACCGCAAACCAGTGTTCTTTAGTCTACATATCACCGCGTGTTCTCTGTAACTTCACCGGGTTGATTTAGTGAACTGTGTCGCTTTATGTGCGCGAACACAGTGTTTATTGTGAATATTTCAGATCTGCCGAGCATTTTTGCCATTCCCGCAGAAGGGGGGCGGAAGGGGAGAGGTTTAAAAAGTGGTGAAGTTTTTTTGAGGGGAAAAATAAAATCTTTTTTTTTTCTTTTTTTTTTTTTTTTTAAAAAAAAAATAAAAAAAAATTTATAATTTTTTTAAAAAAAAAAATCAATTACCTTTTTTTATAAAATGAAAATATTAAAAAATTTATTTGTTTTTGGTTGGGGCAAGTTTAATTATGTTTTTTTTTTTTATTTTTTTTTTTTTTTTTGGGTTTTTGAGTGTATGTGTATATGTGTAATTGACCACATTTAATAAAAAATAAGTACCAATACAGAGCAATTACTTCGCACTTTGCCCAAATCTACAGGTGATTGCACTTAAATATAAGGTGCATTGTTTTTTGAGTGTAGGGTACTCATTCGAACTTTTTTTTTCTCAATTTAATTAAAAGCAAACCGATGGAACATCAGTGCTGCCTAGTCTAGGTTCCACCAAACTAAAATTGACAGACTGTCAACGGCTACCAAATCTCGAAGCGTGCATGTGGCGCCATCAACATACGATTCACCAAAACTAACGAAAACTACCTGTAATTTTAAAATATCAGTAACAGAAATTTACACACTCAGGGCACTCCAGCTTGGATGTCTGTTCTCTGTGGTTATACCAACAATCAACATAAAACTAGCGATTTGAATTTGCTTCACTATTGTAGAACGCCTCGGTCCGAAGTACACCTTGCAGTCTGCACCTTGCAAAACACTCCTGCGCTTTTTACTACTTTCGGTACTAGTATCTCTATTTTTGTTTTGATTCGGTACACGCTAAGTTCAGTTTACTCAAATATGGGTGAAGAATATCACAAAAAAGGCACATACCCATTTATGGGTACATTACTACTTACCCATATTTGAGTATTTTATCCCATACAAATTTACGCAAATGGCCGGCGTCGGTGGTGTAGTGGTAAGCGTGACTGCTACTTGGCACCCCAGTAGGGTCTGGGTTCAATCCCAGTCGACGTCGGTGGTTTTTCTGAGGCGAAATAATCTGGTCACGTCTTCCTTCGGAAGGGAAGTAAAGCCGTTGGTCCCGGTTCATATTCATGAGTCGTTAGGTAGGGTCCAGGTGGTGGAGTCGTCTTCCTGGCGTCGGTGATTGTCACCATGTGAGGAAATAGGCCGACGTAAAATAAAGATTAAAAAAAAAAAAAAAAATTTACGCAAATATGGGTAAAGAACTTTACCCATATATGAGTATGTGCACTTTTTGCGATTATGGCTAAACTGAGCTTAGAGTGTATGTTATTTTGTCAGAAGATTTGAGGGTGTGTTGGTGTGAGTTATGGTATTAGGGGTGAATCAGTAAGCTTGGGACCGAGCTTGGGACCGGTGTGCTAGTACTTCCTGATCCAAAACATATATTCATTTTCTTCAAGACTATCCAGCCGCTAGTTGGTATTACCAACAATCAATGTGCAACTAGCGATTTGAAATTGGTTCACTGTTGTAGAGCCTCTAGGTCCGAAATATACCTTGCAGTCTGCACCTGGCAATGCACTCTTGCGCTTTTCGGTACCTTTCGGTACTAGTATCTTTGTTTTTGTTTTGATTCACTATGTTATTTTGACCGAAAACTTGAGGGTGCGTTGGTGCGAGTCACGTTATTAGGGGCGAATCATTCAGCTTGGGATCGAGCTTGGGACCGGTGTGCTAGTACTTCCTGAGACAAAACATATATTCAGTTTCTTCATGCCAGCCGCTGGTAATACCAACAATCAATATGAACCTGGGGTTTTGAAATTGGTTCACTGTTGTAGAACCCCTAGGTACGAAGTACACCTGGCAGTCTGCACCTTGCTTTACAGGATAGGCCCAAATAAGTGACGCAGTATTTTGTTTCAGTGTGGAATTTCTCTAGCCATCGCAAGTTGCCAGCATATTGAAAAAGGAACTGATTAATATGTAAACAAACACTAGCGCTAGATTCCGTCAACAGGAAGTGCCTAAGAAAAATATTGATTTCAAAAGACAACGGAATTTGTAATTGCATTTGGCGGGAAACCGTCCCAACCTGATACTGGTCGAGACCCGAAAGGAAGAAATATGCCACACATTAATCGACCGGACATTGAGAAGATGGAAGACGAGGGGAACCATCGATCCAAAGAAAAAACCAGGTCGTCCTCGCAGTGTACGTACCAAACGCCTTGTTAAAATGGTGCGTGAGCGAATACGCCAAAATCCTTGTCGTTCTACATATCAACTGGCTCAGGATATGGACGCTGAACCAGCCACCGGCTGAAAGTCTCTCAAATAAAGACAAACAGGATATGGACGTCTCCAGGAAAACTATCAGATCAGTTCTCAAAGAGGACTTGAGATTGGTGCCGTACAAGAAAAGAAAAATTCATGGACTTTCGGAAGCCAACAAGAAGAACAAAGTCATTCGTTGTCACGAATTACTTCGTCCGCACGGTCATACCATGATTGTGTTTTCGGATGAGAAAAAATTCGTATTGCAGCAAAGTTTTAAGGCTCAACATGACAGGGTCTATGTAGCGAGTATTCAGGATATCCCTTCTTCAATTCACGCAGTTCAACGCTTCCAAAATCATACTTCGGTCATGGTTTGGGGAGCGATTTCTGTGGAAGGTCGTCTACCACTGCTTTTCATTGATAAGAGTGTAAAAATCAACGCAGCATACTACGTAAAAGAGGTCCTGGAAAAGCATTTGAAGAAGCATACTTCAACGATGTTCGGTAACCGCAAATGGGTGTTTCAACAGGATTCTGCGCCGTCCCATGGAGCAAAGATTACCCAAGCATGGTGCACCAAGAATTTTCCAGACTTCATTCCTAAGGAATTATGGCCAGCTCCCTCGCCAGATGCAAATACTCTGGATTTCTCTATTTGGGGAATCATGGAAGCCCGCTTTCGAGATCTCAAACCAATGGGTATTGAAACATTCAAAGCTACCATATAGAAGATATGGGATAAAATTCCCGAAAATCAGGTGCGTGTCGCTTGTAATGCCTCTCCGAAGAGACTAAGGACCATAATTAAAGCTAAAGGTGATAGAATCGAGATGTAAATATGTACACATAAACAATAAAATATAAGAAACAGAATAACAAAGAAACATTTAAATTATTTGCCTTTTCGTGGGAGCTACAGTTTTTGTTTCATGCGTCACTTATTTGGGCCTACCCTGTATACTGTTGCGCTTTTCAGTACCTTTCGGTATTAGTATTTTTGTTGTTGATTTGATTCGCTATGTTATTTTGACAGCATATTTGAGGGTGTGTTGGTTTGAGCTACGTAATTAGGGGTGAATCATTCAGCTTAGGACCGAGCTTGGGACCGGTGTGCTATTACTTCCTGAGCCAAAAAATATATTCCTTTTCTTCATGACTATCCATCCGCTGGTAATACCAACAATCAATGTGCAACTAGCGATTTGAAATTGGTTCAATGTTGTAGAAACCCTAGTTCCGAAGTACACCTTGCAGTCTACACCTTGCCATGCACTCTTGCGTTTTTCAGTACCTTCTGGTACAAGTATCTTTCGCTATGTTATTTTGACAGAATATTTGAGAGTGTATTGGTGTGAGTTACGGTCTTAGGGGCGAATCATTAAGCTTGGGACCGAGCTTGGGACCGGTGTGCTAGTACTTCCTGAGCCAAAAAATATATTCCTTTTCTTCATGACTATCCATCCGCTGGTAATACCAACAATCAATGTGCAACTAGCGATTTGAAATTGGTTCAATGTTGTAGAACCCCTAGTTCCGAAGTACACCTTGCCATGCACTCTTGCGTTTTTCAGTACCTTCTGGTACAAGTATCTTTCGCTATGTTATTTTGACAGAATATTTAAGAGTGTATTGGTGTGAGTTACGGTCTTAGGGGCGAATCATTAAGCTTGGGACCGAGCTTGGGACCGGTGTGCTAGTACTTCCTGAGCCAAACAAAATATTTTCTTCACGACTATCCACCCGCTGGTAATACCAACAATCAATATGCAGCTAGCGATTGTAGAACCCCTTTGTCCAAAGTACACCTTGAAGCCAGTACCTAACTATACATATTTGCGCCTTTGTTTTGATTTGCTGTGTTATTTTGACAGAATATTTGAGAGTGTGTTCGTGTGAGTTCATTATTAGGGGCGTATTATTAAGCTTGGGACCGAGCTTGGGACCGATGTGCTAGTACTGACTGAGCCAAGAAAAAAATCGTATTTGTTCGGGACCTACTGGTCTTAGAGTTAGTCTATGGTAATACCGTAATACCAACAATCAATATGAAACTAGCGTTTTGAAATTGGTTCACTGTTGTAGAACCTCTAGTTCCGAAGTTCATCTTGCAGTCTGTACCTTGCTGTACACTCTTGCACTTTTCAGTACCTTTTGGTACTAGTATCTTTGGCTTTGTTTTGTTTCTCTATGTTATTTTGACAGAATATTTGAAGCTGTGTTGGTGCGAGTTACATTATGAGGGGCGAATCATTAAGCTTGGATTCGAGCTTGGGACCCGTGTGCTAGTACTTCCTGAGCCAAAAAATATTGTCATTTTCTTCAGGACTATCCAGCCGCTGGTAATACCATTGAGCAGTCCCAGGGGGGTTCTGATGTTGCAACAAGCATACGGGTTTTAGTGCGATCAGAAGTCGACCTTTCTCTCAATGTCGACCCTGCCCAAGTAACACACGAAACATCTTTTATATTCAACACTTAGTATTGATGTTTCCTTAATGTTTCAGTAATTCCGCAGTAACAAGCATATTTTGTTACAGCAGAGTGTATTTCACGTATATGAGATACTAGATATTTCATTGATGTTGCTCAAATGGTTTGCTAAGACCATTCAAAACAAACATTTGAGTTAGTCGAGACCTGCAAATTTAATCATGACGTTGCATATTTAATATTTTCCAGTATATTTATTATGAAGTCATTTTGACCACATAACAAATAAATCACACTCTTGTTGTAATGAAGCGTTCTGATACTTAAGGTTTTCAAAATGCTTTTTTTGAGCCACATGCGTAACGTAATTAGAACGCAACATAAAATCAATAAATAATGTTACGTTCTTGCAACGTTCAAATGCACATTACTGCTTCAGTGATGACGATTGAAATGCATCCAAATGAAATGTACAGTACCGACCACGTGTGTTTTGATATGAATGAAAAATTAAGCAATATTATGGTTTCAGTTGAAAACTGAATTTATGGACTAGCGACAATCGATTTTACTCACGTTCTGTACGTTATACCTAATGTCGGAATTAGTGCACTGTATGGCGCATCTGATGCGCTATACAACGTGCTACTTCCGACATTAGGTACAACGTATGGATCGACAGTAAAATCGATTGTCGCTATTCGATAAATTCGGTTTTCAACTGAAACGATACATAATCTAATCAGACCTGGTAAGTGTTGATTTCTAGAGGTTGATATTATTGTATAGGCCTGACAAAGAAAATGGCTTAAAGTGTATATTATGCAACCTCTATAAGCTATAATGTTTATGGTAGTGGCTCTTACTGTATAACTTTTAAACAAGTATCACTCAAAGAGTGAGAGTATAATATTTTCATTTTCGGCTATCCTTACTAATTAATATAAATTTAATTGCTACCTACGTAAAGCTGAAATAAATTATCTTCCCAACTAAAATAAGCAGTTGTGAGATTACTAGTTGTGCGTAATGAATCTAAGCTGTTGTGTTTTTGAATTAATTCTGTCAACTGTTTACTTACACACTTAGTTTTTTTTTTACTGTGGTCGGTAAATTTGTACTGACTCTTCAAACCGCTGAAAAAGTCAGAAAACATTGAATCATCAGCACATGAAATGTGAGGAACATTAAAAAAATATTATATATTTTTATTAAAAGGTAATGTTGGAATGAAGAATTCAGTATGCATTTCGAAAGCATTTATGTTTTCTTCCATTTCCTTATGGTTATCCCTTATAACTGTTTGGCTTTCTCGTGCACTGTCAAGACTGTAGGATCATTTGAAGTCTTATATTTTGATAGAAGGCCCGGGTATCCATAGTGTTATATGACTCAGGTTGATGAATTGACGTGTGTAAGTGTGTATCTGTATGTATGTGTACAAAGATATGAGACTTAACATTACAGAATGTGTTCATAACAAGTCAACGGGGAACGTGTACGAAAATAGTTAGGTTTAGATCTTCACGAAGATGGCGAGTCAAGTTTTCGGCGCTGGCAGAAATCGAATACGATTTCACTGGGAATCTAGAGTAGGGAACGGCTTAATCAGGGGTCACTATTTTAATCAGTTGTTAGGAAATAGGTCTATAACTCCTACATTTTCCAAATTATTGCGTTTTTAACAATCATAAGCTTTATCTATTGGGCGAATGATTCGATGTATGAATCATGATTGATTACCAATTTATTACTGTCATTTTGAAGATTTAAAATACCTCATCTCGAAACCATCATTTTCTGACCTGCTGAAGAAGTTCGCTCAAATGTTGCCTTTGTGTATTTTGCATTTGCATCGCGTGTACCGGAGAGCATGTCTTCATCATGGCTGGCCCACAATAGATACGTTGCGGATGCGTTGACGTAAATTTGACAGAAAACCTATGGGAAAACTGTCAAATCCACGCAAGCTGATGGGCCAGCCATCAGCTCTCTCCCACAACTAGGCTTGTTGCCAGAATTTGATGTTGAACATGGAGTTAAATTTATTACATATTTAGAAAATATGATATCGCTATTTATTTCATGTTCCTTCCAGTCATTGGAGGTTGATCTATGCTTATGATTATATTGTCCATCATCTGGCACTATCATTTGCGATAAAAAATATGTTTTGGAGCTGTCCAATAGTACCCAACGATAAATAATGCTTCGCTGTTGAGCTGCAGCTATGGCATCACTGTTGCTTTTGAGAGAGCCCACGTATCCTCTCTTCTTTGTTAACCATGGATATAGCGCACCGGTATTGTAACGTGAAGCCTGCTGTCTCTTGCATTTGTTTGTTTTTAAACGAAGCATCCCGTTTGTCGTCACAGTCGCTTTGGCTAACATTTGCGTGAGAGTAAATGAAATAAGAAATACACATTGCCAATCTAAAGATCAATGACAAATGGTCGTGTACGTCTGTCTCATAACCTGCTAGGAGACGAGTTTTGGTCGTAGCATTCGACATGTTTTGGTTGATTGTTTTCGAGAGCGGATGGGTAAAACGAAGGAGCGGGTTGAGGGAATTGACGTTTGCAGCAAATCGTCAACTGGCCTATTTCATTTCGCCTTCGCACATATGCACAGAATCGCACTCATACAATATTGTTAGTTTATGTACAGATTGAGGAGCTGAAGAAAACATTTTTTTAATCGGAAAGCAATCCGCATGCGTTTAAGAAGTCCCTGCAATTGGGAACTTTATTCCATGGCTATGAAATTTTCTGAGCCTAATGCTCGTTGTTGAAGGTATGTTCCGATAGACCAGACGTAAGCAGAGGGATTAATGTCTAAATATTGGCAGTTCTAATTATAGATTACATACAGCTTCATCAAATGTCTCAGGGGCTGACTAAACTGCTTAAAACCCGTCCCGTACCCTATCTAAAAATCTAAAAATCTTAAAAATTTAAAATTTTAAAATCACAAAATCAGCGTATTGGTACGGTAAAAATCTAAAATCTTAAAATCTAAAAATCTAAAAATCTACAAATCTAAAAATCTAAAAATCTAAAAATCTAAAAATCTAAAAATCTAAAAATCTAAAAATCTAAAAATCTAAAAATCTAAAAATCTACAAATCTAAAAATCTAAAAATCTAAAAATCTAAAAATCTAAAAATCTAAAAATCTAATAATCTAATAACCTGAAAATCTAAAAATCTAAAAATCAAAAAATCTAAAAATTTAATAATCTAAAAATCTAAAAATCTAAATATCCTAAAAATCTAAATATATAAAAATCTAAAAATTTTAAAAATCTAAAAATCTAAAAATCTAAAAAACTAAAAATCTTAAAATCTTAAAATCAAAAAAATCTAAAAGTCTAGGAATCTAAAAATCTAAAAATCTAAAAATCTAAAAATCTAAGAATCTAAAAATCTTAAAATCTAAAAATCTGAAAATCTAAAAATCTACAAATCTACAAATCTAAAAATCTAAAAATCTAAAAATCTAAAAATCTAAAAATCTAAAAATCTAAAAATCCAAAAATCCAAAAATCTAAAAATCTAAAAATCTAAAAATCTACAAATCTAGAAATCTAGAAATCTAAAAATCTAAAAAACTAAAAACCTTAAAATCTAAAAATCTAAAAATCATAAAATCTAAAAATCTAAAAATCTAAAAATCTAAAAATCTAAAAATCTTAAAATCTAAATATCTAAAAATCTAAAAATCTAAAAATCGAAAAATCAAAAAATCGAAAAATCTTAAAATCTTGAAATCTTAAAATCTAAAAATCCAAAAATCCAAAAATCTAAAAATCTAAAAATCTAAAAATCTAAAAATCTAAAAATCTAAAAATCTAAAAATCTAAAAATCTTAAAATCTTAAAATCTCAATATCTTAAAATCTAAAAATCTTAAAATCTTAAAATCTAAAATCTTAAAATCTAAAAATCTAAAAATCTGAAAATCTTAAAATCTTAAAATCTAAAAATCTAAAAATCTAAAAATCTAAAAATCTAAAAATCTAAAAATCTAAAAATCTAAAAATCTAAAAATCTAAAAATCTAAAAATCTAAAAATCTAAAAATCTAAAAATCTAAAAATCTAAAAATCTAAAAATCTAAAAATCTAAATATCTAAAAATCTAAGAATCTAAAAATCTAAAAATCTAAAAATCTAAAAATCTATAAATCTAAAAATCTAAAAATCTAAAAATCTAAAAATCTAAAAATCTAAAAATCTAAAAATCTAAAAATCTAAAAATCTAAAAATCTAAAAATCTAAAAATCTAAAAATCTAAAAATCTAAAAATCTAAAAATTTAAAATCTTAAAATTTAAAAATCTAAAAATCTAAAAATCTAAAAATCTAAATATCTTAAAATTCAAGTATCAAAAATCTAAAAATCTAAAAATCTGAAAATCTGAAAATCTCAGAATCTAAAAATCTAAGAATTTAAAAATCTAAAAATCTTAAAATCTAAAAATCTAAAAATCTAAAAATCTTAAAGTCTGAAAGTCTGAAAATCTAGTCATCCAAAAATTTAAAATTCTAAATAAAATACTACTGCAATTTTATTTTACTGAACAGAAAAATGGATTTAGAGTGTGTATTCATCACATAGTAACATTTTGGTGTTGGTTAAATTTTCAATGTATCAGTACTTGTATGCACGCAAAAAAAAGGTAGTTATATCAACTTATATAGGAATCATTGCAAATAAAATTTTGGTTTAAATATGGACCAATAAAACTGATGAACTGGTTCAACAAAACCATTTAGTTGAAATAAAACTTTTGCTCTATAGAATTAAACATCGTGTTCAAAATAAAATGTTTATTGAACCAAATAAACGCATTTGTTGAAATAATAAACAATGATGAAGTAATTCAAGAAAACCGTTGAATGGAAACAAAACGTCATGCTTTATAGAATTGAACGTCTTGTTTTATTGTTCTAAACAAAATGTTTTCTTTAACCAACTAAACGCATTTGTTAAAATAGTGAAGATTGATGAACTAATACAACAAAACCATTGAATTGGAATAAAATTTCATGATTTATAGAATTTAAAGTTGTGTTTTATTGATTTAATTTTTTATATCTTTTGATGTATGTATATATGTTTCTTTATTGGTATATATTTATCTTTATTTATATCTACACATATTTATAGTTATATTTATACACATATTGACAAATTATAATAGATTATGTTTAAACATACATTAGAAAAAATATCGGAGTTAGAGGCAGAGGCAGCAACTTGCAATGTCCTCCCCCCCCCCCTTAAGAACAATAATAATATAGCTGCTCGGCACGCTGACAGTATGAGTTGTGTGCTCATAAAAATATTTTGTTGAATCAATAAATTAACAATTTTAGTTTCAAATAAATTTGATTGTTATAAATCGAATATTATTTAAATTCATGTCATAAAGTGGTGATTACTTTAAATAATTTTGTTGGTTTGATTTGAATAAAATTTTGAATTGATTTGGATCCTTCTGTGAATTGAAATAAATAGAAACTTTGTATTGAATAGCAACAATATATTTTTTTGATTCAAAACAGAGGGATTTTTTAGGGTGAAAAAATATTTTGTTTAAATAATAAATTAATCATTTGAGTTTAAAAATAAATGTGATTGTTATAAATCAAATATTATTTAAATTAATATCACACAGCAGTGATAACCTAAAATTATTTTATTGGTTTGATTTGAATGAAATTTTGAATTGATTTGGAACTTTTTCACGAATTGAAACAAATAGAAACTTTGCATTGAATAGCAACAAAACATTTTGTGTATTCTAAGCAGAGTGATTTCTTAGGGTGAGAAAATATTTAGTTTAAATAATAATTTCATCATTTGAGTTAAAAAATAAATGTGATTGTTATAACTTAAATATTATTTAAATTAATATCACACAGCAGTGATTACTTTAAATAATTTTATTGGTTTGATTTGAATGAAATTTTGAATTGATTCGAAACTTTTTCATGCATTGAAACAAATAGAAACCTTGTATTGAATAGCAACAAAATATTTTTGTTAATTCAAAGCAGAGTGATTTCTTTGCGTGTATTTTTCAAATGGCTTATTTAAATCAAAACCCATGTCACAATATCTGAATGGTAATGTTTTGAATATGGAATAATTGATAGACCATATGTAAAAGCAATGAAGTTGTTTCAATGTTGTTTGTTATATGAAATTTTGTGTTGAATTAAGCGAATATAACTGCAAATGCCTCAAGTAACATGAAAACTAAACTTTATAAAGATTGGTTTTAATGACCAACTTAAATGATGAGACGAAGTTTTCCTCTTATAAAAGTAAGTTATATAACTTCTCGTGGATCAGAACAGAAAACGATTTATTATGTTCCTTTAAGCAATCATGCTATTAAATTTTTAGGCTGGTGGTTTTTCGTCATAAACAATGCAATTAAATAATTGCAATTAGTTGCACTATATGTTCTAAACAAATACATGTTTGGAATGGTTTGATATTTTTTACCTACATGCTAAGGTAACTTCCCTTAGGAACAGTTGAGCCTAAAGTTATAGAAATAACACATTTTACAATTGAAGATTTTTTTGTGTGATCTAGACCAACAATACGGATAATCAAATTGCGAGCAATCCAGATTGAGAATACTTGGAAGAGTTAGTAATACTATGATTTTATTTTACTATTCCGTTAAGAGGTTAACGGAATTCTCACTCAATTGTTCTTCAGTTTTTTAAAGTTAAAAAACATGGTGTAGCTTCTGAACACTTTTGTCGAAGGCGTATGGGACATTGTTGTTTTACTTGTAATGCCAGTCAAGCATCCTCTTTTCAGGACGTTATGTTTATCCCTTGAAAGCTATTAGTTTAATTTAACATGAAATTTATAATTATTTAATTATGTGGAACTCAGTAGTTTTAAATTCTACGTAAATCAGGTAAACGCAAACAAAGAAAACCCACTTTCAAACTACTACTGTCGCTATTGTCCAGATATCTATAATTTCAAGATGTTTGCATAAAGATTGGACTCGGAAAAAATGCGACAATTTGTTTTGGGTGTTAATTTTTATCGCGTGGGTAAAAATTAATGAAATTTTTGGTAATACTAGTTTAGAGTGTAATGTTCATGTGTGCAAAATTATCGCGATCTGTCAAGTTTTCAAGATGCATTAGAAACAAGAAGAGCTATGCCAGCAAATCTTGGGCGCGGTGATCGATAATCAGTCGCACAGATGGATCGGCAAAAGGCTTGGAATCCACCATTCCACCGTGTCACGCGTTGTGAAGATGTTCCAGGAGACAAAGACCATCGAGCGGCGCGCTGGAAGCGGCCGAAAACCGAAAACGGAATACCCAGAGAAGGCACTGAGGATAAGGCAGTACTTTAAGAATAACCCGACCTTTTCTACCCGAGACGTGGCCAAAATGGTCAATTCGTCGAAATGGTTCGTCCAGCAGACCATGAAGCGGGCTGGGCTACGTGTTTTTAAGGTCAGGAAGGCGTCAAACCGGACTGACAAGCAAAACACGGGGGCCAAATTGCGTGCGTGGAAGCTGTACCGTGAGTGGCTGGTCAAGCCAGGCTGTCTCGTTATGGACGACGAGACATATATCAAGGCGGACACCAAACAAATCCCCGGTCTCGAGTTTTTTGTCGGTACGTCCCGCATTGAGGTTCCGGAAAAGTTCCGGAAGAGAAAGATGGACAAATTCGCGAAGAAGTACCTGTTGTGGCAGGCGATCTGCGAGTGCGGACGGTACAGCAAGCCGTTTGTTACAACCGGCACCATACGGGCAGATTTATCGAGAGGAATGCTTGCAGAAGCGCTTGCTGCCCTTCCTCCGCTCTCACCGTGGTCCCACGCTGTTCTGGCCGGATCTCGCTTCGTGCCATTACGCCAAGCCTGTAATGGATTGGTACGAAGCGAAGGGGGTTAATGTGGTCCCGAAGGAGGCGAACCCGCCAAATACACCAGAACTTGGTCCGATCGAAAAGTTTTGGGCGATAATGAAGAAGAAGTTGAAGAAAAGCGGAAAAACATTCAAAACCGACGAAGCTTTGAAGAAAAACTGGGAGAAATTGTGTAAGGATGATGGACAAAGCCTCGCCCAAGATCTCATGAGCAGTGTTAAGAGATATGTACGAGCATTCAGCTAGGGGGAGGAAATTCAATAAATAAATTATGCCAAAACATAGCTAATATATAGTTATTTAATCCCTGAAAATTTGAAAAGTATCCGATTTAAAATGAATTTTTGGTGATCATTTTTGTGTGTCTCATTTTTTCCGAGTCCAGTCTTTAGATAAATAGCATTGAAGCATTGCCCGTGTTAAGAATGGATTCAGAATTCTTTTATCCGGTAGTGTATTTGGTTTGTTCGTAAACGCCATATGCCAAAGTTTTGCAATATAAAATGAGATTTTAAAATTTCACTCATTCCTCCACAGTTTGAACTTAACATGAACCCGTAACGATTTATCATTCTTCAGAAATGTGATTCTTCCAAATGTTAACATAATTTTAAGAATTAATTTCCTATATCAGGCTCTGAAGCAATGCTCTATTTTCGAGGATTTATTCAAGGGTGTTTATATTTTTCGTAGTTGAACAGAATATTGATCCATAAATCTGAAAGCATTAAAAAAAATTAAATTATTCCAACACCGTTTTCAGATCATTTCTCTTGTCTATATTTTGATCACTTATATTTGGTTGATAATGATATCCATTAAAAAAAATATCCTCGCATTCATCTAAGCATCGGTATCATAGCAGTTTGTTGAACGTGATTTACAATACTTGAAAGTTGTACAAAATGCTATTGCAACTCTGTAGAAACAATGTCAAGTCAACAATGCAAATAGGCTCCATCCTAGCGCTTTTTGCGTTGCTGTTGTGTATGGCTATGAACCTCAAGCCAAACAAAACTATCAGTTCAGACAGTGGGCTCTGTCAAATTTTTATAAAACACCACAGCATTCGAAAACAGCGAGACATTGCCGCTTCAAGCACTTCAGCCCATCACCCGCAGGAGTGCCACCCGGTATATTAGGATCGACGCCAGTAAGATCCTTATTACGTCATACTGGTTAAGGCATGAATCAACGGACATGTCACGGTACAACGGATGGAGTTTAAGCTGTAGGACTGGTAGTCGCATGATTCCGTCAACAAAAGAAGTAACGTACACAAAGAAGTCAAGCAAATGATTATCAAGATCCAAGGAGCCATTGGATTGGCCGTTAAAGAATGGAAAAGCGCTGCGCCGAGAGCTGAGACAGCTGAGAAGGAATTGTCGGCTGTCAAGGCTGCTCTCACCGTGGCATCGAAAACGGCACCGAAAAAGATAACCAACAATACAGCTGTGCAGGTGATTAGTGAGGCGATAAGCAACCACCAGATGGTGATTACTACGCCCTACTTCACGCTGTAGCGGCCGAAGCCTTCGCTAGGAGATACATGACCAGGGAACTTCAAGAAACACAAGGACGATTCAATCCGTAGTGAATAAATAATAAACGAAGCTGGCACCGAGGAAAGCACCGAAGAGACAGCCAAATTCCGTGGTAAGTCGTCGGCACTAAAGATGTCTTGCGCGCCATGCGGTCAAAGCCGGAACTGAAGGAGCTTGGCGGAAACATGCAAGAAATCAGGCGAACGGTGAGATGATCATCTACTTGAAGAAAGATCCAAAAGCTAGCAGCTATTCCTATAAAGAGCTAACCGAGAAAGCCGGTGGAAGTGAGAGCCTTGTGTCCGGAAGCGACGGTCTAATTCAAGGACTTGGCGGAGGTTGCTTGAGAGGTAGAAATAAGGTTAGATATGAAAGGGCACTGCGAGTTAAGGGAAGCTCAGATGACCTTCCGCGTGAGAAAAAACGAAAGGATGAGTTATGTCAGTGACATAACTGCAAAGTTGACGTAGGACTGCTTGTTGATGTGAAGAAATTTATGTCATCGAATTCATGAATTTCTACTATATTTTATTCAGTCTAAAGAACCATGAAACCCTGTGCTGTTGGTGTGTGAGGCTCCGGTTCTTCTTCCGCTATTGGTTCTTCACGAAAATTTATAGAAACTGCAGTTCGCCTCGAATTGACTGTTAATGATATTTTGTTTGTTAAATCATCGTCAACATTAGATTGGCTTTCATAGTCATTTGCTCTTGAACAAAAGGTCACAAATACAAATTAAGCACTCTTTAAGGAAGAAGAGCTTTATTTCTATCCGCTGATATATTCAATTTGAAGGAATTGTATACAACTTCCGATAAATTAGCAGACAAAGTGTTTGTTTACAAAAGCAGATTCTTCCTAATCAAATGTTGGAACTAAAATGTCCAACGTGCTTGTAAGTGTGAAATGGATCCTGTGTTTACCGAGGGAACATGGTTCGCGATTGAAATGTTCTTATCAGTTTTCTTGGCTGCAGGACAGATACTACGATACTACGATAAAAATAGGCATTTACAACGTTTCTAACTCGAGATTGTACAGACTGAAGATTGAACATATACTCAAAAGTTGAAAAGGTGGTAAAAAATGCAATTGCAGTTTATACTATGATATCTTGAGAAATCCGCATGATTCAGAAAAGGCAATTTCGCCCATTTTGATTCACAAAGCGTTTTATGGTACAAATGAAGCCATGCAAATGTGTGCAAGCGACTGGCAAGCAAAAATAGCTCGAAACAATTTTATCGCTGTAGGCTCCATATTCAATCATCACCAACATACACCAACAATATACAATATGGATGAGTCGATATCACAAAATGCCGCAACGCTATTGGCCACTGTTGTATTGCCGCCGTCAAGTGTTCTATGTTTGTTCTCACCGATCATCGACAAAGCGTTTTATGAAATAAACAATGCCATGCCATGCAAGTTTGTTAGCGACAGGTTGCACATAGCTTGGTGGAAAATATGTCCATTTGCTTCATTGCTGCACCCTGAATTCCTCGCCAAGTGAACTAACTGTTGGGTTTCTATTCCCACATTCTTACCTTGTCAAAGTGGCTAATTGGTTGCCATCAAGAGCCACCGCGCTAGCGGTCCTGATCTGTATCTGGATCTTGGTGTGCACATTTTATTTTTGTGAGCCATCTGACTTTCGAACACTCATCTCTTACTCATCAACTAAATATCACTGTGAACAATCTCACGCACACGTTCAATTTTTCATTGCAAATTGCTGTTGCTGTTTTGCCCACAACTGATGTTAGATTTTTCATCCAACTTACGATCAATAGCAAGAATGGAACAAAATCAAGCGAAATTGTATAACAATCTTACTTTTTTAGTTTGGGTGTAGAGCGAATTACGAAGAACTTAACCTAACACCAAGTAGACCAGTTTGGACATTTTCGTTTTGCAAAAAGTTCCACTGGCTGGAGCGGGAATCGAACCCTCAACTTCATGACAACAACCGCTTGAACGACGGGCGACGCTGCTAACCACTTGACCACGAAGATGATGTGGGCGATTGATTTGGCCATTTTCTCCGGGACGCGGCAGTTTAAGCAACGCCATGTTGAGCCGGTGCGTGGTAATGAACATTTCGATGAGCTCAAGAGAAATTTCAATCAAACATACTCTTTAATCGGTAAATTGATTTGGTCGTCCTGAAAAGGACAGATTTTAGTTGTTTACGGAGGGATGATTTACGTCAGCGTCGACGTCGGGCTTCTTCCGCTTGCCTCGTCTAGCGGACGTGACAGCCACGTCAGGCGCCACATCAGCGTCTACTCGATTTCCAGCATCAGGGCCAAAAACTCGGAACATCTAGGAAAAGCGCTTTTTTATCACGAGAGTGGGATACACACGTCTGAACGTGTCGATGATTATTGTTTTAACGGGAATGCCAGGCTTGTTTTATATAATGGCATATATCATAACATGACAAGAAGGGGGTTCTCAACGAAGGCAATGCAAATCAAATTTTACAAAAGGGGACTGGC
Source organism: Aedes koreicus (assembly GCA_024533555.2). NCBI lineage: Eukaryota > Metazoa > Arthropoda > Insecta > Diptera > Culicidae > Aedes > Aedes koreicus. The sequence continues at coordinate 298,662 of JAHHFK020000509.1, forward strand.
CTCAGTTGTTACGCCAGACAGCAGCGTGGAAATAAAATCATTAGTTTTCATTAGAGCGACAGGGGTTTCGAAGGTTAAATTCGCATCTTTTCTACTCAGGCAACAGAAAAACGGCCCTTGTCAGGGCCTCAGAACCCTATCCCAAGAGAGTTGAGATTTGGACACACTTGCTTCTGAAACTGCATAACAATAGTAACAATACAAACAATAGTTTGTAAATATTGGCCAGAAAAATTATAACTCACATTTTAAAACTACCTGCAACTAACCTAATCTATTATCTGCAACTAATCCACTATGAACCTATGTACAACAAGAACTACAATGAAGCTAACCTACCCCCTACACTGAATATGTGAAACACATAATTGGTCTGCCGTGCTGCAGTTCCGCTCAAATTAACTGTTAATATTTCGTTTGTTGAATGTACAACGTGCTTGCTAGTTTTAACATGGCAAATAGAGATTTATATACGGATACTAATAAAAAATGTTGCTCATTTTCTCCAGAACGTGGCTTTTCAAGCAACGCCATGTTGAGCCGGTGCGTGGTAATGAACATTTTAATGAGCTCAAGAGAAATTTCAATCAAACATACTCTTTAGTTGGCAAATTTATTTGTTCGTCCTGAAAATACAGGGTTTTAGTTGTTAACGGAGGGAACATGGTTCGCGATTGAAATTTTCTTCTCGGTCTTCCTGGGCAGCAGGGTGGCCTGAGTGTTTGGCAGCACGTAATACTACGATACAAATTGACATTTGCAACGTCTTTCACACACTGAACATTGACCATAGAGCGAATTACAACGAACAACTTAACCTAACACCCATTGGATTAAACTGGACATTTTCGCTTTACAAAAAAGTTCCACAGGCTGGAGCGGGAATCGAACCCTCACTTCATGGCAATGAACGACGGGCGACGCCGCTAACCACTTGACCACGAAGATGATGTGGGCGATTGATTTGGCCATTTTCTCAGAGACGCGGCTTTTTCAACGCCATATGGAGCCGGTGCGTGGTAATGAAAATTTCGATGAGCTCAAGAGAAATTTCTATCAAACATGATTTGATCGTCCTGAAAAGGACGGATTTTAGTTGATAACATGGTTCGCGATTGAAATTTTCTTCAGTCTTCTTGGGCTGCAGGACACCACTCTGTGAAATGGTCACACCGGAGAAAAGTTTGTTCAGCTCCTCGTCGTTGCGGATGGCTAGCTGCAGGTGACGTGGGATGATTCTGCTCTTCTTGTGTTCACGGGCGGCGTTTTCTACCAACGTGCTCCGCAAACACGTCTGTCGCATACGGATGCACAGCGAGAACTGATGATTGGTCGGTCGTCCCCACATGTTTGAAATTCGCTGGCACGGTAACTGTGGCAGTATGAACCAATCAGAGCGAGGCGCAAACATGATGTAATTTTCGACCAATAGCGTTGTGTGTTTAGACATTTTTCTTTTGAGTACATTTTAATAAGTTTAAACAAACATTATGAATTAAGTTTGCAACAGGGATTCAGCGTTGATGTTCTACCTTGCGAATGAAATACTTATCGTAAAATGTCTGTGGGCCAGAGAGGAGATATTATCGTTCAAAGTCTCCAAACCCGCGTAACGCTTGCGATTTCAGAAATTTTAGAACGGCGCCCCTATACAGGAATAGAAAAGAGAGACGTAAGTCCTACGTCAAAAACTTTGTGGAACGCAAGTTGCTGCGATTAAGCTTTCAATTGAAGCAGCAAACAAAGCTCTGAAGATCGGAAAAATTAAAGTAGGCTGGTCTGTGTGCCCGCTGAGTGTTGTTCAACGATCGGAGGCCAAGAGTTTGGCCACATTGCACGAAACTGTAAAGGACCAGACAGAAGCAGACTATGCAGAAGGTGCGTGAATGATACCGGCCTATTAAATCACGTGAATGATATCGGCTATTAAATCACAGTGGAGGTAACAAAAATAAACCTGAACCACTGTGACACGGCAACAGCCACAATAAGGACGATAGATAGATACCCTCTACAAGAACTTGTGTACTGCGCAGATGAAGGCTTCGTAATCGCCAAAATCAACGGACTTTTCACCTATAGCTGCTATGCACCTCCACGATGGACGATAGAGCAGTCCAACCAGATGTTATGTGGAAAATTGCGAGCTTCAACAAGAACGTGTTTGTAGAGGCACTTAGATTTAAGGGCATCTACTAAAACTTGAGTACAGGCGAGTTGACAACAGCACTAACTAGGGTGTTCAACGCAACTATGCCAAGGAATGGAAAACCGAGGAACTATAACCGCCCAGCCTACTGGTGGAACATGGCGATTCCCGAGCTACGTGCCAGTTGCTTTCGTGCCAGGAGACAAAGCTAGAGGGCTTGCAATGACACCGTAAGAGAGGACTGAAAATTGGCAAGAACAGCCCTCAAGCAAGAAATCAAGCTTAGCATGAAAGCCTGCCTTTGAGAGCTTTGCTACCACGCCAACGTGAATCCCTGGGGCCTACAAAGTTGCCATGGCGAAGATGAAAGGTCCAGCAGTACCATCTGAAAGGTTCCCGGAGGAGATGAAGGCCATCATCGACGGACTGTTCCCGCAGCCCGAATCAACGACCTGGCCACCTTTTCCGTACAGGGAGGAGGTTGACTACGAAGAAAAAGCGCGAGTAACCAACGAGGAGCTGACCGAGATGGCGAAAGCCATCAAAGTGAACAAGGCCTATGCACTAAGAGAAATCCCAAACTTGGCTCTGAAAACAGCAGTACAGAAGAACCCAGATAGGTTCAGGACCGCATTGCAAAAATGCATCGATGAAGGTAACTTTCCCGACAACTGGAAGCGACAAAAGCTAGTGCTGCTGCCAAAAACAGGAAAACCTCCCAGAGAACCTTTAACATATAGGCTTATACGCCTGTTGGTTTCGGTCGTAAAACTTTTGGAGAAAGTAATCCTGAACAGGCTCCCTAAGTCCACAGAGAGCGAGAACGGCTTATCGAAGAAGAGAAGCAATCGCCCATTCGTTACAAAGTATTAGGGTCCCTGACTACCTCTACAGAATATAAAGGAGCTACATTCAGAACCAAATGCTAATTTACCAGTCTGATAAGGGAGACACGAATGACCATCACAACGAGCGTTCCTCAGGGATCCATGCTTGGTCTGGTGCTGTGGAATGCGATGTACGATGAAGTTTTAAAGCTGGACCTTCCCAGGGGTGTGAGGAATGTCAGTTTCGTGGACGCTGTTCTAACGTTTGCATTTAAAAAAATGGACAAAAATTGCCGATTTTTCATGGGTTTACCTTCACCTGCACTGACGAAACTATCCATGCAGCATCAATCATAGTAACCCATGCGTCAGCAGACGTCCACTGGTTTCGGAGCTGCAGGCAATGACGCAGCGGCAGCGGCTGAATAAGATGGTCAACTCGATTTTCCCGGCGATCGCTACGTGGCGGTTGTGATGGACGACGAGACCTATCTCACCCTGGATGGCAAAGACTACTTCCCTCACGAAGGAAGTGAGCTCCGAGGTGAAGTTCATTTCACACACCAAGTTCCCCAAGAAGGTCCTGTTGTGGCTGACAATCAGCGAGAAGGGGATGTCAAAGCCGCTCTTCGTTCGCTCCGGACTGGCCTTGAAGGGGGAAATTTATAGTACGAAATGCCTGCCGGAAGTTGCGTCGTTCATCAAGAAATACCATAAGGGCGAAGACGCGGTGCTCTGACCGGATCTGGCATCGTTGGAGGAGATGGAGCGGCTGAATACCGATGTGGTTCCCAAGTCGGCGAACCCACCCAACGTCCCCCAGCTGTGTCCCATTGAGAATTGCTGGGCCAACCTGAAGCGTAAGATCTACTCCAACAATTTTGTCGCGAAAACTGAGGAGGAATTGATAAATAAAACGAAGAAAGAACTCAAAAACATGCCTCCACGCATGTTTTCGTCCGCCATGGCGAATGTTTTGGTTAACTGCTGGAAGGCCGCTCGCAAGGGCGTAGCATTTTTTTGCAAGTAAGCTAAAATAATTACCTTCCATGGGAAATTTATCATAAGCAATTATTTGTCTTAGCTTTTTGTATCACTATCCGAAAAAAGTCCATTTTTTTTAATGCAAACGTTAGTAGTCGGGGAAGCACAAGAAGAGATGGAGGTGCTCACAACCGAGGCGATAGATACTGTGGAACACTGAATGCGGACGAAAAAAACTGGTGATAGCGCATAACAAGACAGAGGTGGTGGTGATCAGCAACAGAAAAGCAGTGCGACAGGTAAAAATCACGGTCGGAGAATTGACCATCGACTGGAAGCGTGAGGTTAAGAACGTGGGCGTGATAAACGGCGATCGACTTTTCTTTAACAGCCACGTCGATTACGTTTGTCAGAAGGCAGCAAAAGTGGCCACAGCGTTGACCAGAATTATAATCAACAATTCGGTGATAAGCAGCAGCAAGAGAAGGCTCCTAGCTAGTCGACCTCGGGGGTGTTCCGCACACGGAAACTCTCCTTCAGTGTGACCGTCGGAATCTGCTCAAGTTGTCAGAAGATTCTTTACCATCGGGGAACTCTTCGTCAGCGTAGGGTAGATCCACCGTTGGGGATTGCTCGAGTTGTCTGCAGCGTATATTGGAGCTGAAGAATGGTTCGCCGTACTTCGGTATCGGGGAAGAAATTCCACTGTCGGGAAACTCTCCGTTGGCGTAGGGTAGAAGCCTGTTAAAAGGCAAAATCAGATTCAAGGAGAAATGCCGTAAGGTAGTCCCTGGGGAATCTGATGGGCAACAAATGCTTAGGTTTTAGTGGAAGTCTCTACATTTACACTGTCCAAGATCCTGACCAGATTTTATCACAGATGTAGTTTGTCAGGCCTATGAATAAGTGCAGGCCTCTGTGTAGGGTTAGTCCATAGGGATTTCCGTAACCTTGTAAAAAAAACACACACACAGTTCGAATCATCTCAAAACTCGCTTCCAAATTTAATGGGTAGTAGGCTCAGGTGTAACATTCCTGACTTACGCCGATCCTACTCTGAGCACGATCCCTATGAATGATCGTGTCAACCCTAGATGGAGAACAACGGAGAGAAAAAAGAAAAACAAGAAAAAGACATTGACGACAAAATGCCCTACAGCATACAAAGTGGGAAAGTGCTGTCCGATCCTGTCGACAGCAGAGAGCACAAGCAGTAGCAATCCCCAAGGAGAGCAGCAAGAACTTCAAGAGTTCGGGAAAGGGCTCTTAACCCAGCTGTCTACACTGAAATCCAGCAGCAATACGTCTTTACTGCAATTTGGAAGGTCTAACATGGTGGTAGCAAAGAGAAGGTCGACAAGCTATACGATTTCGTAAAGGGTAAGAATAACGTTCACACTAGGATCAAGGATCTAGTGTCGGGTATCAAGTCCGTCCTGCCTGTTGCCGTGTGTGAACAGAAAGCGCTGTAGGTGAGAGCTGAAACTGAGTGAGGCAACGTGGAAGGCAGTAGCTTATGCACAACAGACGCCGAAGTGCCCTCGAAAAACAAAAATAATAACATTGATCATCATTTTTAAAAGTAAAGTGCTCATTATTGCGTTTTGATCTCGACAATTTCTAGGGCACAAAAGCAATAAGCAATTAAAGCCTTAAAGTTAATTTGCGATAAACAAAAAATCTCATGAATATTCACTCAAATAATCATATTGTAATCCAACTAAAGAAGAGGGATCTCTGTCACATCATATGTCACAGCTGTATCACTCTTGATTACCTAAAATCTTTTAGATGAACGTGGGAGTGGTAAGTAAAAATATTTTTACATTCGTGCACCTAAGGAATGACAATTACCCCTAGTTCAAATAAATTATTGTTGAAACAAGAATAGAGTATTTTTGTTTCATCAATACTTGAAATCAGTAGGTGATTCACTAAAGACAAAATTGATCTTATTTTGAACTTATACGGTATATTAATATCAAAATATAATAAAATACAATATAATATAATATCAATAACGGTGTTTTGAACACAACAAAAAATTGTTAAAGTTAAACTTTATTAATTTTAATAATTTAAAAAAATTAACTATTTTGTATTATCTGGCTACGCTTAACATGAGATCTGACATGTTGTTAGGGGGCTGGCATTTCATAAATATTTTTTGTTTCGTATTTACGTAGCTTCCAGCCTGAAGCTGGTTCGTTCCGACAAGGAGACGACCTGAACCCTACATATCGAATCCATCAAAACATGGTCCGGAACCAAACGCCTTACTTTCCTTCTGAAGGAAGACATGATCAGAAATGTTCCGTCTCAGAAAATCCCAACGGCATCGACTGAAACAACGCTTACCAATTTCATAAAGATCCTCCATGGCATAAATTTCAATAAAATCATCGTTTGAGTTACAGTCTAGCTCTAACACCAAAACCGTTTCCAATAAGCAGTACAAAAATAAATAGGGACTATACGCAAATGTCATTTTTTTTATTAGTATTGGTTAACTCAGTTCCTAAGCTGCAAAATAATGAGTCGAAAACTGAGAAGGAGCGTGCGTCCCCGCAACATAGCTCTGGTCCTCAAAAGTTCCTACCTCAGGCTTCCACGAGTCAAAAGATGATAAAGACCGCCAGCTTAGGGTTGCGTACTTAGCTGGTAGTTCAGCCTGGGCACCAGCCTTGGTAAAAACACCAGACCTTGACTACAAACACACCACCATGTGGCTGTAATTACCACTTTAGTTTCGTGCTTACTTATAAACCCGCAACTCCATGGACACGACACGAGTGTACAAGCTCGTATTTTGCTTTTGACACAACTGCAGCAGGACCACAAACTGCAGACATGCAGACATAACAAATATAATGGTTTTTCATTTTATATTATAACATCCCTTCACAAAAATGTTCATGCTATTTTCTGCTTCGCATTTATGCATCGTTGTAAGTCTTAGCCCACCTAGGTCACGTTATGTATATGAAGAGATAGGATGGTTTTTAACGTTTTTTTAAAAGAAAGAATCATGTACGAAAAAGTCCACAAAAAAAAAATTCGTTCATCCAAACATATTTAAAAATTAAAAACTAATACTGTTTTTGATCCTACATTCTGTTTTAGAGACATAAAGAATCAAAATAGTTGCATTTTATTATTATATGTACATTATTCCGTATATCGTAATATTTCCATCATATTATCATATTAGTCATATTAAAATTATTATTAAAAAATTAAATAATTATAATTAAATTTCATCTGCTTCAAGGTTACAAGGAAGTTGATTCCAGATAGTATAGATATTTTTTTGCATTGTATTTTAAGGTACTTTTCTATTAGTTTGCATCATTGGATATTATTAAAATTAATAAATGCTCTGGATATTATTAAAATTACTCAATTCTTCTGATAATGTGTATCCATATGTCATGAATACTTACATATTTTTTTATTGTTTAGTATATAATTAAATACATACTCTATATGTTATGTTTGTATTCTCCATGCGTGGAGTATATATAATTAAATGTTTTATGGATATTTATACTTCATTTAATTGAGAAATAACCTTCACATTCCAGAGTTACATACATCGGTCAATGTCTAAGCCATATGCGTATTATTATTTCAGTTATTTCATCATATTATTTTATTTACAACCATTCATTTAATTACCTAGACCATCACATTTCAGTATACATTTATTGACTTTTGGTTGAGATGTAATGATTCTTACACAGGAAGGATCATAAAAAAATAATTTTATTCACTACTTTTAATTTACATTCAATCACTAACTCGTTATTCTAGAAATCTAAGTACAACTGAATGCTCGATTCGCGATCGAAGCCTATTTAAAACCAAATCTGCTAATCCTGCAATATGCTCCACGGTTCGGTCGGTCACTTCCAATCTTGCTGACAATGCGTCTCGGTGGTTCGTTGACATCGGTGGCGTGTTCGCTGGTATGGACGGTGGTGCGATTTTCGTATGTACTATGGACTTTAGTACTCAGCATAATGGAGTCATCTGGCGTATAACTCCTCCGGGGGGTAAAGAAGCGTGTCCTCACGCGTTCGAACTTCCTTCAATTGACGGTTCTTCCTTTGATAGCATAGCATAGCCTAGCATTTTCCGACCATACACAATCCTGGGTTGGCTGTTGTAGAGACGATGGAAGCGCCAGAAGAGCTGCCTTGGGTGTGACAGGCTCTTCATCCATCGATTTCTTTGCACAACACCTGGCCAGGTCCTTATGATCAGCAAGGGATGGGAGGGAAGTGTAGATTAGATGTCTACTTAAGAAGACGCTGAGAACTCATGCTACCTTCATAGACATCTGGAGTTGGAAGTTGGATGGGATTGTGAAGGAGGCTTTCCTTGGCGAGAAAGTATATATACATTTATATATATAGGTCGTTGGGAGTGACGAAGCTAAGAAAGTTAATGCACTCCTTTGTTATTCGCTTTTCTGGGCTAGAACACAGGCGTTTCCTACTAGTATCCAGGCTCTTCTTGCGTGAGATCTTGTCTGTCGGTTGGAACATGAGCACTAACTCTTGTCCTAGCCTTTTATGGCTTATGGTTTTAGCGCCATTACTCGCTTTCTGTAAAGAAAAGAACGTTGCATAAACTCAGTCACACACACAGTCACCCATAAAGATACCGCATCTGTTGTTCATAGCATAGCATAAAATACTTAAACACATCGTGACGAGAATCACCGAGATAAGCCTATCCACTTTCATTCAACTTTTCGCCAAAAATGTTGAATGTAGTAGAAATTTAAAATATATGAAATTGTAATTTAAATATGTATAAGTAATTAATGTTAAAAATTTATGTAGAGTATTTAGTGAAAATAATATGAATGTGTGGAAACGATCTCACCCAATCAGCATCATACTCCATACTCTCGACAGAACTTGAAGGGAACGCGGAGTAGGATTTTTTAGGTAACAGGTATTGGCCGACCCAAACTGGGCTACCAAATCGACCACGATATCACTTGCCATCGGCATCGTTGTTTCTTTGAGTTCCCAAAGATTAGCACGTGAACATGTACTTTTCTCCGAATGGTTTCCGACGAGTAATGCTCTCGTCCTTTCGGCTTCCAATGAGCTACCTCACCATCGTCTTATTGTTTGTTACTTTTACTAATTAACACTATTCACAAAACACACAGATAGTGCAGATGAGCGGAAACACAAATACGCAATCTTTTCAAATTTTTTACATAACCATTCGGCTCATTATCTCGGGGAAAAATTTCGCTCACATAATACTCTGCCGTAACACACCTTCATGTTCAATGCACTAGCGCCGTCTTTATCACTTTTAAAATAGACACTCCGAAACAACTACTATTAATATTGTAAATTAAAAAGCTGGGAAAAACTCTTCAATTGACGGTTCTTCCTTTGATGTTGATTTTTTAGCTTTTGACTTCTGTGCATTCCTGATTAATATTAATTTCCCTGCATGGTTCGGTTATCTGGGCCGCATTTTGATGACATAATGTGTCCTTTGGCGTTGTTTATTAGAAGTAAATCGTCTGCAATAAAGTCTGCTGAGGTAGAGTAATCGGGTTGCGTTATGCAGTGACTTGATGAGCCCATGATTATTGGGTGTATGCAATCGTCCGTTTTTGTAATAAATGAGCTACTCTGGACGTACAAATTCGGTTGAGTAGTACTGTAAAGTGTGTCTTTGTGCTTCACTAGATATGGTGGACAACTTTTAATTGTTGTGTTGTTATTGTTTAGTGGAAATAGTTGAATTACCTTCGATTCTTCCTTTTGTAGCTCTGGGATTCGTAAAATGTAGAGTAATGTTTCCTTGTTGACTGCTATTTTAGGGGTGACGTACGTGATGGCTTCGTCGGGTAATCCAATCTTGACACCTTGGTCTTCTAAGATGGTTTTAATCATTGTAACTTCTCGAAATGAAAGAATTTTTGTACTGGTTATAGATGCTTTGGATAACGAAATAGCTTCTTGATTTTCTTCCAGAATTTTGTTAATTGCGTCAATATTAATGATTGTTGTAAGGGTATCGATTTCGTTTAGAATTAGTTCGTTGGTTTGCTTGTTCTCTATGAGTCTTCTCATCTCGTGTGTAAGGTTTTTAATCCTCAGTCCTAATTGTTGGTTAACTTTGTACTGTACGTTATTGCTTTCTATGAGGTCATTCATAGTGTTGTTGATGATGTGAAGGTCTTCCGCGTCCGGGCTACCACCGATCCATTTCCAAGTAGATCCAATAATTTTGAAACTTCTTCTACGGCAAAACTGTTGTGGTTTAATTTGGTTAAAATTAGAGTATAAATTTTTGATCTTGTGTTTTACAATGTTTGAAAGCGAGTTATAAATTTTACTGTATACAATATTTGTTATCAAATTTATGGTTGCGTCTAAATCAGTAATATTAATTTCATGGATTGTACGGAAATCTCCTGTATTTTGCACGAGTGGCTGTTTAGTACTAGTATGGGTTGATCATTTAAATTAAGGATGTGCAATTCTTGACCGTAGCTAGAATTAACTATGTAGTAAATTAGAGATAATAAGTATAAAAATTTCACTTTTCTTGAGATTCGGTTATTGGAACTTTCCTATCTAACTAATTCCTTGAGCTAGTGATTTCCTATGCTATTAACTAAAATTTTCGTTTTCTTGTGCTTATTTTTATAACTGAAAAGAGAAAGTAAGTGTCTTTCGATGGGTGTGCGTCTTTTAGTGTCTCCGTTAACGTCTGTCATTCATCTTTTGAGGTAGATTCCTAAAACGAGAGAAAAAACTTTCGGGGTGATTTTGTTTTTTTTTTTTAAATGGGGTTTTCTGTAACTAGAAAAGAGGAAGTGAAGGTTCAGAGTTTTTTTTTCACTGCAGTTGTAAAAAAAAATAACCTGAAATGAGAAAAAAAAATGATATTAGTATAATTTGGATTTTATTTCCTCAATCGTTTGACTTTATTTTTATTTCGTTTCACGTTCCTGGGTATGGTAATGGTTTTATTGTTATTTTCTTTGCATTTTGTAGCGGTGAATCGGGGGTCTATTTTCTTTCTAGTAGTTTTTTTTTTATATAGAACATCATTGTCAACTTCGATCGCTGGTGGATTCTCCTTGCTGTCGTTATGTTTTTGCATATTTTTCTTAGGTTTATTGAGGTGTACTGTAACTTTGTCAAAGAGGTTTTGTGCTGCTTCTGAAATTTCTTCCGGATTTACTATATTTCTTTGATTGAATACTATCTCGTTCGGTGTGTATGAGGTAGCTGAATGAACTGATTCATTGTAAAGTGCGGTAATTATATTTATTATTTCTGGAGAAGATAGTTCTGAATATTTGTGCTTATTTTTATTGAACAGTTCTATCACCGTACTATGGGTTTTTTCAATCTGAGCGTTAGATTCGGAAGAGGAGGCGAATTTTATTTGGATTCCTAGGTTAGCTAGAAACCCTTTGAGTTCTTCTTCTTTAGCATTTCAAGCTTATTGCTTTCACAATTAGCTTTTTGCTTGCTCTCAACTTAGTGTTCTAAATGCACTTCCACAGTTATTAATTAAGAGCTTTCGATGCCATGTACCATTTTTGCATTAGTGTGATTGTGTGGCAAGTACAATCATACGCTATGCCCAGGGAGTCGAGAAATTTTCCTTTACGAAAAATGCCTAGACCAAGCCGGGAATCGAACCCAGCCACCTCCAGCATGGTGTTGCTTTGTAGCTGCGCCTTTACCGAGTGAGCTAAGGGAGAACCCTTTGAGTTGGATACTAGTAAATGATGCTTCGTGATCGCATACTATCTTTCGGGGGTTTCCAAAGTTTGCAAAGTATGTAGTTAAAGCATTTTGTATGTCTACTGTGTTTCTAGTTTCGATTTTTATTAGTTGGAGGTGTTTAGAAAATGAACATATGACGGATAGATAATAATTTTTGTCCATTCCGAAGATGTCCATATGAACTCTTTGAAATGGCGATTTTTCGATTGGTCGCGCCGAAATCTTAATATTGTACAGCTTTTGCTCGTATTTATGTTGGAAGCATATTTTACACGAATTGTTGTAACTTTTTATCTTTCTAACCATGTTCGGGAAACAGTATGAACGTTTCAGTTGTTTTTCAACTTCTTGTGGGTGGGCGCTATCATGTTCTTTTTTAATAAGCATATCTTGTCTATCTTCTGAGATGACGTCTTCTACCATATTTTGGGTGATCACGAAGTGAGAGGATGAATTTGAGAAATGTTCGCGGTATACATCTTGAATAAGTTGGAGTAGGTCCTCCGGAGCTAAAATTGCAGTTTGCTTGCCATTGTGAAATTGTTTTATTTGTTCAGTTAGCGATTGTTTGTTGAAATTATTGCTACAAATTATTGTGCATTTATGGAGGGGAAATACAGATTCTTGAATTGTGCTGTTAAATGTGGTGTGCCTAAATATTAATTGGTTCTTGTAAAAGTTTATCGCTCTTTCAGTGAAGTGCATGAAAAAGTCTGATGATGTATCTGCGGAATGGACTGTGTCCGCGTCTGATTCTGATGCGTTATTCTCTAACGAATAAGCGTTTGAAAGGTTATCGGTTTCATTAGTGTTGACTTCTACCGTTCTACTTAGTGGGTCTGCAACAACATTTGTCTTTCCGGTTTTGTATTCTACAGTGGAGTCAAAGTTTTCCAGTTCTAATCTCCAGCGAAGTATTTTTAAATTTTTTGTAGAAGTTTTTATAAAGGTGAGTGGTTTATGGTCAGTCACCAGAGTACATCTATTTCCATAAAGGTATGGCTTAAATTTTTCGACATCCTACATTATTGCTAATGTTTCTTTCTCTGTTGTAGAATAATTGATTTCGTGTTTGTTGAGGGTTTTGGATGCGAACGCCATTGGGTGATCTTTTCCATTATTAATCTGGGATAAAACCGCTCCCAGAGCAAAATTAGATGCGTCAGTCGTGAGCATAAATGGCTTTTCAAAGTCTGGATAGATTAGTATTGGGTCGGTCGTTAATATCTTCTTACATTTTCCAAATGCGTCTATGTATTGTGTGTTGTTTATGTTAAGTTCTTTGTCCTTTTTCAAATACTTTGTCATTGGCTGTGCTAATTTCGAGTAATCTTTTATAAATTTTCTATAGTATCCTAGAAGGCCCAAAAACTGTTTAATTTCCTTCTGTGATTTTGGTATATTCCATTTTTGGATTTCTTTAATTTTTTCTGGGTTTGGTTTGATGCCGTTTCCAGTGATAATATGACCTAAGAACTCACAATCTCTTTTTAAGAATTCACATTTGTCTAACTGAATTTTTAAATTAGACGATGCGAATTTTTCGGGTACTTGTTCTAAATTTTCTAAATGTTCATGCAAGTTTTTTACAAATATAATTATATCGTCTAAATAAACGTAGCACACTTTGCCGATGAGGTCTCCTAAAATAGAGTTCATCGCTCGTTGGAAAGTAGTGGGGGCATTCTTTAAGCCGAATGGCATCCTTAAAAATTCGAAATGTCCTAAGTCAGTGCTGAAAGCTGTTTTTTGACTGGAGTCTTCATCGAGCTCTATTTGATGAAAGCCGGATCTAGTGTCATGAAGTAACATGATCGTCCAAGATTATCTAAAATGTCTTCTATTTGAGGAATTGGGTGTCGGTCAACAATCGTCTTATCATTAAGTTTTCTGTAGTCTATGATGACACGAAATTTCTTTTTTCCAGGGGCGTCTGATTTTTTAGGTACGACCCATATTGATGCATTCCATGGGGATTCTGAATCAGTAATGATTCCATTTTCGAGCATATCTTCGATTTGCTCTTTAACGGTAATTTTATGTGCATGAGGATATCTCTATGTTTTTGTATACACCGCATTATTGTCGATGGTATTTATTCTATGTTTGATTTTAGTGGTTGATGTCAATTTCTCATTGTCTTCGAGAATTACTGTATCGTGTTTGGCAAGGGTCTCTAAGGTTTTTGCTTTTTCAAAAGCAGACAAGTGTTCTGTTCGTATTAATGATTCAATCGTTTCAATTGGTATTTTCCTTGCTTTAGTAGTTGAAGTTGAAGAGAAGAAGTTATGAATTTACTTTTTGTGACAATTTTTGAAAAGCTATATTTGGGAACTGTTGTTTGTTGGTTCTAACAAGAAAAGTTGTGATATTATTTTTCGAATTGTATACACCGGGTTCTATTAAAATGTTATGGCAAAGAAAAGACGGTTTATTGACTACCCAGTCGCCGTCTCGGTCACTTGGTAGGGTGATAATATGATTGAATTGCCCAGTCTTATGTTGGATGTAGTATTTATGGTAGCCGATTGTTTTATCGAGTACTGTTAACGTTTTATTGTTATAGTCTATTGTAGCATTAAATTTAGAAAGTGTTTCGGAAGCTATAAGTCCATGAAAAAATGGGTGAAAGTCTAGTTTGTAGACCGAGATTGCTGGTAGGTCTGCTCCAGGAATGGTAGCTTTTCCTTTTGAAGAAAGGATTTTGCTTCCACAAACGTTTTTTTGTGACAGTTGGTTTAATTTTCTTAACATGTTGTAATATTCCGGGACGCAAAATGTTTTTGTTTGCACCCGAATCTATTAAAATATTAAGAATGGTACCGTTTTTAGTATTACGGACCTTTACATATGGCAAAAAATTATGTTCTGTATCGTTCAAGTCTCCGAGTCTGTTGTCGAAGTGGTGCAAAAATTTGCTTCGATGTCGCTTGTTTCGTCGTCGTCAGAACAAATTTCTTGGTTGTTCACCATTTTCATATTTACTGTTAGTCTACTCCTTATTGAGGGGTCGACTTCCATTTGTTCAATATTTGATTTAAGTTCTTGATTCCCTGTTTTAGGTTGCCCTTTATATGGTCGGTTTGGGAAATTGTGATTTTTGTTGGCATTTTGATTTTCTTTAAACGGTTTTTAATGACGTCCGGTGTCATTGGGAGTAAGAGTTTTATTTTGATTTGTGTTGTGTTTGAATTGGTTTTGGGAGATTTGCTGGGTTGCGGAGATTTTCTCGGCAGATGTGAATTTACACAAGAAAGCGTAAGCGCTTTCAATATCTTCCGCTTGAGCGTAACCAAAGTATGGGTGTTTGAGCCCAGCAATGAATGCTGCTAAAGCATCTTCATCGATGAACTTACAAATCACCGGCCAATGGGCATTATATTCTTTGTTTTACCTGGCGATTGCTTTCATATTTTGTACTATTTCCTTCGTACGTTTAGAGTATTTGTGGATGTTCATATCTACACTTTGTTTGTTTGCCCAGAGTTGAGCTTTGTATGTTGCCAATTCTTGGCGATCACCAAATGTTTCCACCAAGATGTTTTTAACATCCTTGAAATTGAGTGGATTGCCAGCAAGGCAAATTGCATCTTTTGCGTTACCTGTAATTTTATTCAGTACCGCCTGAACATAGATAAAATAAATCTGTGGAGAGACTAGATCTTTGAACACATTTAGGGTGTTTTTGACCGTGGTGATCCACGATTGCAGCTGTTTCCTACTGCCGTCGTAAACTGGGATTGATTTTATCGGGTCGGGAATCCGAAAAATGTCTCCCGTCACCCGGCTGTGAGCTTGACGGTAAAAATTTTTAAATAGTGGTATCAAAGTTTTGGTTTGTAATTCAAGTTTAATCAAACATTCATTTCAAACATACAACGACAAACATAAGACAACAATTCAAATATTAAACTTCTTGGTTTATTCGACAGAGTTCGTTCCAAACTTTCTCTTCGGTGACAGGAACATTTTTGTGGATATACGCGATCCCGTTCAACCGTTCTTCTCCTGTACTATTTTTCAAATATGTCTTCAAATTCTTCAAAGACGAAAATGATCGTTTCAGCACAGCAAGTCGTAACAGGAAATGTCGCCATTATTGTTAGCAGTGTATGCATGGTTGGAAGCAAATCAACGTTGCATATATTCAGGGCTTCAGCAGCATTCCGTGGTTTTTTCTCCGTGAGTATCGAACACTAAAAAATTGCTTCTCCAAGAATTCCTGTGCTCTGAAGGTCGTAAAATTCGGCTAAATGCTGAGCAGATCTTGAGATTTTCGATGTATCAGATGCTGCATCCAGTAGCTGCTGAAAAGGTGCCAACATGTCAGCATGTTTGACAAACTTCTCCTCCAAAGCCTGCAAGGTATTTTCCAGGAAAGGTAAGAAGATTTCGTTTTTATAGAACTCTTCTAGAGTCTCCAATTTTTTGTTCTCTTTCTGACGTCCAGCTCTTCTGGGTTGTGTAAGGGACACATCAAGAGATTCACAAAGAGCACTCGCTTCAGAAAAGAAATTACGGAGTTTATTTTCTGCATCTTCTTGCATTTCACCCAGAGCCTTTTTGGTTACCCTTCTCAGGTAACCAATAAGCATTAGCATATGCAGTAAGTCAACCCTAAATCTGCATTTTAGATGCTACAAGCATTATATTAGCAATAGATCATGCTATCTGTTGTAAAGTGGGATTTCAAATGCTATTTAAATGCTTGTAACCTGTAATAAGCATTTCGAATGCAAAATAGCACTGATGATGCATTATCATAGCATTGCAGTAAAGCAGCCGTATATTTGGCCAAAAGCTGAATTCACGTTGCATTTAAGGTGACTTAATTTCTTGATAGGCTGCCGCAAAGACGCTTTAGAACAGCTAATTGGTTATCTATGTTGCTGCGTCCATTGCCTCTGCCAAATCAAGATTTTCCTTTTGAAAATGAACAAGTTATCGAAAAAAATGGTTGTTGTGGTTGTTGTTGTTGTTGTTGTTTTTTTTTATGAACGAAACTTTCCATGTATCGGATGCATTCGTGTCAGTAAAAAATATGGTGGGTTACACAAAGGCTGACAGAGAACGTGAGAAACAGAGCAGCAAAAATAGGATGCAAGAGGTCTTTGAACGTGTTTACCGAAGCATGACGTTGAACCCAGCGTGTAGGTCATATTTTTTTCAACTTCTCTGCCATCGCACCACTTTTCTCAATCGTGTCAGTTTCTATTTTTAAAACGTTTGCTCTTTTTTGTGAATTAAAAAAAATGTTGTTCAGTTCCGGCAATCCGAAACTGTGATCGAGAGCGTACACAGATTCGGAATGCCGGAACTGAACAACCCTCGGAGATTGAAAGATTTAAAACGTGAGAGCAACAATGGACATACAGCTCCTTCTGTAATGCTCACGAACTAAAGCTTGGACGCCTTTTACTTGCCCACTCATAGCTCGTGCACCATCGTATCCCAGACCAACGAGGTACTTCGTGTTAAATCCAAAAGCAATCAATGGTTGACAAATTACATCGGCTAAACCTTTCCCTGTAGTGTCAGTGACTGGAATACACTACAGGAAGTTTTCACAAACATTATTATTCTCGACAAACCTTACCATTACCAAAGTTGACACACAATTGATATGTCAGTAGTTTCATCGCACTCAACGGTAAATAATTTAGATCTGTTGACACGATCAACACGTTTTCGCAAAATTATGTTATTGAACACTTGAATTAGGTATATCATTCTGCGATTGTCAGCTGACGAATTTCACGCCAACTCGTCTTCGAGATTGGCAGCACCCTCTCAGAATCCAATGAAACTTTGTGGGTGTGTAGACTATGTCTTTTCAAGCAACTTGCATACTTTGTTTTTTAAAATTTATCCAGACTGCCACTTGAAAAGGTCTTAAGTTTTTAGATCGATTTTTTTTAAATCAACTTAACTCAAAAAGGAAAAGACTTACAAAAAAGTGATGTATGAGTGACTTCTAGAAAATCGTTTTAACTTTTATCAAAAACAAAAAGGAAAAATTGT
The DNA here is from genome assembly GCA_024533555.2 of Aedes koreicus. NCBI lineage: Eukaryota > Metazoa > Arthropoda > Insecta > Diptera > Culicidae > Aedes > Aedes koreicus. The sequence continues at coordinate 316,430 of JAHHFK020000509.1, forward strand.
AAAATCAATTCTTACACGCTAAAAAAAAAAATATTTTAAAATTTTTAGTCAATTTGCAAGAAATGGCTATCTTAGAATTCCACGAAATTTTCTTTTAATAAAGGCAATATAATTGTCTAGAAGTTCGCCATACAGTGCAAGATGGGCACTTTTAAGGAAACAACTACTTTTTCATGTCCTATTTTTACCGTGTATCACGCAAACTCGTCTAGTTATGGTATTCAACACCCCTATAGAAACCAATAAAATTTAGCAGTCATAAAAAATTGAATGTATTGAACATCTTTGCAAAACACAATAATCATGTAGACTAACATTTGAAAAGGGTAAAAAACATTCAATTTCCCTTTACATCAGTACAACAGAACCAAACATGTACGTTTAAGTAAAAGTCATTCATAACTGCTTGTTCGGATATTCCTATTTTTATGGGCGATTCAAATATGGCGTCGTCTATCTTTGGGGGGGTGCTGGAAGGAAGGTCAAGATTTGTTAAAGTACGTGTAGAAGGTATGAGGAAAATTGTGATAGAGGGGGGCTGATAAATCTAAAAAAAACGTCGGCTCATATTTGAATCGTCATTAAATGGATATGCATCAAGTCTTATCGAACTAGAAAATTCTTAATTGATAAAACTTTATGCATATCCATTTAAAGACGATTCAAATATGACGTTATATGAATTTTCGAAATACTTTTTATGTCAATGAAAACTCATAAGTTTTTGCTTGGTAAGGGTTTTATTTTATTAATATTTTTATATGTACATTTTCACCTATTAGTAATTAACATAGCTTCATATATTTAATTTATAAAACTTTCACAAAAAAAGTACATTGCTTTGGATTACTCTTTGAATCAGAAAACCCTTTTAGCTTAAATAGGTACAAAGCAATGAACCTGTGTGCCAGATCTAGTCTTTACGTGGCTATATAACTCCTCAAGTCTTCTGTCATTTTTGCATACTGTTCAGCTGATATGAAGCAGAAATTCAGTTTTGTAATACTTTTATTTGTCTGTTCAATTTCCCTGTCATATAGTTCCCGAGGAGTTTTGATTGTGTTTCCCTAATCTTGAGCAAGGCTTGCTCTCTTTGCCATTCGCTTGAGAGTACCAACAATAGCTTCAAATAGAGTCATGAGACGTTGCAACGAAGTGCCATTCTGCTTCCAATCCATACTTGGACTTGAAATTGCACAAGCTGGCAAAGTTCTTTTTGTTCTTATAATGTGCCGCTGCTCCATCTGACATGAAAATAATTTTTGAGCAATATATTGAATTTTGTTTAATGAAATCTAGCAATTTTGATAAAAACAACTTGATTTTTCAAACTTAAAAAATCCAAATTGTCATTATAATTAAATTAAATTGGCTTCTGTGAGGTTTTAGGACCAAATTATAAGACGAGTTGGCGCGATACACGGTAAAAATAGGACATGAAAAAGTTGTTGTTAGAAAAGCTTTTTTTCCTAAGAAGTGCCCATCTGGCACTGTATGGCAAACCTTTAGACAATTATATTGCCTTTATTAAGATAAAATTTCGACCAGTTCTAAGTAGCCATTTTTTGCAAATAGACTTTGAATTTTAAAATATTTTTTAAGCGTGTAAGAATTGATTCTAAAATTTTTCCATTTTGTTTTTATAAAAGCTAAGACGACTTTTTTTCATAAAAGTTAAGATAATTTTCTAAAAGTCACTCATATATCACTTTTTTGTAAGTCTTGTCCTCTTTGAGTTATGTTGACATGAAAAATTTGTTGTTACAAACACTTTTTTTTCCTTAAAAGTGCCCATCTTGCACTGTATGGCGAACTTCTAGACAATTATATTGCCTTTTTTTAAGAAAAAAAATTGTCCAATCCTAAAATACTAACTAAAAATTTTTAAATATATTTTTTAGCGTGTATGAAACAATTTAACAATTTTTCCATTTTGTTTCTATAAAAGCTAAGACGATTATTTAAATTTCACTCGTTAATCACTTTTTTTAAGTCTTGTCCTTTTTGAGTTATGTTTATTTAAAAAAAACTATCAAAAAAATTGGGCCCTTTTCAAATGGCAGTCTAGATAAATTTAAAAAAAAACAAGGTATGCAAAGTTGCTTGAAAAGACATAGTCTACACACCCACAAAGTTTCACTGGATTCTGAGAGGGTGCTGCCAAACACTGGATGAGTTGGCGTGAAATTCGTTGCCTGATTAACTTCGAATTTTTGTCAGAATTCTCCAAATGACTTCGCAAAACGTTATCTCCAGACTCAACTCGAAACTTCAGAAGAGACCTAAAATTACCCTCTTCCATTTTCAAATCTTCATTCAACTGAAACTTGCTATACCGGTGCCAGTCCTCACCGTGCCTGGAACATAGCCGTACGTATAATCGATTGGATAGCCTCTTTATTTTTTTCCTCTTGAGCTCATCTTCCATCAGCGAGAGCCTTATCAATACCAACGATCGACTCAGAAAATGTAGCCATAAAGAACCTGGATAAAAATAACCCTGCCATTACTTTCCGAGTCAGTCATTCTTCTCTCTCTCTCTCTCTCTCTCTCTCTCTCTCTCTCTCTGGTTGAGTGTGTAAGAATGTATGTGTGGGTGGTTTTTTATTCATGGTTCGGGAAATACATAAGTGGTGGTGTGTGTGTGTGTGTGTGTGTGTGTGTGTGTGTATGTGTGTGTGTGTGAGAGAGAGAGAGTTTGTGTGTGTGTGTGTGTGTGTGTGTGTGTGTGTGTGTGTGTGTGTGTGTGTGTGTGAGAGAGAGAGAGAGAGAGAGAGAGAGAGAGAGAGAGAGAGAGAGAGAGAGAGAGAGAGTGTATGTGTGTGAGGGATATGGACGAGGCTTCATTTTGGGGCGTGTTACAATAGTTACAACTCCTGCTTCGATTTTGGTTGTATTGGTGTCAATAAAAGCAACTAAATCATTGAAAAACCTGTCAAATTTCATTATGATTAGACAAAGCCTTATGATGACCAAAACAATAAGGGACAGCACACAAATTGTGCGATGCAAATATACTCGTTGCAGTTCAAAACCGGACAAGACCACACGCACCAATCGATGCTGCTTGCATTCTATAGCGTCGCATATGTGCGTTGTATGGTACATTAGATGAACCATTCAGCGCACTAAATGCGAAACTATAGACTCTATAGAACTAGAGCAGGGTCGATTGGCGTGAATGGTCCGGTTTTGAACAGGAACGAAAATATTCAAAAATTTCTCAAAGTTTTCATTTACTATTACTACACAATTGTCTAAAAATATGTACTTATTTAGCATCTTGAATCCATATTGATTATCAAAATTGAGGTTTAGGGTTCATTCTATGGACTGAATATATGAAATTTATAATATTTATGTAACTTCCCAAGGTCGTTAAACACTATTTATGCCAATATTTTAATCACGTCGATGAACAATACGTCCAGGATTGTCAAATAGTTCATTTTATAATCTGCATGTTTGACATATCGCATATTCCTGGAACTTCCTGGAATTTCTGATGAAAATATGTATCCAGTACCATATTGGCCGTATTTGAGTTCGTAATTCTGGTGAAGTGTAAGAGGGGTTCAGTCAGTCTGCATTGTGCTCTCATGCCGTGCGGTTCTATTTTCTATTTGCTGAAGGAAGTGCTATTGCTACCTAACGCTACAAAAAATCATAAACAGCACTTTTCAGAGCTAAATAATACCTACAATTTTTAGATTTTCTCTTATTCCTTTTCGATCCTTGTTAGGCCCCTCGGGTAACCCGGCTTGGATATCGCATTGGAAAATTCCTCTTCGGTACCTCGGATTCTTATAGTTATCTGCTTGGTCGTCGATTTGGAGCAATTTATTCTACCATTATGGCAAATAAGCGTAAACGAAAAGGGCAATCTATTGATTCGCCTGCAAATTAAATTAATGTGAGTAATCAATTTGATATGCTCACATATGATGAGAGTGATCCATCATCTAATCAAAATTTGGAAAAAAATTCTCGATTGAGAAAGGAAAAAGTTCCCCCTATTGTGATGACAATTTCAGATTTCCATGCTTTTCGCAAGGAAATCTTATCATTTGTTGAAGGTGTGAAATATTCCCTTAAAATTTCCAGACGTGGTGAATGCCGTTTGCATGCAGAAACCTTGGACGGATTCAAACGTCTTCTTGAGTATCTTACTCAGAAGAACCACAATTTTTTCACTTACGACACCAAAGCAGAGCGTCTTTTCAAGGCTGTCTTGAAAGGACTGCCCAGTGTGAATCTCAGGAAGAAATAAAAAACGAGTTGATTAAATTACTTGGGATTAGCCCAGCCAAGTAATTCAAATGAAAATGAAATCCCGGTCTGGCAATTCTCGCAAAGGGATTTCAAACGATTTCTACTTAGTTCACTTCAAGTCAAGTGAACTTAATAACCTTAAGGCTTTAGAAAAAGCAAGCCTCCATGTCCGAGTGAAGTGGGAACATTTCAGGAAGACTGGAGCAAATTTCCAAAGCCTCACTCTGTGCCGTAAGTGCCAGGGATGGGGTCACAGAACAAAGCATTGCCATATGATTGGCAAATGCATGAATTGTGGTGATTCCTCGCACACTAAGGACGACTGTCCTGTGAAGGAAGATCCTCAAAAATTCAAATGTTCAAATTGTGGTGAAAACCATAAATCAAATTTTTGGGAGTGCAAGACTCGCAAAGCAATTTTGCAGTCGCGCACTAAACGGCAGGTAGGAAACGATACACGTTCCCGACCAACTACTACCCATTCTGCAGCTGTTAACAACGATCAGCAAAGAACAAATTCCTACCAAACCGTCGGTAGAAACAGCGGACAGGTTTTTCCATCCGCAACTGTTACTTTAAACGCTCAACGAGGAGCAAACACTACTTCAATACCTGCAGGCACCAACAGGGCTCAATCTACAAACCCTTCATTCTTACCTAACCGTGTTGTTAACAATGTTCAACATGTAAATGGACCTACCTACGCTACCGTTGCAACGGGTAGAAACCAAAACCAAAATTCACACCGGATTTCTGATGAATTTGATTTAGGTAACATATCCGCTCCTAAATTAGAATTTTTACAGCAATCGTTAATCGATATGATAACCGATATGCTAAAAACTAATTCCATGTTTGAAGCTATCCTCTGATGGATCGAGCATTCCAATTAAAAATATTTAATGACTTAAAATCCATTACTGAACTTCAATGTCATGACAATATTTTTGGTAAATTTAATACCAGTGGATAGCTTCAAGCATAATAACGAGGATGAGCTATTTAATTTTTTAAGAGTTCATAACGTGCATATTGCTGTTATAACTGAGACTTATCTCAAACCTTCAAAAAGGTCAAAAGAGATCCAAATTATTTTGTCTACCGAAATGATCGCCTTAATGGAGATGGTGGTGGCGTTGCCATCATTGTCCATAGGCGTATCAAACATCACATTCTTTCTTCATTTGAAACCAAAGTTTTTGAAACTTTGGGGGTTTCAGTTGAAACAAAATTTGGCCAAATTACTTTTATAGCTACCTATTTGCCTTGCCAATGCACTGGCCAGCAAAAGAACTGGCTCAAGGGTGACCTCCAGAAACTTACCCGTCATAGGTCTAAATTCTTCGTTATTGGTGATTTCAATGCAAAACACCGCTCATGGAATAGTTCGCAAAGCAATGCCAATGGTAATATACTTTTTGATCATTGTTCCGCAGGTTTCTACACTATTCAATACCCAAATAGCCCAACTTGCTTTTCTTCAGCCAGAAATCCCTCAACTATTGATTTGGTCCTAACTGATTCACGTCAACTTTGTACACAATTGATTACCCATGCTGACTTTGGTTCTGATCACCTTCCAGTTACATTTGAAATATCTCAAGAAATCATTTCTAATTCCATCAGCTCTACTTTCAACTACCATAGAGCTCATTGGGATCAATATCGAACATTTATGGAATACAACTTTGATCCTAATGTTCCATTGCAAACAAGAAATGAAATTAATAATGCTCTTGAATCTCTGGCTTTCTCAATAAATAGAGCAAGAGCTGCTTCAGTGTCAAAATGCGAGGTTAAGTTCGATTCAGTTATAATTGATGACGATCTTCAGCTCTTGATTCGTCTGAAAAATGTACGTAGGCGTCAATATTAAAGAACACGTGATCCCGCTATGAAAGTCACATGGCGAGATTTACAAAAACAAATTAAAAAACGCTTCTCTGCCCTGAGGAACAAACATTTTGAAAAAATGTATCAAAATTAGATCCGAGTTCCAAACCTTTCTGGAAACTCTCTAAAATATTGAAAAAACCTCAAAAGCCTATACCAGCGCTTAAGGAAGGTGATAGAATTTTGCTCACAAATGCGGAAAAAGCTCAAAAACTTGCTAAGCAGTTTGAGAGCTCCCATAATTTGGGTTTGGGTCTTACAAGTCATATTGAGGGTCAGGTTTCCAGGGAGTATCTCAATATTTTCTCACAAGAAAATATTTTTGATGATTCTTGGGGAACTGATTTGGATGAAGTAAAAACTATAACTACAAAATTTCAAAATATGAAAGCACCAGGTGATGATGGAATTTTCCAATATCCTCATCAAAAAACTCCCTGAGGGTACTTTGTCTTTCTTGGTAAAACTATTTAACAGATGTTTTCATCTGGCATACTTTCCAGATAAATGGAAAAATGCAAAAGTCGTACCCCTTTTGAAGCCAGACAAAAATCCGGCTGAAGCTTCTAGCTACCGACCAATCAGTTTGCTTTCTTCAATAAGTAAGCTTTTTGAAAAAATAATTTTGAATAGAATGAAGCTTCACATCAATACTAACTCAATTTTTGCTGATGAACAGTTTGGATTCCGCCATGGGCATTCAACTGCGCATCAACTTTTGAGAGTTACAAATTTAATTCGTTCAAACAACGCTGAAGGCTGCTCCACTGGAGTTGCTCTTCTAAACATAGAAAAAGCATTCGACAGTGTTTGGCATGAAGGTTTGGTTGCGAAACTGAAAAAGTTCAATTTTCCGCTTTATATCATAAAATTAGTTCAAAACTACCTAACTGATAGATCTTTGCAAGAAAATTATCAGAATTCTAAATCTGATCAATTGCCTGTTAGAGCTGGTTCCTCAAGTTAGCATTCTTGGGCCAATACTTTATAACATTTTCACTTCAGTTCTCCCTGATTTACCTCAGGGCTGTCAAAAATCTTGCTTTGCTGATGACACAGGCATTTCCGCTAAAGGAAAAAGTCTTCGTGTTATATCCAGGAGGCTACAAAAAAGCTTGGACATTTTTACAGATGATTTTCAAAAATGGAAGATTTCTCCTAATGCTTCCAAAACTCAACTCAATAATATTCCAACACAAGCCTAGAGCTGCATTTTTGAAACCAAGTAATAGTCATATGATCACTATGAACGGAGTTCTAATTTCTTGGTCAAATCAAGTAAAATATCTTGCACTGATACTTGATCAAAAATTAACTTTTAAAGATCACATTGAGGGCATTCAAGCCAAATGTAATATATATATAAAATGTTTATATCCTCTTATAAACAGAAAATCCAAACTTTGTTTGAAGAACAAATTTCTAATATTCAAACAAATCTATAGACCGGCCATGCTTTATGCTGTGCCAATATGGTCTAGTTGTTGTGCTACTAGGAAAAAAGCACTTCAAAGGATTCAGAATAAAGATTGGACTCGGAAAAAATGCAATATTTTGGGTGGAACTTTTTATCGCGTGGGTAAAACTTAATGAAATTTTAGGTAATACTAGTTTAGAGTGTTATGTTTATGTGTGCAAAATTATCACGATCTGTCAAGTAGTTTTCAAGATGCATTCAAAACAAGAAGAGCTACGCCAGCAAATCTTGGGCGCGGTGATCGATAATCCTGGTCAGTCGCACAGATGGATCGGCAAAAGGCTTGGAATCCACCATTCCACCGTGTCCCGCGTTGTGAAGATGTTCCAGGAGACGAAGACCATCGAGCGGCGCGTTGGAAGCGGCCGAAAACCGAAAACGGAATACTCAGAGAAGGCGCGGAAGATAAGGCAGTATTTTAAGAATAACCCGAACCTTTCCACCCGAGACGTGGCCAAAAAGGTCAATTCGTCGAAATGGTTCGTCCAGCAGACCATGAAGCGGGCTGGGCTACGCGTTTTTAAGGTCAGGAATGCGCCAAACCGGACTGACAAGCAAAACACGGTGGCCAAATTGCGTGCGCGGAAGCTGTACCGTGAGTGGCTGGTCAAGCCAGGCTGTCTCGTCATGGACGACGAGACATATATCAAGGCGGACACCAAACAAATCCCCGGCCTCGAGTATTTTGTCGGTACGTCCCGCATGGAGGTTCCGGAAAAGTTCCGGAAGAGAAAGATGGACAAATTCGCGAAGAAGTACCTGTTGTGACAGACAATCTGCGAGTGCGGACGGTACAGCAAGCCGTTCGTTACAACCGGCACCACAAACGGGCAGATTTATCGAGAGAAATGCTTGCAGAAGCGCTTGCTGCCCTTCCTCCGCTCTCACCGTGGTCCAACGCTGTTCTGGCCGGATCTCGCTTCGTGCCATTACGCCAAGCCTGTAATGGATTGGTACGAAGCGAAGGGCGTTAATGTGGTCCCGAAGGAGGCGAACCCGCCAAATACACCAGAACTTCGTCCAATCGAAAAGTTGTGGGCGATAATGAAGAATAAGTTGAAGAAAAGCGGAAAAACATTCAAAACCGATGAAGCTTTGAAGAAAAACTGGGAGAAATTGTGTAAGGATGATGGACAAAGCCTCGCCCAAGATCTCATGAGCAGTGTTAAGAGAAATGTACGAGCATTCAGCTTGGGGGAGGAAAATCAATCAATAAATTATGCCAAAACATAGCTAATATATAGTTATTTAAGCCCTGAAAATTTGCGAAGTATCCAATTTGAAAATAAATTTTTGGTGATCATTTTGGTGTGTCTCTTTGTTTCCGAGTCCAGTCTTTAGTTCAAAGTTCTGAAAATGATTTTGAAGCTGCCACCCTGGTTCAGTACTATTGAATTACATAGAATTTCAAACGTTGAGACTCTAGAAGAAATGTCCAACAAAATAATTCATAATTTTAGACCAAAATCATTGCAATCTTCAATTGCAATAATCAATTCTCTCTATAGATAAGAACTAGTTTTAAGAAATCAATAATTATTATCACACGCAGGCAAAAATAAACCCTATTAAGAATACTGAATAGACAAGGTAAAAATAATATGAACACAATTAGATATAAATGATAGCATATAAGGTTTAAATGTCAATTACTTAGCAGGAGCACCTAGATTAATATATGAATGTAAAATAATGTAAAATTTGGAATAAATATATAAAAAAAGAAAAAAGAGGGTTCAGTCTCACCATCGGTGGATTAATTCGGGTTTTGATTATGTGAGAGTATATTTCAATTGAAAACAGATAGCGTTAATAACTGTAAAACTTAAAAAATCCGTGTGGGACTTATATGCGGTTTCAGGCAGTATTAAAATAACCACAAACTTAGAGTTGGATTTCCGCAAGAAGCGATGGAAGTTTTAGCAAAAATACAATAAAGTAATATAAAATAAAATAAATTGAAAAATAAAAATAAAGTGTGCTCTATTCGTTGTCTAGTATTCCATTTTGATATGTGATGTGATAAGAACTACCATCAGTGCAAGTGTTTGAATTAGCTTGAATTGGCTCACCCTAACGTTAAGTTAGATAAGTTCCACTCTCTCACACTCCAGTTCTCCAGTCAGAAAATGTATTGATCACTCACTCTCATAACCAATTGTATCCCATCCACCCATCAAACGATCGATCACAATAGATAGCAGATAGTGCTTTTCCAATAGACCGTGCGCGTAGACCTCTTACTATCCGACCGTGTTGTCATTCCAAAATAAAAGGTTTTCCGTTGTTTCGGGACGACAGTATTTTTTACAACCGTTTACAGTCCGAAATCCGGTTCAAGTGGAATCTGTCGGAACATTTTTTGGTCCTTCGAACCGGATCTCGACCAGTTACATATGGATGATCAAGAACTATAAATTAAACGGACTGTACATCTGCCGAAAAACGCCCAGTGCTTGTGTGAATTGTGTATGCGAAGAGCAGTGAACCCAGGCGTCCAGTTCAATTGTGGCGATTTGAAGTAGTTCAAATCACAGTGGCAGTTCCCAGCGGTGATTGTTCCTAATCTGCAGAAACAAAGCGTGCGTTGGGCAGGTTGATGCACGTTGCAGAGAAAACACTACGAGCGAGACAATAGAAGAACAAGGCATCGAGGCTGTTATTCCCGGGGAAGTAGAGTTGCATGATTTGTGTTTTTTGTGGTGGCTTGCATGATACGCTGTCGATAAATTGCATGTGGCTGATGAGTCGGAAATAAAGTTGGAAAAAATGAATGCGAGTTTTGCTTCCTTTAAGATAGAGCCGTTACAATATATCATCAAATTGGACGGTTGGTCTTGAAATTGTTGGGTTTTCCGATTGGTTGTTGTCTGCTTTATTTTTTTCTACTGGTTGCTGACAATTATCGGCTGTTTACTATTTTGCGAGGTCGTGCGGGACGTTGAGTGGATTGCGGGTGTTGTTAGAGAAACAAATGCACAGTGGAAGTGATACTTAATCGGTGGCAGTGAAGTTATTAGATATAACTGTGTTCAGTGTAGTGGTGAAATACAATTAATTTGTGATCATGTCTAAAGATCTTCGTGAGCTGGAAAAGCAGGACAGGAACATTCGGAAGAGGTTGGATGCAATGCAGGTTTTCGTCGAACATTATGATCCTGCTCAGGTTGACTAAGTAGCAGTCCGTCTCCAGAGATTAGAGCAAGTGTTTCACGACTTTCAAGCTATTCGTCTTCAAATAGAAATTATAACAGATGACATCGTCATCGAAGAAGAATTCGACCAGAAGGAATCTAAGGAGCAGCGTAAGGCTTGCCTAACAGCATTGAAAGAAGATAAGGAGAATGCCAACGTGAAGATCATGCTACAGGTCGAGAATGTTTACTAAAAACTCAAGGCTGCCCTTACACGAATGTTACCCAAACCCGATTCCATTGTACAACCCGTACAACAAGCTGCTCCAGTCGGTGGTTCCAAGGTAAAGCTGCCTGAAATACGTCTGCCGAACTTAAATGGGCAACTTATGGAGTGGACCACCTTCTGTGACAGTTTCCGCAGCCTGATACATGGAAATCAACACCTATCAGCTATGGATAAATTCACGTACCTACGGTCTTCGTTGGTTGGAGAGCCTCTTCAAGAAATCAATTCGGTGAAGATGACGGAAGCAAACTACGAGGTGGCCTGGGTTACGTTGGAACACAAGTATGAGAATAAAAAAATAATCGTGAAGGCGCATTTTGACTCGCTATTTTCGGCTGAAGTGACGAAGAAGGAGAGTTACGAGGCATTAAACAAGTTGATTGCCGAATTTGAGAAGAATTTGTTGATGCTGGACAAGATAGAAGAGAATACAAGTAACTGGAGTACTATCTTGGTGTACATGATATGCGCACGCTTGGATCCGACCACCCTCAGGCACTGGGTGTCCCACCATAATTCGAAGGCCGTTCCTACGTATGCGAACCTAATCAAGTTCCTACGAGGGCACTGTTCAGTACTACAGTCTTTGTCATCGAGCAAATCACTACCAGTCCAAGAGAAGCATTCCAAGTTATGAATGCGGCAGTCAAATCATGGAACAAGTGTATCTTTTATGGAGAGGCGTTCCATTCTGCATTCTGGAGCTTCAAGGTTCTGAAAATGAAGGCGTCGGAAAGGTACGACGTGGTTCGGCGGAGAAAACTATGGCTCAACTGTCTCAGTGCAGGTCATCAAGCGAAGTCGTGCGTCAAGGGCTGTTGTAACCATTGTCAGCAGAAGCATCATTCCCTGTTGCACACTGAGCCGTACTAGCAGTCACCCCCTGTCAAATCCTCCGTGCCACCGCAGATGAAACCTCCAATGTCAAACCAGCACCAACACCAAACACAGCCACACAATCTGAACAATGACACATACCATAAGACCATTACACCCTCCACGAGCGCTCTTCCTGTCACTCACTCGCCCAACACGCAAGCAAGCTCCACCACAAACGACAACACAGTTTCACTATCAGTCAGTGCGAGAAACCGTACTGTAGACATCCTTCTCTCTACAGCCGTGGTCTGCGTCAAGGACCAGTACGGCATGACACGACTAGCTAGAGCTCTGTTAGATTCGTGCTCACAGTTTTGTTTCATGACCACTAATTTCAGTCAAAGGTTGAAACTTCGTGGAGTTCCCGATTGCCTGACTGTTCAAGGAATCGGAGGATCAAAATCCGTAGCACGACGGCGTGTAAATGCTCACATTCTTCCCAGGGTCAGCGAAATTTCATCTTACAGTGATGAAATGTCATTCTACGTGCTGCCAGAGTTGACATCTACACTGCCTGTTCAAAGGGCGATCATCGATCAATGGAAACCACCAGCCATAATTGTAGTGGCCGATCCGCCTTTCTGTGAGCCGGCGCAAATCGACATCATCATTGGTGCCGAGTATTTCTACGATCTTCTAACCGATGGGCACAGCAAAAGACGCGAGGAGGGTCCAACGCTCCAAAATTCAGTGTTTGGTTGGATCGTATCTGGATGCATTGCAACACAACCAATAAGTCCTCCACAATCCATTTCCTTGTCGTACACCCTATCCGACATCCACGATCAGGTTGCGCAGTTTTTGGAATTGGAATCCTGCAAGTCAAAGAGCATCCAATCGGTGGAAGAATCGACGTGTGAAAACATTTTCGAAGAAACCACAACTCGGGATGGCAGTGGAAGGTTCATAGTTTCGTTACCGAAGAAGGAATGCGTCATGCAGCAGCTTGGCGAATCTGAGCCAATCGCTATCAAACGGTTCTTATCCTTGGAACGACGACTAAATGCTCATCCCGAGCTGAGAGGACAGTATCATCAATTTATACATGACTATCAGCAGCTAGGTCACATGAAACAGGTTGACCCAAAGGATCCAGAATTTCCTGTTTACTTTCTTCTGCATCCCGCCATATTAAAGCCAGATAGAACCACGACTAAACTGAGTGTGGTATTCGACGCATCCTGCAAAACATCCACGGGCGTCTCGCTAAACGATGCCCTGATGGTTGGACCTGTTGTGCAGGATGATAATCTGGCAATTTAGCCAGGCTTTTGTCTCCACCAGATCGCCATTATCGCTGACGTGGAGAAAATGTATAGGATGATTCTGGCTTATCTGCAAGATCAATGGCTTCAGTGCATCCTATGGAGGAATTCTATTGACGAGGCAATCCGTAGTTATCAGCTTACTACAGTAACGTACGGAACTGAATGTGCTCCGTATTTGGCAACCAAGTGTCTGCAGCATCTGGCAGAGCTTGAAGCCGAGAAGTATCCCATGGCGGCGAAGGTGTTGAAAGATGATTTTTACGTGGACGACATGTTGACTGGGGCTGATAACATTGAAACCGCAACTCAGTTGGCTAACGAGATGGTAGAATTGACCTCTTCCGGTGGATTTAATTTAAGAAAATGGAATTCCAACTCCAGCGTGCTTTTAGATCAGCAACCGAATAATCTTGTTGGCCGTTGATTGACACTAAATTTGGATTCATCGAACGGTCCAATGAATACTCTTGGTTTGCTCTGGGATACAACTACCGATTGATTTCTCTTTCGTTCACTTGTATGGAACACGAATGCTGCCATTACCAAACGAACTGTACTAGCGGACACAGCTCGGTTATTTGATCCCCTCGGCCTAGTGGGACCAGTTGTGGTAGCCGCAAAGATGTTTGTACAAGAATTGTGGAAACTGAAATGTGATTGGGACGAAGCATTACCAGAATCGCTCCAGCGGTTCTGGATCGAATATAGAATCAATCTCTTCGCCTTTTCGTCGTTGTCAAATCCTCGTTGGCTAGCGTTCAGTTCAGATCAGGCTTCCGTTTGAGTGCACGGCTTTTGCGATGCGTCCAGTAAAGCGTATGGAGCATGTCTTTATTTACGTACTACTAACTTCAGCGGTGCTAGCGTTCAGTTCAGATCTGGCTTCCGTTGAAGTGCACGGCTTTTGCGATGCGTCCAGTAAAGCGTATGGAGCATGTCTTTTTTTAAGTACTACTAACTTCAGCGGTGCAGTGGAAGTTTGCTTAATAACTGCAAAATCCAAAGTAGCGCCGTTGGAAGTTCTCAACCGTACAAAAAGAGTACAAAGTACACCCCGACTAGAACTGTCCGGTGCGCTGTTGCTGAGGCATCTTTACGAGAAGTTTGTTGCCTGCACTAGAATACAGCACACCGCTCACTTTTGGACCGATTCTACGATTGTAATGTATTGGTTGTCGTCACTTCCGTCGCGATGGCAGATGTTCGTTGCGAATCGTGTCTCAGAAATTCAACACGCCACTAAAGGAACTGCAACTCCGGCGCAGTTGCAATACGAAAGGTTGTGGTTCGAGGGTCCACTGTGGCTACATCAAAATCCCAGTACGTGGCCATCATATGTTGTAGAGGAGAATATTGATCATGCGTTCTTGGAAGAGAAAAAGGTCGTTGCGCTTCCAGTAACAGCCGAGGCAATAAGTGAAATCTTCAGTCTCCGTTCATCATTATTCAGCTTTGTCAGGTTGATTGCTAGCATTCGCCGTTTTGTGCATAACACACTCCACAGAAATGATCGACGAACAGGGCTTCTTACGCATCCTGAATATGAACAAGCGCTAACGTTCCTTGTTCAACTGGCACAACGAGAATCATTTCCGGCTGAGATAGCTCCGTTGAGCAAAGGCACTCACATCAGTTCTTCACCATCTATAATCAGGCTGAATCCTGTCTATGTAGATGGTATACTTTGGGTAGGAGGTCGACTAGTCAATCCACAAGTTTCAATGAGTCGGAAGCATCCGATGATTTTAAGTCACCGTCATCCGTTGGCAAGGCTGGTGCTACATTACTAACACTGCATACATTTCCATTCCGGTCTGCAATTTCTTGTTTCTTCCGTACGCGAACGATTTTGGATCACACGCATCAGAAGTCTAGCTAACGCCGTCATGCACCAATGTGTCGGGTGCTTCAGAAACAGGCCAAAGGTTTTGGATCAACTCATGGCGGTTCTTCCATCGGAGCGCGTTTCTCCGGCACCTCCATTCCTAAGAGTAGGCGTGGACTACTGTGGTTCGTTACAAATCAAGTATCCTATTCGTCGATCTGCTGCCAGAAAACATTTTGTCGCTATTTTCATTTGTCTGGTAACGAAAGCAGCTCATCTTGAGTAGGTTGGCGACCTCACTAGTGAAGCGTTCCTTGCTGCTTTCTAGCGATTTGTGGCCCGTAGTGGAAAACCGTTTCTAGTCATGTGTGACAACGCCACAAACTTCGTTGGAGCCAAGCGCAAGTTGGATGAACTTCGGCAGTTATTCATCAAACAAGAGTTCCAGGACTCGGTGACTCGTGGAACCATCGAAGAGGGCATAGAGCTCCGCTTCATTTCGGCCAGATCTCCTAACTTTGGTGGCCTGTGGGAAGCCGCAGTGAAGTCCTTCAAGGGTCATTTCAAGCGCACCATCGGTGATCGAGTGCTTCAGTACGACGAGATGATCACAGTGTTACCACAGATCGAAGCCATCCTCAACTCCCGTCCACTCACCCCAGTCAGCAGCAATACGTCTGATTTTGAAGCCCTAACCCCAGGACACTTCTTAATTCAGCGACCATTAACGGCGATTCCAGAACCATCACTAGGAGAGCTCCAGAAAAACCGGCTTTCTATGTGGCAGCAAGTGGTCAATACAATACCTGTCCGATCTACACAATCGCAAGCGTAACAACATTGCAATAAACACCTTGGTCCTACTGAAAGACAAAAGACTTCCACCTCTGAAATGGAGGCTTGGCCGTGTTGTCGATATCCACGCTGGATCAGATGGTAATATTAGCGTTGTTACGGTTAAGACCCAAGACGGTCAGTATTAGAGGGCCATATCCAAGATCTGTGTCCATCTGATACGTGAAAACCTAGATTCGGAGCAAAATTAATCTGCGAAGCAACATTTATTATTGCTTTGACGTTTCTGTATGCTACTACTTTCGAACCACTGCCAACAATCTTCTATCAAACACCATCCGTCAATCATTGCCGATCTCAGCATCTTATCTAAAGTTTTCGTGTATAAAGTTCTCTGTGGTGTCTTGTCCGTCATTATGAAGCATTCCTGATTATGTCGCCATCTCTCAGTCAAGCTCGGAAGACACGGTTCATCGATGAGTTCGTGGTGAGGGAGAATCCATGATACATCCCAACCCTGTTTTGACAACTATCATCAGTCCGTTTGCACACAAGTCATCAGTCATCAATCTATCGTCCTACCGTAGCTTTCCAAGTATTCAAAGAACATCGTGCGACCAGGAACATCGTCGGTGCATTAGCACCCGCGGAGGCCAGGAGGCTTCCGCTCCAGGCAAGTTTTTTCATGTGTTTGTTATATAGATGAAAAAACACTCTCTCATCTTTCAGGATAGCCCTTTCTGTCATAGATCCACGGGACTAGAGGTCCATGGAAGCATCCGGAGATAACCGTCCAAGGGACAAGGTCATCCCTTCTGTCCGTCAGCAGTTGAAGCAACCACCCGGTGTGCTAAGTCCTACCATCCTTCAATAGTAGTTCATGTCCGTCACAGCAGCAGAACCAGTGATGCAGTATCCGTAGCAGAAGCAAGAATCGTTTCGTATCTGAAGCAAATGCAGCAGTAGTTAGCATCCGCGGAAGTAGGAAACTAATCCACTTTTCGATATCGCTATTGACGTTTTCAACAGTGTTCATCCTAAATCAAGTATAGTGTAGTGTGTAGTATACAGAGTATGTGTGAAGAAAATGTTAAGATGCTTTGAAGGATTTAAAGAGTATTAATTTACCTTTCGATTTGGGTATAATCATTCGATCTGAGTATAATCAACTTAGCGTGAAACGAAATAAAACTTGTAGTAAGCTATGCGAAAATCTCCTCATTTCGTAAGAACAAACAAAACCAACGCCACGCATTGACATGAGAGTTAGCAATAAATACCAGCTAGCTGTGCTGATTCAGTTCATTCTTGCAACGAACTTTGGCAGCAACGGACCAGTAGCAGCAGCAACAGTGAAGTAACATAATCGAGGATGAAAACTTCGGTCAGGTCACGACAATGGCACAGTTGGTAGGTACAATTTAGTTTGATTAACAACGCTGCTCACTTGTGAAAGTGCAGATGGATATACGAGTATACAAAAGATAACAATTCTCCAATAGAAGGATGGAGAAGTAAAGTTAACTTTGTTAGGCTCCCTGACGGATATGGGCAGTGGAGTAGGCCAAATGAAATACAAAACAGCATCCCTCCGACGGAGGGGCGGAGGAGATAATAAGTACCCTCGGTAAGGCTCCCTGACGGAAAGTGGACGGGCAGTGGAGTAGGCTGCAGCGGGCAAAAAAGAACCTCTCTGACAGAATGACGGAGGAAGATGAGGTAATAAGAGGCAGTGCAATAGGTCGTAGGTGGTTTAATAATGGAATTGATGGAATTGAATTAGACCACAAGGGATGGAGTTGAAATGAAAATTTCACCATATTGCAAGCAAATTGGTATTGAAAAGTAAATAGAATTATCAAAATGGATGGCGTTTCAAAGTGTTTTTGAAGTTGATGAATGTTGCTAATAAAATGTTAAGAATGAGCAAATACAGGCTTGACCTTTTTTTTTCTTGATCGGAAATGCTGTAATGCTGAAAAAAAAAAAAAACAAAATTAAAATAGATTTTTTTCTCTGTTGCATTTAACTTTACCATGAGAACATGGCCTTCTTGCTCTAGTTTTTAATCAGAGCTTGGAAGCTTCAACTGTATTATGGCCTAAACACAATAAAAGCGGCAACGGAAAACGGCAAAGCCCGATCAGAGTAAGCCTGCTTGTCGGAAAGAAACCAGGCTAAATCCAAGCTGATTCTAATTGGGCATATCGAAGTCATTTGCAACAACTGTCAAACTTGCGTTTTTCCGTTCCGTTTCCGTTATCATTGTGTTTGGGCGGTTAGCTGTCAGTGAAGTGTTAGCAAAGCAGGTTATGCAACGAATGTGGGAGCTGAAGGTGGCCTGGGATGCAGCACCCCCCGGTGAGTTAACCAATTATTGGTTAGTTTTGGTGCAAAAGTTCTCGCTTTTCAACTCTTTAAGGATTCCACAAAAGGTGATCGACATGCGTGATTGGTCTCGTCTCTACCTGCACGGCTACTGAGATGCATCCGATGTGGCAATGGGAGCTTACATCTATATTCGAGCCATAAGCGAGAACGGCAGTACTTCATCCCATCTCGTTTGTGCGAAATCAAAACTAGCACCTATAGCAACGGCAGAATTACTACACCACGTCTGGAATTGTGTGCAGCGGTTATTTTGGTACGATTAATCGTTCTACGAAGTGCGGGCATTCTCCGATTCCAATGTTGTATTGGCATGGCTAGCTGGTGGTGCTGCGAGGTAGAAGACGTTTGTTGCCAATCGCGTTGCGGAAATCTCGACTCAACTACCATCCATCAACTGGTATCATGTGGGCACTCTGTACAATCCCGCAGATCTGATCTCACGTGGCGCATTTCCTGATCAGCTTCGTGAAAACAAACTCTGGTGGCACGGACCCGCATGGGAATCATCAGAGGCAGACAAACAATTATCAACAAATTTGGATACCAACGAGCAACGACAAACTGACAAAGAGGAGCGAGCTGCAGCCGTCGTATGTTTCACTGTGTACGAGAATAGATATCTGGACGATATGATGGCTAGGTACTACCCAAACCTACAACTTTTACTTCGTATAACCGCTCGCATGCTTCGTTTTGGGCACCCTGAGTTCCGTTGCTCCTCTCTCCCGATGAGATCGATCTCGCTTTAGGAAAATACATCTGAAACACGCAACAGCTACATTTTCCTGGAGAAATCAGCCAACTACAAAGAGGTGTCAGCGTTGAACGTTGTAGTCCACTACATCAACTGAATCCATTTCTTGATGAAAGTGTTGTTGTCCGGGTTGGCGGAAGGCTGCAACAATCTGATTTGTGTTACGATAACAAGCATATTGCGTGGTAGCAGTGCCGCTCGAAAGGTGTGTCGGGACTGTCTGGTATGCAGTCGAATCATACCAGCACGTATTGCACAACAAATGGGACAGCTACCACCGGACCGCCTCAAGCCCCTTCCACCATTTGCTATTACGGGCGTTGATTACGCTAGTTCAGTGAACATTAGAGGACAAAGAACACGTGGAGCCGTACCATCGAAAGGATACATTGCTCTCTTTGTTGTCGGTTGTCGGTTTTTGGTACAAGAACCACGTTACTGTCTCTGTACCAATCCAACGTCGATCGCGCGTAATGGCATGATGCCAGGTCCAGCCAAAATAATGTCTCGCCTCCGTGGGACCGCAGGAAGGGAAACAGACGCTTCTGGAGGCACTCGGTGAGGTAAATTTCGCTGTTGATGGTACCCGTTGTGACGTACGGTTTACTCAGTTTACCGCATTGGCATATGGCCTGCCAGAGCAAGTATTTTTTGGTGAATTTGTCTAATTTCTTCTTCTTATGTCTTCCGGAACATTAAACCGTGATTTGGTAACGTAGAACCCCAGCCCCGGTATCTACTTTGCGTCTGCCTTGATGTAGGTCTCGTCATCCATAACCACACACATCGGTTTCGTTAACCACTCTCGATACAGCTTCCTTACGCGGGATTTGGCCGCCATGTTTTGTTGATCAAGCCGGTTCGGTGCCTTGCGGACCTTGAATACACGAGACCCAGCTCGTTTCATGGTTTGCTGAACGAACCAGGTGGAACGCTTTGTCTTCAGAGCCGCGTCGCGAATCGAAAGGTTCGTATTACACTTGAAATAATCCAACACCGGGCGGGCTTGAGGGGGGCGGTTGTTTTTGTTTTTTTTCCCCTCCCCGCCCGGCGGGGGGGGGGGGGGGCCTTTTTATATTTTTTTTCCTGGGGATATGGTTTGGGGGGTTTTTTTTTTTTTTTTTTTTTTTTTTTTTTGGGGGGGGGGGGTTTTTTGAGAGGGGGGGCGGGGTGTTGTGTGGTTTTTTTTTTTTTTTGTTTGTTTTGATAATAAATAAAAACTGAATGAATTTATTTTTTTTTTGAAAATTTAATAAAAAAATATATTTTTTTTTTTGGCAGCCCCTAAGTTTGCACCTTTAATCTGAAGAAATGATCCATGAAAAATTGAAATTCGTTCCATAAAATACGTATTTATGACCCATAAGGCTCTGATGAAAATCCATAAAAAAATTAAAATGATCCATAAAATACAGCAATGTGATCCATACTTTATATAAATTTTAGCAATAAAATGTCAAAAATGTACCGTTATATATCTAGGGGATGATCGATAAAAGTGTACGGATTACCCATAAACATATTGCAAATGTTCCATAAAAGGTTCAATATAACTCCTTAAACTTGTAAAATTGATCCTTAGAATGTAACGTTTGTGAACTAAAATATATGCACATGATCAATAAATTATTGAAAATATTCCATAAATAAATCACCAATGATCCATAATAGGTTTGAAAAATGAACCATAAACTTCGGAATATGGTCCATAGCAAACCAACTTTGTGCATTTAAAATAATATGTATGATCCATAAATTATGCCGGAATTATTCCAATTTTGGGTTTAATTTTTTTTTAAATTTTAACTACAGGGAAATCGATCTTTGACTGCGCTACTACTCAGATTTATTAACATGTTCGTTCCTTTAGCTATGCGGCTTAAATATTGCTGTAAAAAAATGATCACTTTGGAGAAGATTTTCAATTTTCAGAAAGCTGACTTACTTTTGCGCTCTTACGTTCTTTAACGACCGCAACTGCGACACACGTTTCCCAATAAATTTGGTAAAGAGCACTCGTTCTCGTAAAGAACTACGGCAGCCCTAAGTTTGCACCTTTAAAACTGAAGAAATAATCCATCAAAAATTGAAAATCGTTCTATAAAAACGCATTCTTGACCCATAAGACTCTGGTGAAAATCCACACAAAAAATGACTCTGTTGAAAATCCACAAAAAAAACATAGAAATGATCCCTAAAATTCATCAATTTGATCCATACTTTTAACAAAATTTAGCAATAAAATGTCAAAAATTAACCGTTATATATCAAGGGAATGATATATATAATTGTTCGGATTTCCCATTAACATATTGCAAATGATACTTAGAAGGTTCAATAACATTCCTTAAACTTGCAAAATTGATCCACAGAATAACATTTCTACACTAACATATGTGCATAAGGTGTGGCCCAGTTAGAATTGGAACATAGACTATTGCGCATATTTCGGATATACATTAACAAAATAGTATTCTGTTTTAACTAAAATGTTCGACTTTATGTAAACTTTAGAGGGAAAATACAAAAAAAAAAAAATCATCTCGATTTCGAAGAAATTTGCGGTTTCATCATTCTCATCCATCGTTTTGGCAATCTTATTCCACTTGGTTCTCGATTCATCGATGCTTTTGACGACACTGCCATTCACCTTCAGCTTCCTCTTCATAATAGCCCAAAATCTCTTTATCGGTCTGAGCCGGGGACAGTTTGGTGGGTTGAGTTCTTTCGGTATAAACTGAATCCCGTTGGTTTCATACCACTGTAGCACTGTTTTACTGTAATGACAGCTTGCAAGATCTGGCCAAAACATGACAGGTTCATCGTGGGATCTGATGAATGGCAATATTCGCTTTTGGAGACA
Organism: Aedes koreicus; assembly: GCA_024533555.2. Taxonomy (NCBI): domain Eukaryota; kingdom Metazoa; phylum Arthropoda; class Insecta; order Diptera; family Culicidae; genus Aedes; species Aedes koreicus. The sequence continues at coordinate 338,270 of JAHHFK020000509.1, forward strand.
TTCCGTTCTGTACAGCTCTGAATTAAATGTCTTATCAGTGATGAAACCTTGGTCTTCCTACCGCAGCTACAGATGCCTTGCCAAATCATGTATTTACGTGCAAATTTATCTGCAAACACAAACTTGAATTTGGCAGGAACATCTCCCCGAGCCGTAGCCAAGTAAAATTTTTGTCCCGGTAGCTGTTCGAAATCGGCCTTTACATAGGTTTCATCATCCATGAGGAGACAGCCATTGAATTTTGTCAACACCTGATCATACAGTTTTCTGGCACGGATTCTGGCCACATTGTTCTGCTTTTGATCCCTATTTGGTTGTCTACAGGCACGGTATGACTTGAAGCCTTCCAGGAGACGAATCCGTTGCACGGTACTGCGTGCGGCGCGAAACTTTTTGGCCAAATCGCGGTCTGAGATGTTGGGGTTTGCCTTAATGTTCTTGATGACTTTGTTCCGCAGTTGACGGTTGACAGTACCCGCCCGACGCTTGCTTTGAGACTTGCGATCCGTCGACAAAATTTCTCTGTACTTTTTCAAAACACGCCACACGGTACTTCGGGAAATCCCAACACTTTAGCAAGTTTTGTCCCAGACCACGAAGAGTTTTTCAAATGATTGCGCACAATTATTTTTCTTCTTTCTTCTTCCATTTTGTATTTCTCTGAAACACGTTCGAACTGCACCGCGAAAAAAAAAACGTCTGATGTTGTTATTGTTATAGGGAACACATAAGATGTCATAGTTTACAAATCCGACCACTAGGGTCGCTGTAAGAATAAAAAATGTTTGTTCCAATACTAAATGGGCCACACCTTATCATCCATAAATTATTGTAAATGTTCTATAAATAAATTGCCAATGATCTCTAATAGTTTGTATAACCAATCATAATCTTAAAAAATGATTCATAACAAACCAACTTTGTGCACTTAACATTATTTGATCTCCCCGCAACTGCGACACATGTTTGTCAAGAAAATTGGTAAAGAGCTCTCCTACACATAAAGGAATACAGGTCAAATTTATGACTTGATTAAACTGTTGTTTCAGAAAATTTGATTTAAATTATGCCGGGCAGACGCTTGCTGTCCAACTGGCTATCGCTCGTCGGACCTAACTACAAAAAACATCCTCCGTTTGCCTTATACCGGGCAAATGCTTGAATCAGTCGTTTGCCTGGAATCTAATCTACGCTTTGTCACCACTTCGGATGTCGGAAACATCGACCGCTTCCTGCGCCCTTAGTTCTTCAATCCTCAATACGGCTACGCAAAAACTCCGCAAACCTTCTTTAACAGCAATATTTTATCCGGATACCTGAAAGAACGGACATGTCACTAAATCTGAGTAGTAACGCAGTTAGGGATCACTTTTACAATCTTTATGGATCAAAATTAACAAAAATAGTGCCCCAACCTGGAGAAATGCAGGCATAATTTATGGATCATACCATATAGTTTAGCGAACAAAGCTGATTTACTATGTATCATTATTCATCATTTTACGGTTCATTGGCAATTTATTTATGGAAAATTTCAAATATTTTATGGAACATGCGAATATATTTAATTGCACAAAGGTTACATTCTATGGATCAATTATACAAGTTTAAGGAAAGTTATTGAACCTTTTATGGATCATTTGCAATATGTTTATGAGTAATCCGTACACTTTTAAGGATCATGCCCTAGATATAAAACGGTACATTTTTGACATTTTATTGCTAAATTTT